>CM038680.1:299358554-299788268 GCA_021605205.1 Aegilops longissima
AAATATTCAACTCTATGATCATATCATAGACATTTTATCCTCTTGTCACGGCGATCTTCAACTTCACTCTGAAATTACTTGAACCATTCAATAATTCAGACTTGTGTTTCATCAAGTAAATATACTCAAGATCTACTCAAATCATCGGTGAAGTAAGAACATAACGATATCCATTGCGTGCCTCAAAGACTCATTGGACTGCACACATCAAAATGTATTACTTCCAACAAGTTGCTTTCTTGTTCCATTTTACTGAAAACGAGGCTTTCAGTCATCTTGCCCATGTGGTATGATTTGCATGTCTCAAGTGATTCAAAATCAAGTGAGTCCAAACGGTCCATCTGCATGGAGTTTCTTCATGCGTATATACCAATAGACATGGTTCACATGTCTCAATCTTTTCAAAGACGAGTGAGTCCAAAGATCCATCAACATGGAGCTTCTTCATGCGTTTTATACCATTGTGACTCAAATTGAAGTGCACAAGTAGGTGGCACTATATCATTACTATCTTATATCTTTTGGCATGAACATGTGTATCACTACGATCGAGATTCAGTAAACCATTCATTTTAGGTGCAAGACCATTGAAGGTATTATTCAAATAAATAGAGTAACTATTATTCTCCTTAAATGAATGACCGTATTGCGATAGACATAATCCAATCATGTCTATGCTCAACGCAAACACCAAATAACAATTATTTAGGTCTAACACTAATCTCGATGGTAGAGGGAGTATGCGATGCTTGATCACATCAACCTTGGAAACACTTCCAACACATATCGTCATCTCACCTTTAGCTAGTCTCCATTTGTTCCGTAGCTTTTATTTCGAGTTAGTAACACTTAGCACCGAACCGGTATCCAATACCCTGGTGCTACTAGGAGTACTAGTAAAGTACACATTAACATAATGTATATCCAATATACTTCTATCGACCTTGCCAGCCTTCTCATCTACCAAGTATCTAGGGTAGTTCCACTTGAGTGACCGTTCCCCTTATTTCAGAAGCACTTAGTCTCAGGTGGGTTCAAACTTTGGGTTTCTTCACTAGAGCAGCAACTGATTTGCCGTTTCATGAAGTATCCCTTCTTGCCCTTGCCCTTCTTGAAACCAGTGGTTTCACTAACCATCAACGGTTGATGCTCCTTCTTGATTTCTACTTTCGCGGTGTCAAACATCATGAATATTTCAAGGATCATCATATCTATCCCTGATATGTTATAGTTCATCACGAAGCTCTAGTAGCTTGGTGGCAATGACTTTGGAGAAACATCACTATCTCATCTGGAAGATTAACTCCCACTCGATTCAAGTGATTGTGGTACTCAGACAATCTGAGCACAAGCTCAATGATTGAGCTTTTATCCTTAGTTTGCTGGCTAAGAAACTCGTCGGAGGTCTTATACCTCTTGACGTGGGCACGAGCATGTAATCCCAATTTCAGCCCTCGAAACATCTCATATGTTTCGCGACGTTTCGAAATCGTCTTCGGTGCCTCAATTCTAAACCATTTAACATTAGTGAACTATCGCGTAGTTATCAAAACGTGTATGTCAGATGTTCGCAACATCCACAGACGATGTTCGAGGTTCAGCACACCGAGCGGTGCATTAAGGACATAAGCTTTCTACGCAGCAATGAGGACAATCCTCAGTTTTCGGACCTAGTCCGCATAATTGCTACTATCAACTTTCAACTGAATTTTCTCTAGGAACATATCTAAAACAGTAGAACTAAAGCGCGAGCTACGACATAATTTGCAAAAACTTTTTTGACTATGTTCAGGATAATTAAGTTCATCTTATGAACTCCCACTCAGATAGACATCCCTCTAGTCATCTAAGTGATTACATGATCCGAGTCAACTAGGCCGTGTCCGATCATCACGTGAGACGGACTAGTCATCATCGGTGAACATCTTCATGTTGATCGTATCTACCATACGACTCATGCTCGACCTTTCGGTCTCTTGTGTTCCGGGGCCATGTCTATACATGCTAGGCTCGTCAAGTCAACCTAAGTGTTTCGCGTGTGTAAATCTGGCTTACACTCGTTGTATGTGAATGTTAGAATCTATCACACCCGATCATCACGTGGTGCTTTGAAACAACGAACTTTCGCAGCGGTGCACAGTTAGGGGGAACACTTTTCTTGAAATTATTATGAGGGGTCGTCTTATTTACTAACGTCGTTCTAAGCAAATAAGATGCAAAAACATGATAAACGTCACATGCAATCAAAAAGTGACATGATATGGCCAATATCATTTTGCTCCTTTTGATCTCCATCTTTGGGGCTCCATGATCATCATCGTTACCGGCATGACACCATGATCTTCATCATCATGATCTCCATCATCGTGTCTCCATGAAGTTGTCTCGCCAACTATTACTTCTACTACTATGGCTAACGGTTTAGCAATAAAGTAAAGTAATTACATGGCATTGTTCATTGACACGCAGGTCATACAATAAATTAAGACAACTCCTATGGCTCCTGCCGGTTGTCATACTCATCGACATGCAAGTCGTGATTCCTATTACAAGAACATGATCAATCTCATACATCACATTCTTTTGGCCATATCACATCACATAGCATACCCTGCAAAAACAAGTTAGACGTTCTCTAATTGTTGTTTGCATGTTTTACGTGGCTGCTATGGGTTTCTAGCAAGAACGTTCCTTACCTACGCAAAAGCCACAACGTGATATGTCAATTGCTATTTACCCTTCATAAGGACCCTTTTCATCGAATCCGATCCGACTAAAGTGGGAGAGACAGACACCCGCTAGCCACCTTATGCAACAAGTGCATGTCAGTCGGTGGAACCTGTCTCACGTAAGCGTACGTGTAAGGTCGGTCCGGGCCGCTTCATCCCACGATGCCGCCGAATCAAGATAAGACTAGTAACGGCAAGTAAATTGACAAAATCGACGCCCACAACTACTTCATGTTCTACTCGTGCATAGAAACTACGCATAGACCTAGCTCATGATGCCACTGTTGGGGAACGTAGCAGAAATTCAAAATTTTCTACGCATCACCAAGATCAATCTATGGAGTAATCTAGCAACGAGGGGAAGGGAGTGCGTCTACATACCCTTGTAGATCGCTAAGAGGAAGCGTTCAAGTGAATGGGGTTGATGGAGTCGTACTCGTCATGATCCAAATCACCGATGATCCTAGCGCCGA
Organism: Aegilops longissima; assembly: GCA_021605205.1. NCBI lineage: Eukaryota > Viridiplantae > Streptophyta > Magnoliopsida > Poales > Poaceae > Aegilops > Aegilops longissima. The sequence goes on from CM038680.1 coordinate 299,361,757, forward strand.
ACGGACGACACCTCCGCGTTCAACACACGTGCAGCCCGATGACGTCTCTCGTGCCTTGATCCAGCAAGGGAAGAGGGAGAGGTTGAGGAAGACTCCGTCCAGAAGCAGCACGACGACGTGGTGGTGGTGGAGGAGCGCGGTACTCCAGCAAGGCTTCGCCAAGCACTACGAGAGACGAAGAGGAAGAGAGGTAGGGCTACGCCAAGAGAGAGATCATCTCGCGTGTTTAGCAGCCCTCAATACCTGAAGTATATATAGGGGAAGGGGAGGGGCTGCGCCCCCATCTAGGGTTCCCTCCCTAGGGATGGCGGCAGCCCCCAAAACCATCTAGGGTGCGACCAAGGGGGAAGAGAGGGGGCACACCTAGGGTGGGCCTTAAGGCCCATCTGGACCTAGGGTTTGCCCCCTCCCAATCTCCCAGTGCCTTGGGCCTTGGTGGGGGGCGCACCAGCCCACCTGGGGCTGGTCCCCTCCCACACTTGGCCCATGCAGCCTTCTGGGGCTAGTGGCCCCACCTGGTGGACCCCCGTGACCCTCCCGGTGGTCCCGGTACGTTACCGATAGTACCCGAAACTTTTCCTGTCACCAAAACGGGACTTCCCATATATAAATCTTTACCTCTGGACCATTCCGGAACTCCACGTGACGTCCGGGATCTCATCCTAGACTCCGAACAGCATTTGGTAACCGCGTACATACTTTCCCTATAACCCTAGCGTCATCGAACCTTAAGTGTGTAGACCCTACGGATTCGGGAACCATGCAGACATGACCGAGACAACTCTCCGGCCAATAACCAACAGCGGGATCTGGATACCCATGTTGGCTCCCACATGTTCCATGATGATCTCATCGGATGAACCACGATGTCGAGGATTCAATCAATCCCGTATTTAATTCCCTTTGTCTACCGGTATAGTACTTGCCCGAGATTCGATCGTCGGTATCCCGATACCTTGTTCAATCTCGTTACCGGCAAGTCTCTTTACTCGTTCCGTAACACATCATCATGTGATCAACTCTTTGGTCACATTGTGCACATTATGATGATGTCCTACCGAGTGGGCCCAGAGATACCTCTCCGTCACATGGAGTGACAAATCCCAGTCTTGATTCGTGCCAACCCAATGACACTTTCGGAGATACCGAGTGCACCTTTATAGACACCCGATTCGTTGTGGACGTTTGGTACACCCAAAGCATTCCTACGGTATCCGGAGTTGCACAATCTCATGGTCTAAGGAAATGATACTTGACATTAGAAAAGCTTTAGCATACTAAACTACGATCTTTGTGCTAGGCTTAGGATTGGGTCTTGTCCATCACATCATTCTCCTAATGATGTGATCCCGTTATAACGACATCCAATGTCCATGGTCAGGAAACCGTAACCATCTATTGATCAACGAGCTAGTCAACTAGAGGCTTACTAGGGACATGGTGTTGTCTATGTATCCACACATGTATCTGAGTTTCCTATCAATACAATTATAGCATGGATAATAAACGATTATCATGGACAAGGAAATATGATAATAATAACTAATTTATTATTGCCTCTAGGGCATATTTCCAACAATTACATCGATCATTCGACAGTTCTGGTGGGGGAGCAAGCAAGGCAAACGAAAACCTGCATGGGTGGCGTGGGACGTGATGACACACCCCAAACATTTGGGAGGTTTTGGCTTTCGGGACATGGAGATCTTTAACCTGGCCTTGTTAGCACGACAGTCATGGAGGCTTTTGCATGACCCCTCCTCTTTGAGTGCGCGGATCCTTAAAGCCGCTTACTATCCGCATGGAACAATTCTGGACGCTGAGCTGGGTAGCCACCCCTCACAAATTTGGCGTGCCATTGTTGACGGGAGGGATGTCCTAAAGCAAGGACTCATTAGATGAATAGGCAATGGAGCGTCCACGTATATATGGGAGAATAACTGGGTTCCTAGGGCTGGTCCGATGAGGCCCATCACGGCACTGGTGGCGAACTCCCCAATGCTCGTTTCTGAGTTGATTGATGCCTCGACGGCCAGCTGGAGAGAAGAGCTAATCCGGTCAGTTTTTATTCCCTTTTGATGCAGATGCTATCTTGGCTATACCATTGTGCACACGTAACATATTAGATTTTTAGGCTTGGAGTGCCGAACGTCGGGACGTCTTTTCAGTTAAGTCCGCATATCAAATGGTGTTGAACACCAAATACCAGAGAGAGAATTGGATAGATGAAAATGCCGGAGCCTCGGATATGACTTCCCAAGGGAAAGCATGGACCTCACTGTGGCATACTAAAGTTCCATCGAAGCAGAAATTTTTTGCATGGCATTTAGCCTAGCACTCAGTACCTACGGTGGATGTCCTACACCACCGCAATATGTCTCAGTCTCCTCTCCGTGCGCTGTGTGGAGCCCCGGACTCATGGAGGCACGCAATACTGGATTGCACCATGTCGAGGTGCATATGGGCTTTATCAGATGAGCATCTGGTTGAACAGATGAGCATGAACAGTGATGCTAACGCGAAGAACTGGCTTTTCGCTTGCACGAGGTTCTTGATCACACAACTTTTGTGAAGCTAATCATATCACTCTGGGCTGTGTGGTGAGCAAGGAGAAAGGCGATCTACGAAGATATATTCACTAGCCCAATGTCTACTCACCAGTTCATTATCTCGTACCTGAATGATCTCAAGAGTATTGAATCATCGGGAATGACGGCTACTGTCCAACCTACTCCTAGGCCAACTCAGTGGCTTCGCCCTTCGATGAGTCTAGCAAAAATTAATGTTGATGCAGCAAAAAGAGGTAATCAGGGAAGGGGTGTTGTAGCTGCAGTATGTCGGGATCAGAATGGTCTCTTTTTGGGGCCTCGGCGATTGGTTTCAGCGCAATTGGTGATCCCACGACACTGGAGGCTTTGGCAGTTCGAGAGGCTCTGTCTCTTGCTCAAGATTTGCATGAACAAAAAATACATGTTGCTTATGATTGCAAGGTGGTGGTGGACGACATCAAGCAACAGTGCTTGGCAAGTTATGGTGCGATAATACATGAAATAATAGAGTCTAGTAGGTATTTTACCACTTGTAACTTTGTTCATGAGTTTAGGAGCTCGAATGTCGAGGCTCACAATCTCGCGAAGCATGCTTTGAAGTTAGGGGTGGGCCGCCATGTTTGGTTAGGGCACCCCGGAAACCTTTCTTTCATCCCTGTAAACGCTGTGACGTCTTGATAAAGCTTCGTGGGATTGTCTCAAAAAAAATCTCAAAAAACCCTCAAACAATCTCAAGAAAAAAGAAATATATGCCCCCTATAAATAGATTGTGAGACCCCCCGAGTAGGACTATGCGGCCGAATTTTCAAAGGGGCATGCTACGTGTCCGTGTAAGATCTGCCGGCTAGCAAGCCGTTTAATTCATTGATGGAGTTGTCTCCTCCTTTTTGCTGCAACAAGACTCTTGTTGTATGTATTTCTGAAATAAGATCTTTGTTGTAAAACTTCCTCTTTTATAATTTTCTGCAACAAGATCCATGTTGAATTTTTTTTCTGCAACAAAACTCTTGTTGCAAAAATTGCAATAGCATCTTCATCGCATCTAATTTTCCGCAACAATATATGTTGCAACAACATCTCCGACACACAAGGTGGTCTGTCGGCATTCAGGGAACGGGGTACCTGACTTGCTCGCCTGCGGCTGCGGCGTGGCTCAAGGAGTGGCCCAAGACGCCCATCTTCTTCAACACAAGCTCAAGACCCTCGCGAGGGGCCAAGCCTCGTGGGGCGGACGACAGGAAGCTTCCTCAGGCACGACCTCGTCAGGCTGGCTCACGAGGAGGCGGAGAGATCAAGGCGGGGTACCTCACGAGGTGCCCATGACGCAAGCCATGATGACCGAGGGCGCCAGTGGCGCCCACCCGCTATTTTCTCATTTCCCCTTTGGTGCAAAGGAGGCAAGCGCGAGCCAAGGCATCGAGCAAAGGCAACCATTCGGTGCAACAAGACCAAGACCAGCAGAACGGCAGGAAGGAGGTCATCATGGAGGCCAAGCCAAGCGCCACCGTCGAGTCTTTGGCAAAGCGAGGACCGACTTTAGTCTGGATAAGTGTACTAGATGTTCCCCTTCAAAATGGCCAATTGTTGGTGCCCTTCCCGCTCAATATTTGGGAAGAGGCCCAGGGCCTCCCACTATAAATAGAGCTAGCCACCACCAGGTCGAGGGATCGATCAAAGGAGAGAGAGAGAGAGAGAGGTCGATGAGAGAGAGGATCGATCTGAAAGAGACCTATCAGATAGAACCCTAGTAGAGAGAGAGAGAGAGGCGATCGAACTCACCCAAGCAGTTCATTGCACCAGCCAAGAACAGACCCTCGCGAGGCTGTTCTCTCTTTGTATTGTTCATCATCAGCCCCTGAGGCAATCCACCACACCACACACTGGAGTAGGGTATTACACCACAATGGTGGCCTGAACCAGTATACACCTCGTGTCCTCTGTGTTGTTCTTTATGTAGTTTAGATCCTTGCGAGGCGATGAGACGTAGGTAGGTTGGAGGTGTGATCTCCGCGTGCACCCCAGAGTTCGAACCTAGAGGGTCTGCCGAAACCCGAAATCTGACATTTGTTGCGCCAGGTAGGGGTGCACCAAAATCCGCCTTCCGCTGCCCTGCTCTTCGCCCCTCGATCCATGTCGACGCTGTCGAGCCAGCGAAGGCCGGCCGCTCGCCTCGCGTCGCCAGCCCGGCCCGTCGGCCGCCGCTTCGCCGTTCCCGTCGCTTTGCCGTCAACGCCGCCACCGCCCAGCCGGTGAACGAGCAACAGCGGCGTCGCCCTCGCATCCTTTGGTACGGCGAGAAGGCCACACCGCCACCCCGTCGCTGACTCCAGCCGGTTCTTCGTCCCACGCCCGTCGCGCTCCTGCGAACGCGCACGCCGCGTTGCTCCTGGCATGGGAACTTCTGCACTACCGTCCCGTCGACGACCTCTACGACGAGTGGCTCGCCCAAGATCATCGAGCTCGTCGGCGCGGCTGGGGCTCCCTGCGCCATCCTCTCATCGCACGCGCCCGCCTTGCGCGGGCGATGAAGCTCCGGGGGTGCCTCAGCCGCCTCCCCCTCAAGAAGGCGCCTTGGCCCCAAGGCGCGTGGCCCCTGGGTAGAACCCACTCCGTCCGGCACCAGCACAACAAGAGAAGAGCTGCCAAGAGGTCCCTCATCCCCAAGAAGCTGCCCGAGTGCTCCCCGCATCGGCCCGTCACGACCGCGCTCCTGCTCCAGCACGCCAAGACCTCGCGCTGCTCCCGGCGGCAGTGCACGAAGACCTCCAAGATCAAGCCCTCCGTCACCAAAGGCCTCCCGTGGCCACTGCAGGCTGCCGTGTTTTCACCGCCGAAGCTGCGCAGATGGCTGGCGGACAAGTTCAAGCCGCACCTGCCCCCACGCTATGATGGTACGGCCAACCTGCGGAGTTCCTCCAGCTCTATGAGCTGGGCATCAAGCCACCAACGGGACGAGAAGGTCATGGCGAACTGGTTTCCCATGGCGCCAAGGACGATGCCCACACCGCTCCTGAACTCGGCTCTGGCATGATTTCCTCCCGAATGAGATGCGCACCGATTCATCGCCAACTTCAAGGCACCGTGATTGGCCCCCGCCATGAGTGACTTGCACCGCATCAAGCAGCGGTCGGGGAGACCCGCAAAGTTCATCCAACGCTTCAACAACGCCGCCTTAAGATCCCTGTGGTGTTCGAGGAGGCCATCATCTCAGCCTTCTCCAACGGTGTGCGTGACGCCAAGATGAAGGAAGAGCTCGCGATCCATGAAGACCGTGCACATCCTCGAGCTGTTCAACTTGGCGACCAAGTGCGCCAGGTGAGGAAGGACTTTTCCTTCTCGAGTTGCCGGTGCCGACCCGTAAGAGAAGAAGCCCAAGGTCAAGGACGTGAAGTGCAAGGGGCTGCCGTGCTTGCAGCAGAGCCGGACACCAAGCGAGGAAGGGATCAGCCTGAGTCATCCAAGGGCAGTCGGTACTGCGTGTACCATGACCTCCACACCCACAACACCAACGAATGCCAAGAGCTCAGGGCCGTGCGAGACGTGCGTGCCGGCCGACGCCCCGAGCGCAGCGACCGGGGCTATGGCCGAGGAGGAGGAAGAGGTGGAGGACGATGGGAAGACCGTGGCCCTCGCCAAGGGTGGCGTGACTGACCTCGCGAGGACCGCTGGCAGGATCAGCCTCGTGAGGGAGGTTGGAGGGACCCGCCTCGCGAGGGAGGCTGGAGGGATCAACCTCGCGAGTATCGCCCACAAGGCAACGCAGGCCTCCCTCCTCCGCCACCGCAGCCAAGGAGAAATGAAGACCACCATCAGGACGAGGGGGCTGGGGGCTTCTAGGAGCCGCGCACAATCGCTTGCATCCTGGGCGGAGCTCAAGCCCCAGCCTCCCGCAGATCTTCAAGCAAGACGCCCGCAAGTGAATGCAGTCCTCCCTGTGCTCAAGCCACACGCCCCTCGGTGGCCAGCGGCGCCATCACATCCAGCTCGTGGATCAGCTCAAGTGCGTAGCCACACCGAGTCCTCCCGATGCTTTGTTCCCCAATCATCAAGCAATGTGCAAGTCACCAGACCTCATCGATGGTGGAGCAGGCTCAATGTCCCGTCCACAAGACATTCAACAATCTCCAAGTGCCATACAATCAGCTTCACCAACCAAGCCTTTTCTCCGGAGTCACCGATGGTTCCACAGCCCGATAGGGCAGGTCCGCCTTCCTGTCACCTTCGGGACGCACGACAACTACCGCACCGAGCTCATTGACTTTGACGTCGCGCACATTCGCATGCCGTACAATGCCATCCTCGGGTACCCAGCTCTGGCCAAATTCATGGCCGTGACTCATCACGGCTACAATGTCCTCAAGATGCCAGGAAGCGGTGGAGTCATCACGGTGCCTTGTGAAGAGAGAGACGCAGTGTGTTCCCTGGAGCGTGCTTTTCAAGGCGCGTCATTTGAAGACCCAGATCACAGGAGCGGGAGGCTTCTCGAGGCTGCTCCTAAGAAGAAGAAGACATCCCCTGGTCATAGCCCTCGGGAGGCAGGCCCCTTAGAGTCCGCGCCCATTCCAGGGGCGCCTCCTTCTATCGCATAGGAAGGCGCGCCCAGCGCCCTCCTCGATCAAGGCTCGGGGGCGCTCTCCTGGAGGGCCACCGACTTTGCTAAGATCACGAGGGAGGCGCTCGGGCACCACTTGGAGGCGTGTTTCAAAGCACGCTTCCCTCAGAAGGAGCAAGGCAAGGAGGGCCAAACCTCAGAGTTCGTCAACAAGATCTCAGAGCGACCCGACCTCAGACGGTCAAGCCTCGTGTTTCGTACATCCTCGATCAAGATGCCGCACACACAAGACATCTCAAAGTGCAATCACATGTATAAATAACGTAAAACTGATATATATACCTCATAAGTCACAAATGAAACAATCAAACGGGTGTGGAGTCCCATCAACGCCATCGGCAGGTTGAGTGTAGACCGTAACCTCAGATCGTAACTCTTACTGTCGAAGAAAATCCTGCAACATGATACGTTGCAGCCGTGTAGGTCAAGACATTGAATGTACCGCAAGATCACAACATGAGAAAACAGATGGTAAAACTATACTATATGCAATATGGCTTTTGTGGCTCGTGTCGAGTTTTGTTTTGCGTAAAAGCTGGTTTTATTTTCCCTACATCAAAGGAATAAATGAAGTCTATACTATGGAGTTTTCTATCATGACATGGTTCCGCCAACCGATGTCTCATAGCCCAAAATCATCATAAGTTGCCCACAATTAAGTTATCAATCCGTGTTGAGAGTTCCGAGATAGATCCAAGTCCAGATGCTCAAATTGTCCGTGAATCGGGACACGGCTAATCGATTAGGTTTTAACCTCCGCAGAGGTTTGTACACTTTACCCGCAAGATTCGATCCTCTCTTTACGTTCTCGCACTTCGTGGTGTTTGAGAACTAGACAACCAAACATGGTCTTCCAAGAGTTCCCCGACCACCGTCGGTGCTCATCCAATCCTACCGTAGTTCTACATCCGCTAGCACCGCCCCAGCCAGATTCACAACTAAGGTCAACCAAGCCGAGCCCATAGTGACTTGCGGTTGCATGTAAGCTTAGGGCATGAAGTATTCTTCCATATCTTTGAGTCTGGGTGAAGCTTTCCGCAAGATGTCATGGCGCTTCTCCATGCATCCCGCCAACCTTCGGTTTCTCTAGGGTGCCCACAACCGCCCTTCACCCAAAGAGTGTGTATTGAATTCTTGTCTCGAGTCTTGAAGTCTTGAGGCCTTGAAGATGCAGATCCTTGCAGATTCCATCATGGAGTTGTCGCCATTGACGAGATCCTCCATTCTCACACCACTCCGAGCACTCATACCAACCCCGTCTACTATAGCGTAGCATTAAAATAAATAACGTCCCGGGCTTGGTAACAGGGTGATGGGTTCCTACCTCATGCATACTACTCAACTACAAGGATTCAATATCATTACTGGAGGGATTGTTGCGAAGATGACACTAGATGCAATAAAACACATAGGTATGAAAAAACATGGTCAAAGCGAACTTGCCTGGTAATACTTGATGAAGATAACAACGCTCTCAGAACAGGCACGGCCTCGTCAGGCTGGCTCGCGAGGAGGCGGAGAGATCAAGGCGGGGTACCTCACGAGGTGCCCATGATGCAAGCCATGACGACCGAGGGCGCCAGGCGGGCGCCAGCCCGCGCAGTGTCCTCATTTACCCTTTGGTGCAAAGGAGGCAAGCGCAGGCCAAGGCATCAGGCAAAGGCAACCATTTCGATGCAACAAGACCAAGACCAGCAGAACGGCAGGAAGGAGGTCATCGTGGATCCCAAGCCGGCATCAACGCCGAGTCTTTGGCAAAGCGAGGACCGACTTTAGTCAGATAAGTGTACTAGATGTTCCCTTCAAATGGCCAATTGTTGGCGCCTTCCCGCTCAATATTTGGGAAGAGGCCCAGGCCTCCCACTATAAATAGAGCTAGCCACCACCGTGTCGAGGGATCGGCCGAGGAGAGAGAGAGAGAGGTCGATGAGAGAGAGGATCGATCTGAAAGAGACCTATCAGATAGAACCCTAGCAGAGAGAGGGAGAGGCGATCGAACTCACCCAAGCAGTTCATCGCACCAGCCAAGAACAGACCCTCGCGAGGCTGTTCTCCCTTTGTATTGTTCATCATCAGCCCCTGAGGCAATCCACCACACCACACACTAGAGTAGGGTATTACACCACAATGGTGGCCTGAACCAGTATAAACCTCGCGCCCTCTGTGTTGTTCTTTGTGTAGTTTAGATCCTTGCGAGGTGACGAGACGTAGGTAGATTGTAGGTGCGATCTCCGCGTGCACCCCAGAGTTCGAACCTAGAGGGTCTGCCGGAACCCGAAATCCGACACAGTTGTTGTTTGCTGCCACTATTCTGCAACAACACCATTGTTGCAGAGATAAAATGAGAGACGGGTGTGGTCCAGTAGGCCACGCGTTGAGTGAAGGAGGCGGACGCCCCGCACTAGATCCGTCGACTGATCAGAATCATTTCCCATTTTCAAATCCGCGAACATGCACTTTTCTAGAATTACACGCCTTTTTTCCCAAATCTTTTGTGAACGAATTTACAATTTCATGAACTTTTTTTTAGTTTTGCGAACTTTTTCCAAATTATGAGCTTTTCCAAGTCTTGAAATTTCCTCAAATTTGCATTTTTTTTTTCTAAATTTTATGAACTTTTTCCAAAATTATTGAACTTTTTAAAAATTTGCATGGAATTTTTTCAAAAAATTGTGAACCTTTTTCCATGGATGTCACAAGTTACTTGTGGTCTAGCCTTTTAGGGCATCTCCATCGCTGACCATAAAATCTGGTCCAACATCCCTCCGCATGGGGGAGGTCATAAACACGGATGAGGGAGCCAGCCATCAAATGCTATCATATATATGGTCGTCAGTGAAGGGAAATTTAAAATTCAAATAAAGTTGGGTTTCCCTTTTACTTGCCTACACATAGCTTTGGTCTTATATGACTTTGCTCTCTGCTAGTGTGTTTTTTGTGTGCGTGTGTTAGTGTTGGTTTGTGCATCTTAGCTATGCAGAGGCCGAATGTGTGTTCTTTAGTTTGTATCCTCTTGATGCTGCTCTTTGAGCCAATAAAATCCACCCTTTATCCAAAAAAATGCGCGTTGGACCACACCAGCATCGTATCGCATGCCCGAGCACAACCAAAAAGCAGCAAGTATGCTTAGTTTTTTACACGCCCAGTCACAAAATAATACCAGTCTGGCAATCTGAGCCTCCACGCTCAAGGTGTCGCCACCGCCGCGTAGGCAGCCTCCTCCTCCTTGTCCGCCCCCTCCTCCTCATCTTTCCGCCGCTGCAACATCTTGTAGTGGACGACTTGCACGACCATTCTTGCGCCTATTGGGGAACGTTGCATGGAAAACAAAAAATTTCTATGCACACGCAAAATCTATCCATGGAGATGCATAGCTACCAGAGGGGAGAGTGTGTCTACGTACCCTCATAGACCATTAAGTGAAAGCATTTATCACGCGGTTGATGTAGTCGTACTCTTCGCGATTCGATCATGATCTAACCGATCTAGTGCCGAACGGATGGCACCTTCGAGTTTAACATAGTGTGGCTTAATGGCATCTCCTCCTTCTTGATCCAGCAAGCGGGAGAGGATAAGTATATGGGATCACAACCAACACGACGACATGGTGGTGATGGTGGTGGTGGAGCCCCGACAGCGCTTCGCTAAGCGTCGCCGGGACGAGGCGGTGGAACTACGGAGTAACGGGACAGAGAGGGGCGCCAAGGGCTTGGTGTGTCCTCTTGGGGCGCCCCCTCCCCTCTATATATAGGTGGAGGGGCGTGGGAAACAGCCCCTTCAAGCCCTAGGGCGCGGCTAAGGGCGAGAGGACTTGGACTCCAAGTCAAATCCTATTCCTACTAGGACTCCTTTTTTTGCCTTCCCTAGCCACATGGGCTTTTGAGGACTTGGTGCGCCTAGCCCAATAAGGCCAAGGCGCCTCCCCGCAACACATGCTAGCCCTTGGGTCATGGTGGACCCACTTGTGGACTTTCGGACCCCTCAGAAATCCTCCGGAACCTTCTGGAAGCTTCCCGGTACAATACCGAAAAAACTGCACCTTTTTTCAGAACCCAAAATATGACTTCCCATATATAAATCTTTACCTATCGACCATTCTGAGACACCTCGTGACATCCGGGATCTCATCCGGGACTCAGAACAACATTTGGTTACCATTCATCAAATATCCCAATACTACTCTAACGTCAACGAACGTTAAGCGTGCGACCCTACGGGTTCAGGAATTATGTAGTCATGACCGAGACACCTCTTCGGTCAATAACCAGTAGCGGGACCTAGATGCCCATATTGTGTTGGGGAACGTAGCAAAAATTCAAAATTTTCTACGCATCACCAAGATCAATCTATGGAGTAATCTAGCAACGAGGGGAAGGGGAGTGCATCTACATACCCTTGTAGATCGCTAAGCGGAAGCGCTCAAGTGAACGGGTTGATGGAGTCGCACTCTGCCGTGATCCAAATCACCGATGATCCTAGCGCCTAAACGGACGGCACCTCGCGCTCAACACACATACGGTTGGGAGAGACATCTCCTCCTTCTTGATCCAGCAAGGAAGGAGAGGTTGATGGAGATCCAGCAGACGACGACAGGCGTGGTGGTGGAAGTAGGGATCCCGGCAGGCTTCGCCAAGCGCAAGCGAGGAGGAAGAGGTGTCACGGGAGGGAGGAGGCGCCAGGACTCGGTGCGGCTGCCCTCCCTCCCCTCCACTATATATAGGGGCCTAGGGGGGCGTCGGCCCCTTGTAGATCCCATCTAGGGAGGGGGGTGGCTTGGCCTCCAAGCCAAGTGGAGGCGCCCCCACCCCTTAGGGTTTCCAACCCTAGGCGCATGGGAGGCCCAGGGGCGCACCAGCCCACCAGGCTGGTTCCCACGCCCCTTCAGCCCATGGGGCCCTCCGGATAGGTGGCCCCACTCGATGGACCCTCGACCCTTCCGTGGTCCCAGACAATACCGATGACCCCAAAACTTTCCGGTGGTCAAACTGGACTTCCTATATATAAATCTTTACCTCAGGACCATTCCGAACTCCTCGTGGCATCCGAGATCTCATCCGGACTCAACAACTTTCGGGTTACCGTGATACTAATATCTCTACAACCCTAGCGCCACCGAACCTTATGTGTAGACCCTACGGGTTCGGGAACCATGGAGACATGACCGAGACAACTCTCCGCCAATAACCAACAGCGGGATCTGGATACCCATGTTGGCTCCCACATGTTCCACGATGATCTCATCGGATGAACCACGATGGCGAGGATTCAATCAATCCCGTATTCAATTCCCTTTGTCTATCGGTATAGTACTTGCCCGAGATTCGATCGTCGGTATCCCGATACCTTGTTCAATCTCGCATCGCAAGTCTCTTTACTCGCGTAACACATCATCCCGTGATCAATGGGCACATTGTGCACATTATGATGATGTCCTACCGAGTGGGCCCAGAGATACCTCTCCGTCACAAGGAGTGACAAATCCCAGTCTTGATTCGTGCCAAACCAGCAGACACTTCGGAGATACCCGAGTGCACCTTTATAGCCACCCGATTCGTTGCCAGGACGCTTGGTACACCCAAAGCATTCCTACGGTATTCGGGAGTTGCACAATTTCATGGTCTAAGGAAATGATACTTGACATTAGAAAAGCTTTAGCATATGAACTACACGATCTTTTGTGCTAGGCTTAGGATTGGGTCTTGTCCATCACATCATTCTCCTAATGATGTGATCCCGTTATCAACGACATCCAATGTCCATGTTCAGGAAACCGTAACCATCTATTGATCAACGAGCTAGTCAACTAGAGGCTTACTAGGGACATGGTGTTGTCTATGTACCCACACATGTATCTGAGTTTCCTATCTATACAATTATAGCATGGATAATAAACGATTATCATGAACAAGGAAATATAATAATAATAACTAATTTATTATTGCCTCTAGAGCATATTTCCAACAGTCTCCCACTTGCACTAGAGTCAATAATCTAGTTCACATCGTCATGTGATTAACACTCATATCACCATGTGACCAACATCCAAAGAGTTTACTAGTGTCAATAAACTAGTTCACATCATCATGTGATTAAGACTCAATGAGTTCTGGGGCTTGATCATGTTTTGCTTGTGAGAGAGGTTTTAGTCAACGGGTCTGCAACATTCAGATCCGTATGTACTTCGCAAATCTCTAGGTCATATTGTAAATGCTGCTTCCACGCTCCACTTGGAGCTATTCCAAATGGTTGCTCCACTATACGATCCGGTTTGCTACTCGAGTCATTCGGATAGGTGTTAAAGCTTGCATCGACGTAACCCTTTACGCCAACTCTTTATCACCTCCATAATCGAGAAACATGTCCTTATTACTCCAAGGACAATTTTGACCGCTGTCCAATGATCCATTCTGGATCACTCTTGTACCCCTTGCCGGACACGTGGCAAGGCACATATCAGTGCGGTACAAAGCATGATATACTGTATAGAGCCTATGGCTAAGGCATAGGGGACGACATTCGTCCTTTCTCTTTCTTCCGCCGTGGCTCGAGCTTTAAGTCTTAACTTCATACCTTACAACTCAGGCAAGAACTCCTTCTTTGGTGATCCATCTTGAACACCTTCAAGATCATGTCAAGGTATGTGCTCATTTGAAAGTACCATTAAGCGTTTTTGATCTATCCTTATAGATCTTGATGCTCAATGTTCAAGCAGCTTAATCCAGGTTTTCTATTGAAAAACACTTTTCAAATAACCCTATATGCTTTCCAGAAACTCTACATCATTTCTGATCAACAATAGTCAACAATATATACTCATCAGAAATGATAAAGTGCTCCCACTCACTCCTTTGGAAATACAAGTTTCTCATAAACTTCGTACAAACCCAAAATCTTTGATCATCTCATCAAAGCGTACATTCCAACTCCGAGATGCTTACTCCAGTCCTTATAAGGATTGCTGGAGCTTTGCATACTTGTTAGCATCTTTAAGGATTGACAAAACCTTCTGGTTGTATCACATACAACCTTTCCTCAAGAAAATTGTCGAGGAAACAATGTTTTGACATCCTATCTGCAAGATTTCATAAATAATGCAGTAACTGCTAATCCAATTCCAACAGACTCTTAGCATTGCTACGAGTGAGAAAGCCTCACCGTAGTCAACTCCTCGAACTTGTCGGAAAACATCTTAACGACAAGTCGAGCTTTCTTAATGGTGATACTTACGATCATTGTCCGTCTTCCTTTTAAAATCCATCTGTACCCAATAGCCTTACGACCATCAAGTAGTTCTTCCAAAGTCTATACTTTGTTTTTACACATGGATCCTCTCGGATTTTATGGCCTCGAGCCATTTTTGGAATCTGGGCCCACCATCGCTTCTCCATAGCTCGTAGGTTCATTGTTGTCTAGCAACATGACTTCCAAGACAGGGTTACGTACCACTCTGAAGTAGTACGCATCCTTGTCGTCCTACGAGGTTTGGTAGTGACTTGATCCGAAGTTTCATGATCACTATCACAAGCTTCCACTTCAATTGGTGTAGGTGCCACAGGAACAACTCCGTGTGCTGTGCTACAAACTAGTTGAAGTGACGGTTCAATAACCTCATCAAGTCTCCACCATCCTCCCACTCAATTCTTTTGAGACAAACTTTTCCTCGAGAAAGGACCCGATTCAAGAAACAGTCCCTATTGCTTTCGGATCTGCGACAGGAGGTATACCCAACTGTTTTGGGTGTCCTATGAAGATGCATTTATCCGCTTTGGGTTCGAGATTATCAGCCTGAAACCTTTTCGCATAGGCGTCGCAGCCCAAACCTTTTAAGAAACGACAGCTTAGGTTTCTCTGAACCACGGTGTCGACTCAAACGGAATTGCGTGGTGCCCTATTTAAAATGAGTGTGGTTGTCTCTAATGCCTAACCCATTAACTATAGTGGTAATTCGATAAGAGACATCATGGTATGCACCATATCCAATAGGGTGCAGTTGTGATGTTCGGACACACCATCACACTATGGTGTTCCAGGTGGTATTAGTTGTGAAACAATTTCCACAATGTCTTAATTGCGTGCCAAAACTCGCAACTCAGATATTCATCTCTATGATCATATCATAGACATTTTATCCTCTTGTCACGACGATCTTCAACTTCACTCTGAAATTACTTGAACCATTCAATAATTCAGACTTGTGTTTCATCAAGTAAATATACTCAGTATCTCTACTCAAATCATCGGTGAAGTAAGAACATAACGATATCCATTGCGTGCCTCAGCACTCATTGGACTGCACACATCAAAATGTATTACTTCCAACAAGTTGCTTTCTTGTTCCATTTTACTGAAAACGAGGCTTTCAGTCATCTTGCCCATGTGGTATGATTTGCATGTCTCAAGTGATTCAAAATCAAGTGAGTCCAAACGGTCCATCTGCATGGAGTTTCTTCATGCGTATATACCAATAGACATGGTTCACATGTCTCAATCTTTTCAAAGACGAGTGAGTCCAAAGATCCATCAACATGGAGCTTCTTCGTGCGTTTTATACCATTGTGACTCAAATTGCAGTGCCACAAGTAGGTGGCACTATATCATTACTATCTTATATCTTTTGGCATGAACATGTGTATCACTACGATCGAGATTCAGTAAACCATTCATTTTAGGTGCAAGACCATTGAAGGTATTATTCAAATAAACAGGGTAACCATTATTCTCCTTAAATGAATAATCGTGTTGCGATAAACATAATCCAATCATGTCTATGCTCAACGCAAACACCAAATAACAATTATTTAGGTTTAACACCAATCTCGATGGTAGAGGGAGCGTGCGATGCTTGATCACATCAACCTTGGAAACACTTCCAACACATATCGTCATCTCACCTTAGCTAGTCTCCGTTTATTCCGTAGCTTCTGTTTCGAGTTACTAACACTTAGCAACCGAACCGGTATGTAATACCCTAGTGCTACTAGGAGTACTAGTAAAGTACACATTAACATAATGTATATCCAATATACTTCTATCGACCTTGCCAGCCTTCTCATCTACCAAGTATCTAGGGTAATTCTGCTCCGGTGATTGTTCCCCTTATTACAGAAGCACTTAGTCTCGGGTTTGGGTTCAACCTTGGGTTTCTTCACTAGATCAGCAACTGATTTGCCGTTTCATGAAGTATCCCTTCTTGCCCTTGCCCTTCTTGAAACTAGTGGTTTCACTAACCATCAACAATTGATGCTCCTTCTTGATTTCTACTTTCATGTGTCAAACATCATGAATATTTCAAGGATCATCATATCTATCCACGATATGTTATAGTTCATCACGAAGCTCTAGTAGCTTGGTGGCAATGACTTTGGAGAAACATCACTATCTCATCTGGAAGATTAACTCCCACTCGATTCAAGTGATTGTGGTACTCAGACAATCTGAGCACAAGCTCAACGATTGAGCTTTTCTCCCTTAGTTTGCAGGCTAAGAAACTTGTCGGAGGTCTTATACCTCTTGACGTGGGCACGAGCCTGAAATCCCAATTTCAGCCCTCGAAACATCTCATATGTTTCGCGACGTTTCGAAATCGTCTTCGGTGCCTCAATTCTAAACCGTTTAACATTACTGAACTATCGCGTAGTTATCAAAATGTGTATGTCAGATGTTCGCAACATCCACAGACGATGTTCGAGGTTCAGCACACCGACCGGTGCATTAAGGACATAAGCTTTCTATGCAGCAATGAGGACAATCCTCAGTTCTCGGACCCAGTCCGCATAATTGGTACTATCAACTTTCAACTAAATTTTCTCTAGGAACATATCTAAACAGTAGAACTAAAGCGCGAGCTTACGACATAATTTGTAAAGACCTTTTGACTATGTTCAGGATAATTAAGTTCATCTTATGAACTCCCACTAAGATAGACATCCCTCTAGTCATCTAAGTGATTATATGATCCGAGTCAACTAGGCCGTGTCCGATCATCACGTGAGACGGACTAGTCATCATCGGTGAAAATCTTCATGTTGATCGTATCTACCATACGACTCATGCTCGACCTTTCGGTCTCTTGTGTTCCGAGGCCATGTCTATACATGCTAGGCTCGTCAAGTCAACCTAAGTGTTTCGCGTGTGTAAACCTGGCTTGCACCCATTGTATGTGAACGTTAGAATCTATCACACCCGATCATCACGTGGTTCTTCGAAACAACGAACTTTCGCAATGGTGCACAGTTAGTGGGAACACTTTTCTTGAAATTATTATGAGGGATCATCTTATTTACTACCGTCGTTCTAAGCAAATAAGATGCAAAAACATGATAAACATCACATGCAATCAAAAAGTGACATGATATGGCCAATATCATTTTGCTCCTTTTGATCCCCATCTTTGGGGCTCCATGATCATCATCGTCACCGGCATGACACCATGATCTCCATCATCATGATCTCCATCATCGTGTCTCCATGAACCTGTGTCGCCAACTATTACTTCTACTACTATGGCTAACGGTTTAGCAATAAAGTAAAGTAATTACATGGCGTTGTTCATTGACACGCAGGTCATACAATAAATTAAGACAACTCCTATGGCTCCTGCCGGTTTTCATACTCATCGACATGCAAGTCGTGATTCCTATTACAAGAACATGATCAATCTCATACATCACATATCATTCATCACATTCTTTTGGCCATATCACATCACATAGAATACCCTGCAAAAACAAGTTAGACGTCCTCTAATTGTTGTTTGCATGTTTTACGTGGCTGCTATGGGTTTCTAGCAAGAACGTTTCTTACCTACGCAAAAGCCACAATGTGATATGCCAATTTCTATTTACCCTTCATAAGGACCCTTTTCATCGAATCCGATCCGACTAAAGTGGGAGAGACAGACACCCGCTAGCCACCTTATGCAACAAGTGCATGTCAGTAGGTGGAACCTGTCTCACGTAAGAGTACGTGTAAGGTCGGTCCGGGCCGCTTCATCCCACGATGCCGCCGAATCAAGATAAGACTAGTAACGACAAGTAAATTGACAAAATCGACGCCCACAACTACTTTATGTTCTACTCGTGCATAGAAACTACGCATAGACCTAGCTCATGATGCCACTGTTGGGGAACGTAGCAGAAATTCAAAATTTTCTACGCATCACCAAGATCAATCTATGGAGTAATCTAGCAACGAGGGGAAGGGGAGTACATCTACATACCCTTGTAGATCGCTAAGCGGAAGCGTTGAAGTGAACGGGGTTGATGGAGTCGTACTCGTCGTGATCCAAATCACCGATGATCATAGCGCCGAACGGACGGCACCTCCGCGTTCAACACACATACGGTTGCGAGAGACATCTCCTCCTTCTTGATCCAGCAAGGGAAGGAGAGGTTGATGGAGATCCAAAGAAGACGACGGCGTGGTGGTAGAAGTAGCGGGATCTGGCGAGGGGCCGCCAAGCGCAAGCGGGAGGAAGAGGTGTCACGGGAGGGAGGGAGGCGCCAGGGACTCAGGTGCGGCTGCCCTCCCTCCCCTCCACTATATATAGGGGCCTAGGGGGGCGTTGGCCCCTTGTAGACCCCATCTAGGGATGGGGGCGGCTGCCCTAGGGGTGGCTTGGCCTCCAAGCCAAGTGGAGGCGCCCCCACCCCTTAGGGTTTCCAACCCTAGGTGCATGGGAGGCCTAAGGAGCGCACCAGCCCACCGGGGCTGGTTCCCACGCCTTCAGCCCATGGGGCCCTCGGGATAGGTGGCCCCACGGTGGACCCGGGACCCTTCCGTGGTCCCAGACAATACCGATGACCCCCGAAACTTTCCCGGTGGCCGAAACTGGACTTCCTATATATAAATCTTTACCTCCGGACCATTCCGAAACTCCTTGTGACATTTGGGATCTCATCCGGGACTCCGAACAACTTTCGGGTTACCGCATAATAATATCTCTACAACCCTAGCGTCACCGAACCTTAAGTGTGTAGACCCTACGGGAACCATGCAGACATGACCGAGACAACACTCCGGCCAATAACCAACAGCGGGATCTGGATACCCATGTTGGCTCCCACATGTTCCACGATGATCTCATCGGTGAACCATGATGTCGAGGATTCAATCAATCTCGTATTCAATTCGCTTTGTCTACCGGTATAGTATTCGCCCGAGATTCGATTGTCGGTATCCCGATACCTTGTTCAATCTCGTTACCGGCAAGTCTCTTTACTCGTTCTGTAACACATCATCCCGTGATCAACTCTTTGGTCACATTGTGCACATTATGATGATGTCCTACCGAGTGGGCCCAGAGATACCTATCCGTCACACGGAGTGACAAATCCCAGTCTTGATTCGTGCCAACCCAACTGACACTTTCGGAGATACCAGTAGTGCACCTTTATAGCCACCCAGTTATGTTGTGACGTTTGGTACACCCAAAGCATTCCTACGGTATCCGGGAGTTGCACAATCTCATGGTCTAAGGAAATGATACTTGACATTAGAAAAGCTTTAGCATACGAACTACACGATCTTTGTGCTAGGCTTAGGATTGGGTCTTGTCCATCACATCATTCTCCTAATGATGTGATCCCGTTATCAACGACATCCAATGTCCATGGTCAGGAAACCGTAACCATCTATTGATCAACGAGCTAGTCAACTAGAGCCTTACTAGGGGCATGGTGTTGTCTATGAACCCACACATGTATCTGAGTTTCCTATCAATACAATTATATAATGGATAATAAACGATTATCATGAACAAGGAAATATAATAATAATAACTAATTTATTATTGCCTCTAGAGCATATTTCCAACATATTGATCCTACATATTCCGCGAAGATCTTTTATCGGTTGAATCTTTATGACAACATATGTAGTTCTTTTTGTCTGTCGATATGTTACTTGCCCGAGATTTGATCGTCGGTATCACTGTACCTAGTTCAATCTCGTTACCGGCAAGTCTCTTTACTCATTTCGTAATACATCATCTTGCAACTAACTCCTTAGTCACTTTGCTTGCAAGCTTCTTGTGATGTGTATTACCGAGAGGGCCCAGAGATACCTCTTCGATACACGGAGTGACAAATCCCAATCTTGATTCACGTCAACTCAACAGACACCTTCGGAGATACCTGTAGAGCATCTTTATGATCATCCAGTTACATTGTGACGTTTGATAGCACACAAGGTATTCCTTCGGTATCCGGGAGTTGCATGATCTCATGGTCGAAGGAATATGTATTTGACATTAAGAAAGCAGTAGCAATAAACTGAACGATCATATGCTAAGCTAACAGATGGGTCTTGTGCATCACATCATTCTCCTAATGATGTGATATCGTTAAATGACAACTCATGTCTATGGTTAGGAAACCTTAACTATATTTTGATCAACGAGCTAGTCTAGTAGAGGCTCACTAGGGACACGGTATTTGTTTATGTATCCACACATGTATTTAAGTTTCCGGTCAATACAATTCTAGCATGAATAATAAACCTTTATCATGATTAAGGAAATATAATAATAACCATTTTATTATTGCCTCTAGGGCATATTTCCATCAGTCCCCCACTTGCACTAGAGTCAATATTCTAGTTCACATCGCCATGTGATTAACACGCATAGTTCACATCGCCATGTGGCTAACACCCAAAGAGTTTACTAGAGTCAATAATCTAGTTCACATCACCATGTGATTAACACTCAAAGTATACTAAGGTGTGATCATGTTTTGCTTGTGAGAGAGGTTTAGTCAACGGGTTTGCCACATTCAGATCCGTTTGTATTTTGCAATTTTCTATGTCTACAATGCTCTGCATGGAGCTACTCTAGCTAATTGCTCCCACTTTCAATACGTATCCAGATTGAGACTCGTAGTCATACGAATCAGTGTCTAAGCTTGCATCGACGTAACCCTTTACGACGAACTCTTTATCAACTCCATAACTGAGAAACATTTCCTTAGTCCTCTTAGGTAACTAAGGATAATATTTTACCGCTGTCTAGTGGTCCACTCCTGGATCACTATTGTACCCTCTTGCCAAACTCATGGCAAGGCACACAATAGGTCTGGTACACAACATGGTGTACTTTATAGAACCTATGGCTGAGGCATAGGGAATGACTTTCATTATCACTCTATCTTCTGCTGTGGTCGGGCTTTGAGTCTTACTCAACTTCACACCTTGCAACACAGGCAAGAACCCTTTCTTTGACTAATGCATTTTGAAGTTCTTCAAAACTTTGCCAATGTATGTGCTTTGTGAAAGTCCTATTAAGCGTCTCGATCTATCCCTATAGATCTTGATGCCCAATAGATAAGTAGCTTCAGCGAGGTCTTTCATCGAAGAATTCTTATTCAAGTATCCTTTTATGCTATCCAGTAATTCTATATCATTTCCAATCAACAATATGTTATCCACATATAATATCAGAAATGCTACAGAGCTCTAACTCACTTTCTTGTAAATACAGGCTTCACCGTAAGTCTGTATAAAACCATGTGCTTTGATCACCTCATCAAAGCGTATATTCCAACTCCGAGATGCTTGCACCAGTCCATAGATGGATCGCTGGAGCTTGCACACTTTGTTAGCACCCTTAGGATCGGCAAAACCTTCTAGTTGCATCATATACAACTCTTCCTTAATAAATCCATTAAGGAATGCAGTTTTGACGTCCATTTGCCAAATTTCATAATCATAAAATGCGGCAATTGCTAACATGATACGGATAGACTTAAGCATCGCTACGGCTGACAAATTCTCATCATAGTCAACCCCTTGAACTTGCGAAAACCTTTCGCGACAAGTCGAGCTTTGTAGAAAGTGATATTACCATCAGTGTTCGTCTTCTCTTGAAGATCCATTTATTTTCAATGGTCTGCCGATCATCGGGCAATTCTACCAAAGTCCACTCTTTGTTCTCATACATGGATCCTATCTCAGATTTCATGGCCTCAAGCCATTTATCGGAATCTGGGCTCATCATAGGTTCTTCATAGTGCGTAGGTTCGCCATGGTCTAATAACATGACTTCCAGGACAGGATTACCGTACCACTCTGGTGCGGAACGTGTTTTGGTCGACCTACGAAGTTTAGTAGAAACTTGATCTAAAGTTTCATGATCATCAGCACTAGCTTCCTCTCTAGTTGGTGTAGGCACCAAGGAAAAGTTTTTCCCTGATGTGCTACTTTCCAATTCGAGATAAGGTACAACTACCTCATCAAGTTCTACTTTCCTTCCGCTCACTTCTTTCGAGAGAAACTCCTTCTCTAGAAAGGACCCATTCTTGGCAACAAAAATATTGCTTTCGGATCTGTGGTAGAAGGTATACCCAATGGTCTCTTTAGGGTATCCTATGAAGACGCACTTCTCCGCTTTGGGTTCGAGCTTATTAGGCTGAAGTTGTTTGACATAAGCATCGCATCCCCAAACTTTAAGAAACGACAGCTTAGGTTTCTTGCCAAACCATAGTTCATACGGCGTCGTCTCAACGGATTTATACAGTGCCCTATTTAACGTGAATGTGGCTGTCTCTAATGCATAACCCCAAAATGATAAAGGCAAATTGGTAAGATACATCATAGAATGCACCATATCTAATAAAGTACGGTTACGACGTTCGGACACACCATTACATTGTGGTGTTCCAGGTGGCGTGAGTTGTGAAACAATTCCACATTGTTTTAAATGAAGGCCAAACTCGTAACTCAAATATTCACCTCCACGATCAGATCGTAGTAACTTTATTTCTTGTTACGATGATTATCGACTTCACTCTGAAATTCTTTGAACTTCTCAAATGTTTTCAAATTTGTGTTTCATCAAGTAGATATACCTATATCTACTCAAATCATCTGTAAAGGTTAGAAAATAACGATACCCGCCACGTGCCTCAACACTCATCGGACCGCATACATCGGTATGTATTATTTCCAGTAAGTCATTAGCTTGTCCCATTGTTCTGGAGAACGGAGTTTTAGTCGTCTTTCCCATGAGGCATGGTTCGCAAGTATCAAATGATTCATAATCAAATGATTCCAAAAGTCCATCCGCATGGAGTTTCTTCATGCTTTTTACATCAATATGACCTAAACGGCAGTGCCACAAGTATGTTGCACTATCATTATCAATGTTGCATCTTTTGGCATCAATATTATGAATATATGTATCACTATGATCGAGATTCAATAAACCATTCACATTGGGTGCATGACCATAGAAGGTTTTATTCATGTAAACAGAACAACAATTATTCTCTGACTTAAGTGAATAACCGTATTGCAATAAACATGATCTAATCTTGTTCATGCTCACTGCAAACACCAAATAACATTTATTCAGGCTCAACACTAATCCTGAAGGTAGAGGGAGTGTGCGATGGTGATCATATCAATCTTGGAAACACTTCCAGCACACATCGTCACCTCGCCCTTAACTAGTCTTTGTTTATTCTGCAACTCCTGTTTCGAGTTACTAATCTTAGCAACTGAACCGGTATAAAATACCCAAGGGCTACTATGAGCACCAGTAAGGTACACATCAATAACATGTATATAAAATATACCTTTGTTTACTTTGCCATCCTTCTTATCTGCCAAGTATTTGGGGCAGTTCCGCTTCTAGTGACAATTTCCTTTGTAGTAGAAGCACTCAGTTTCAGGCTTGGGTCCAGCTTTGGGCTTCTTCACGGGAGCGGCAACTTGCTTCTCATTCTTATTGAAGTTCCCTTTCTTTCCATTGCCCTTTTTCTTGAAACTAGTGGTCTTGTTAACCATCAATACTTGATGCTCCTTCTTGATTTCTACCTCCGCCGATTTCAGCATCGCGAAGAGCTTCCGGATTCGTTTCCGTCATCCCTTGCATATTTATAGTTCATCATGAAGCTCTAGTAGCTTGGTGATAGTGACCGGAGAAATCTGTCAACCATAATATTATCTGGAGGATTAACTCCTACTTGATTCAAGCGATTGTAGCTCAGACATTCTGAGCACATGCTCACTGGCTGGGCTATTCTCCTCCATCTTGTAGGCAAAGTACCTGCCACAGGTCTCATACCTCTCAACATGGGCATGAGCCTGAAATACCTATTTCAGCTATTGGAACATCTTATATGTTCCATGGCATTCAAAACGTCTTCGGAGCCCCGATTCTAAGCCGTAAAGCATGGCGCACTAGACTATCAAGTAGTCATCAGATCGAGCTTGCCAAACGTTCATAACATCTGCATCAGCTCCTGTAGTAGGTATGTCACCTAGCGGTGCATTAAGGACATAATTTTTCTGTGCAGCAATGAGGATAATCCTCAGATCATGGACCCAGTCCGCATTATTGCTACCATCATCTTTCAACTTAGTTTTCTCTAGGAACATATCAAACCGGGAAGCTACATCGTGAGCTATCAAACTACAACATAATTTGCAAACACATTTTGACCACGTTCATGATAAATCTTATTTCAATTAATCAAATTACTAATGAACTCCCATTTTGAATCAACATCCCTCAAGTTTTCTAAGTGATACATGATCCAAATCAACTAACCCATGTCCGATCATCATGTGAGATGGGGTAGTCATCAATGGCGAACATCTCTATGTTGATCATATCTACTATATGACTCACGTTTAACCTTTTGGTCTCCAGTGTTCCGAGGCCATGTATGTACATGCTAGGCTCGTCAAGTTTAACCCAAGTATTCCGCGTGTGTAAATTTGGCTTACACCCGTTATATGTGAACATAGAGTCTATCACACCCGATCATCACGAGGTGCTTCGAAATGACGAACTTTAGCAACGGTGCATACTCGGGGAGAACACTTTTATCTTGAAATTCAGTGAAGGGATCATCTTATAATGCTACCGGCGTTCTAAGAAAAATAAGATGCATAAAGGATAAACATCACATGCAGTTAAAATATGTGACATGATATGGCCATCATCATCTTGTGCCTTTGATCTCCATCTCCAAAGCATCGTCATGATCTCCATCATCACCGGCTCGACACCTTGATCTCCATCGTAGCGTCGGGGTCGTCTTGCCAACTATTGCTTCTGCAACTATTGCTAACACATAGCAATAAAGTAAAGCAATTACATGGCGCTTGCATATCATACAATAATTAAAAGACAACCCTAAGGCTCCTGCCGGTTGTCGATATTACAAAACATGATCATCTCATACAACAAATGTTGGGGAACGTAATAATTTCGAAAAAAAATCCTACGCACACGCAAGATCATGGTGATGCATAGCTACGAGAGGGGAGAGTGTTGTCCACGTACCCTCATAGACCGTAAGTGGAAGCCTTATGACAACGCGGTTGATGTAGTCGTATGCCTTCACGATCAACCGATCCTAGTACCGAAAGTACGACACCTCCGCGATCTGCACACGTTTGGCTCGGTGACGTCCCACGAACTCACGATCCAGCAGAGTGTCAAGGAGAGCTTCACAAGACGATGGCGTGATGACGGTGATGATGAAGCTACGCGCAGGCTTCGCCTAAGCCTCGCAACGATATGACCGAGGTGGATTATGGTGGAGGGGGGCACCGCACACGGCTAAGAGATCAATGATCAACTTGTGTGTCTATGGGGTGCCCCCTCCCCCGTATATAAAGGAGTAGAGAGGGGAGGGTCGGCCCTCCTATGGCGCGCCCCATGGGGAGTCCTACTCCCACCGGGAGTAGGATTCCGTCCCTTCCCTAGTTGGACTAGGAGTGGAAGGAAGGGGGAGAGAGGGGGAAGGGAAGGGGGGGCCCCCACCCAATTTGGATTGGGCTTGGGGGGGGGGGCGCTCCCTCCTAGGCCTCCTTCTCTTCTCTCCCACTATGGCTCAATAAGGCCCATATACCTCCCGGGGGGTTCCGGTAACCTCCCGGTGCACCGGTATATGCCCGAACTCACCC
Source organism: Aegilops longissima (assembly GCA_021605205.1). Classification (NCBI taxonomy): domain Eukaryota; kingdom Viridiplantae; phylum Streptophyta; class Magnoliopsida; order Poales; family Poaceae; genus Aegilops; species Aegilops longissima. Next base: position 299,387,833 of record CM038680.1, read on the forward strand.
GAAACTATTCTGACGTCCAAACATAGTCATCCAATATATCGGTCTTTATGTCTCGACCATTTCGAGACTCCTCGTCATGTCCGTGATCATATCCGGGTCTCCAAACTACCTTCGGTACATCAAAACACATAAACTCATAATACCGATCGTCACCAAACGTTAAGCGTGCGGACCCTACGGGTTCGAGAACTATGTAGACATGACCAAGACTCATCTCCGGTCAATAACCAATAGCGGAACCTGGATGCTCATATTGGTTCCTACATATTCTACGAAGATCTTTATCGGTCAAACGGCATAACAACATACATTGTTCCCTTTTTCATCGGTATGTTAGTTGCCCGAGATTCGATCATCAGTATCCCCATACCTAGTTCAATGTCGTTACCGGTAAGTCTCTTTACTCGTTCCGTAATGCATCATACCGCAACTAACTCATTAGTCACATTGCTTGCAAGGCTTATAGTGATGTGCATTACCGAGAGGGCCCAGAGATACCTCTCCGATAATCGCAGTGACAAATCCTAATCGCAATCTATGCCAACTCAAAAAGTACCATCGGAGACACTTGTAGAGCACCTTTATAATCACCCAGTTACGTTGTGACGTTTGGTAGCACACAAAGTGTTCCTCCGGTATTCGGGAGTTGCATAATCTCATAGTCATAGGAACATGTATAAGTCATGAAGAAAGCAATAGAAATATACTAAATGATCAAGTGCTAAGCTAACGGAATGGGTCAAGTCAATCACATCATTCTCTAATGATGTGATCCCATTAATCAAATGACAACGCATGTCTATGGCTAGGAAACTTAACCATCTTTGATTCAACGAGCTAGTCAAGTAGAGGCATACTAGTGACACTCTGTTTGTCTATGTACTCACACATGTACTAAGTTTCTGGTTAATACAATTCCAGCATGAATAATAAAACATTTATCATGATATAAGGAAATATAAATAACAACTTTATTATTGCCTCTAGGGCATATTTCCTTCAATCTCCCACTTGCACTAGAGTCAATAATCTAGATTACACAGTAATGATTCTAACACCCATGGAGTCTTGGTGCTGATCATGTTTTGCTCGTGAGATAGGCTTAGTCAACGGGTCTGCAACATTCAGATTCGTATGTATCTTGCAAATCTCTATGTCTCCCTCCTTGACTTGATCGCGGATGGAATTGCAGCGTCTCTTGATGTGATTGGTTCTCTTGTGAAATCTGGATTCCTTTGCCAAGGCAATTGCACCAGTATTGTCACAAAAGGTTTTCATAGGACCCGATGCACTAGGTATGACACCTAGATCGGATATGAACTCCTTCATCTAGACTCCTTCATTTGCTGCTTCTGAAGCAACTATGTACTCCGCTTCACTTGTAGATCCTGCCATGACGCTTTGCTTAGACATGCACCAACTGACAGCTCAACCGTTCAATATAAATATGTATCCGGTTTGTGACTTAGAGTCATCCGGATCAGTGTCAAAGCTTGCATCGACGTAACCATTTATGATCAGCTCTTTGTCACCTCCATAAACGAGAAACATATCCTTAGTCCTTTTCAGGTATTTTAGGATGTTCTTGACCGTTGTCCAGTGATCCACTCCTGGATTACTTTGGTACATCCCTGATAAACTAATAGCAAGGCACACATCAGGTCTGGTACACAGCAATGCATACATGATAGAGCCTATGACTGAAGCATAGGGAACACTTTTCATTTTCTCTCTATCTTCCGCAGTGGTCGGGCATTGAGTCTGACTCAACTTCACACCTTGTAACACAGGCAAGAACCCTTTCTTTGCTTGATCCATTTTGAACTTCTTCAAAAATTTATCAAGGTATGTGCTTTGTGAAAGTCCAATTAAGCGTCTTGATCTATCTCTATAGATCTTGATGCCCAATATATAAGCAGCTTCACCGAGGTCTTTCATTGAAAAACTATCATTCAAGTATCCTTTTATGCTATCCAGAAATTCTATATCATTTCCAATCAACAATATGTCATCCACATATAATATTAGAAATGCTACAGAGCTCCCACTCACTTTCTTGTAAATACGGGCTTCTCCAAAAGTCTGTATAAAACCATATGCTTTGATCACACTATCAAAACCTTTATTCCAACTCCGAGATGCTTGCACCAATCCATAAATGGATCGCTGGATCTTGCACACTTTGTTAGAATCCTTTGGATCGATAAAACCTTTAGGTTGCATCATATACAACTCTTTTTCCAGAAATCCATTCAGGAATGCAGTCTTTACATCCATTTGCCAAATTTCATAATCATAAAATGCGGCAATTGCTAACATGATTCGGACGGACTTAAGCATCGCTACGGGTGAGAAGGTCTCAACGTAGTCAACTCCTTGAACTTGTCGAAAACCTTTCGCAACAAGTCGAGCTTTGTAGACAGTAACATTGCCGTCAGCGTCAGTCTTCTTCTTGAAGATCCATTTATTCTCGATGGCTTGCCGATCATCGGACAAGTCAACCAAAGTCCACACTTTGTTCTCATACATGGGTCCCATCTCAGATTTCATGGCCTCAAGCCATTTCGCGAAATATGGGCTCATCATCGCTTCCTCATAGTTCGTAGGTTCGTCATGGTCAAGTAACTTGACCTCCAGAACTGGATTATCGTACCACTCTGGTGTGGATCTTACTCTGGTTGACCTACGAGGTTCATTAGTAACTTGATCTGAAGTTACATGATCATCATCATTAGCTTCCTCACTAATTGGTGTAGAAGTCACAGGAACAGATTTCTGTGATGAACTACTTTCCAATAAGGGAGCAGGTACAGTTACCTCATCAAGTTCTACTTTCCTCCCACTCACTTCTTTCGAGAGAAACTCCTTATCTAGAAAGGATCCATTCTTAGCAACGAATGTCTTGCCTTCGGATCTGTGATAGAAGGTGTACCCAACAGTCTCCTTTGGGTATCCTATGAAGACACATTTCTCCGATTTGGGTTGTAGCTTATCAAGTTGAAGCTTTTTCACATAAGCATCGCAGCCCCAAACTTTAAGAAATGACAACTTGGGTTTCTTGCCAAACCACAGTTCATAAGGTGTCATCTCAACGGATTTAGATGGTGCCCTATTTAACGTGAATGCAGTCGTCTCTAAAGCATAACCCCAAAACGATAGCGGTAAATCAGTAAGAGACATCATAGATCGGACCATATCTAGTAAAGTACGATTACGACGTTCAGACACACCATTACGCTGTGGTGTTCCGGGTGGTGTGAGTTGTGAAACTATTCCGCATTGTTTCAAATGAAGACCAAACTCGTGACTCAAATATTCTCCTCCACGATCAGATCGTAGAAACTTTATTTTCTTGTTACGATGATTTTCCACTTCACTCTGAAATTCTTTGAACTTTTCAAATGTTTCAGACTTATGCTTCATCAAGTAGATATACTCATATCTGCTCAAATCATCTGTGAAGGTGAGAAAATAATGATACCCGCCGCGAGCCTCAACATTCGTCGGACCATATACATTAGTATGTATGATTTCCAACAAATCTGTTGCTCGCTCCATTGTTCCGGAGAACGGAGTTTTAGTCATCTTGCCCATGAGGCATGGTTCGCAAGTACCAAGTGATTCATAACAAAGTGATTCCAAAAGTCCATCAGAATGGAGTTTCTTCATGCGCTTTACACCAATATGACCTAAACGGCAGTGCCACAAATATGTTGCACTATCATTATCAACTCTACATCTTTTGGCTTCAATATTATGAATATGTGTGTCACTACTATCGAGATTCAACAAGAATAGACTACTCTTCAAGGGTGCATGACCATAAAAGATATTACTCATATAAATAGAACAACCATCATTCTCTGATTTAAATGAATAACCGTTTCGCATCAAACAAGATCGAGATATAATGCTCATGCTTAACGCTGGCACCAAATAACAATTATTCAGGTCTAAAACTAATCCCGAAGGTAGATGTAGAGGTAGCGTGCCGACCGCGATCACATCGACTTTGGAACCATTTCCCACGCGCATCGTCACCACGTCCTTAGCCAATCTTCGCTTAATCAGTAGTCCCTGTTTGAGTTGCAAATATTAGCAATGTAACCAGTATCAAATACCAGTGCTATCTGCGAGCATTAGTAAGGGACACATCAATAACATGTATATCATATATACCTTTGCTCACCTTGCTATCCTTCTTATCCGCCAAATACTTGGGGCAGTTCCGCTTCCAGTGACCAGTCCCTTTGTAGTAGAAGCACTCAGTCTCAGGCTTAGGTCCAGACTTGGGTTTCTTCACTTGAGCAGCAACCTGTTTGCCATTCTTCTTGAAGTTCCCCTTATTCCCTTTACCCTTTTTCTTGAAACTGTTGGTCTTGTTGACCATCAACACTTTATGCTCCTTCTTGATTTCTACCTCCGCAGCCTTTAGCATTGCGAAGAGCTCGGGAATTGTCTTATCCATCCCTTGCATGTTATAGTTCATCACAAAGCTCTTGTAGCTTGGTGGCAGTGATTGAATAATTTTGTCAATGACACTATCATCAGGAAGATTAACTCCCAGTTGAATCAAGTGATTGTTATACCCAGACATTTTGAGTATATGCTCACTGACAGAACTATTCTCCTCCATCTTGCAGCTGTACAACTTATTGGAGACTTCATATCTCTCAATACGAGCATTTGCTTGAAATATTAACTTCAACTCCTGGAACATCTCATATGCTCCATGATGTTCAAAACATCGTTGAAGTCCCGGTTCTAAGCCGTAAAGCATGACACACTGAACTATCGAGTAGTCATCAGCTTTCCTCTGCCAGACGTTCATAACATCTGGCGTTGCTCCTAGAGCGGGTTTGGCACCTAGCGGTGCTTCCAGGACGTAATTCTTCTGTGCAGCAATGAGGATAATCCTCAAGTTACGGACCCAGTCCGTGTAGTTGCTACCATCATCTTTCAACTTAGCTTTCTCTAGGAACGCATTAAAATTCAACGGAACAACAGCACGGGCCATCTATCTACAACAACATAGACATGCAAAATACTATCAGGTACTAAGTTCATGATAAATTAAAGTTCAATTAATCATATTACTAAAGAACTCCCACTTAGATAGACATCCTCTAATCATCTAAGTGATCACGTGATCCATATCAACTAAACCATGTCCGATCATCACGTGAGATGGAGTAGTTTTCAATGGTGAACATCACTATGTTGATCATATCTACTATATGATTCACGCCGACCTTTCGGTCTCGGTGTTCCGAGGCCATATCTCGCATATGCTAGGCTCGTCAAGTTTAACCCGAGTATTCTGCGTGTGCAAAACTGGCTTGCACCCGTTGTATGTGAACGTAGAGCTTATCACACCTGATCATCACGTGATGTCTCGGCACGATGAACTTTCGCAACGGTGCATATTCAGTGAGAACACTTGTACCTTGAAATTTAGTGAGAGATCATCTTATAATGCTGCCGCTGAACTTAAGCAAAATAAGATGCATAAAGGATAAACATCACATGCAATCAATATAAGTGATATGATGTGGCCATCAGCATCGTATGCCTTTCATCTCCATCTCCAAAGCACCGTCATGACCACCATCGTCACCGGCACGACGCCTTGATCTCCATCGTAGCATCATTGTCGTCTCGCCAACTATTGCTTCTACGACAATCGCTACCGCTTAGTGATAAAGTAAAGCAATTACATGGCGATTGCATTTCATACAATAAAGCGACAACCATATGGCTCCTGCCAGTTGCCGATAACTCCGTTACAAAACATGATCATTTCATACAATAAAATTTAGCATCGTGTCTTGACCATATCACATCGCAACATGCCCTGCAAAAACAAGTTAGACGTCCTCTACTTTGTTGTTGCAAGTTTTACGTGGCTGCTATGGGCTGAGCAAGAACCGTTCTTACCTACGCATGAAAACCAGAACAATTTTTCGTCAAGTATGTGGTGTTTTAACCTTCAACAAGGACCGTGCGTAGCCACACTCGATTCAACTAAAGTTGGAGAAACTGACACCCGCCAGCCATTGTAATGCGAAGCACGTCGGTAGAACCAGTCTCGCGAAGCGCACGCGTAATGTCGGTCCGGGCCGCTTCATCCAACAATACCGCTGAATCAAAGTATGACATGCTGGTAAGCAGTATGACTATTATTGCCCACAACTCACTTGTGTTCTACTCGTGCATATAACATCTACACATAAACCTGGCTCGGATGCCACTGTTGGGGAACGTAGTAATTTCAGAAAAATTCCTACGCACACGCAAGATCATGGTGATGCATAGCAACGAGAGGGGAGAGTGTTGTCCATGTACCCTCGTAGATCGTAAGCAAAATCGTTATGACAACGCGGTTGATGTAGTCATACATCTTCACGATCGACCGATCCTAGTACCGAAAGTACGGCACCTCCGTGATCTGCACACGTTTGGCTTGGTGATGTCCCACGAACTCACGATCCAGCTGAGTGTCGAGGGAGAGCTTCGTCAGCACGACGGTGTGATGACGGTGGACCGAGGTGGATTAGGGTGGAGGGGGGCACCGCACATGGCTAAGAGATCAATGATCAACTTGTGTGTCTATGGGGTGCCCCTCCCCCATATATAAAGGAGTGGAGGAGGGGGAGGGCCGACCATCCTATGGCGCGCCCCATGGGGAGTCCTACTCCCACCGGGAGTAGGATTCCCCCCTTCCCTAGTTGGACTAGGAGTGGAAGGAAGGGGGAGAGAGGCGGAAGGAAAGGGGGGGAGCCCCCCACCCAATTCAGATTGGTCTTGGGGGGGGGGCGCCCCCTCCTAGGCCTCCCTCTCTTCTCTCCCACTATGGCCCAATAAGTCCCATATACCTCCCGGGGGGGTTCCGGTAACCTCCCGGTGCTCCGGTATATGCCCGAACTCACCTGGAACCATTCCGACGTCCAAACATAGTCATCCAATATATTGATATTTATGTCTCAACCATTTCGAGACTCCTCGTCATGTCCGTGTTCATATCCGGGACTCCGAACTACCTTCGGTACATCAAAACACATAAACTCATAATACTGATCGTCACCGGACGTTAAGCGTGCGGACCCTACGGGTTCGAGAACTATGTAGACATGACCGAGACTCATCTCTGGTCAATAACCAATAGCGGAACCTGGATGCTCATATTGGTTCCTACATATTCTACGAAGATCTTTATCTGTCAAACCGCATAACAACATACATTGTTCCCTTTGTCATCGGTATGTTACTTGCCCGAGATTTGATCGTCGGTATCCCAATACCTAGTTCAATCTTGTTACCTGTAAGTCTCTTTACTCGTTCCATAATGCATCATCCCGCAACTAACTCATTAGTCACATTACTTGCAAGGCTCATAGTGATGTGCATTACCGAGAGGCCCAGAGATACCTCTCCGACAATCGGAGTGACAAATCCTAATCTCGATCTATGCCAACTCAACAAGTACCATCGGAGACACTTGTAGAGCACCTTTATAATCGCCCAGTTACGTTGTGACGTTTGGTAGCACACAAAGTGTTCCTCCGTTATTCGGGAGTTGCATAACCTCATAGTGATAGGAACATGTATAGGTCATGAAGAAAGCAATAGCAACATACTAAATGATCAAGTGCTAAGCTAACGGAATGGGTCAAGTCAATCACATCATTCTCTAATGATGTGATCCCATTAATCAAATGACAACTGATACGTCTCCAACGTATCTATAATTTTTTATTGCTCCATGCTATATTATCTATTGTTTTGGACTATATTGGGCTTTATTTTACACTTTTATATTACTTTTGGGACTAACCTATTAACTGGAGGCCCAGCCCAGAATTGCTGTTTTTTTTTGCCTATTTCAGTGTTTCGAAGAAACGGAATATCAAACGGAGTCCAAACGGAATGAAATCTTCGGGAACGTGATTTTCTCATCAGATAAGATCCAGGAGACTTGGACCCTCCGTCAAGAAAGTCACGAGGCGGCCACGAGGGTGGAGGGCGCCCCCCTATGGCGCGCCCCCTGCCTCGTGGGCCCCTCAAGCTCCACCGACGTACTCCTTCCTATATATACCCACGCACTTCAACAGATCGACACGGAGCCAAAACCTAATTCCACCGCTGCAACTTCTCAGATCCACGAGATCCCATCTTGGGGCCTGTTAGGAGCTCATGGGAAGGGGATTCCACCATGGAGGGCTTCTACATCATCATCATAGCCTCTCCGATGAAGTGTGAGTCGTTTACCTCAGACCTTCGGGTCCATAGTTAGTAGCTAGATGGCTTCTTCTCTCTTTTTGGATCTCAATACAATGTTCTCCCCCTCTCTCGTGGAGATCTATTCGATGTAATCTTCTTTTTGCGGTGAGTTTGTTGAGACCGATGAATTGTGGGTTTATGGTCAAGATTATCTATGACCAATATTTGAATCTTCTCTGAATTCTTTTATGTTTGATTGGTTATCCTTGCAAGTCTCTTCGAATTATCCGTTTGGTTTGGCCAACTAGATTGGTAGTTCTTGCAATGGGAGAAGTGTTTAGCTTTGGGTTCAATCTTGCGGTGTCCTTATCCAGTGACAAAAAGGGTTGTGTCGGTGTCAAAACCGGCGGATCTCGGGTAGGGGGTCCCGAACTGTGTGTCTAGGCGGATGGTAACAGGAGACAAGGGACACGATGTTTTTACCTAGGTTCGGGCCCTCTCGATGGAGGTAAAACCCTACTCCTGCTTGATTAATATTGATGATATGGGTAGTACAAGAGTAGATCTACCACGAGATCAGAGAGGCTAAACCCTAGAAGCTAGCCTATGGTATGATTGTTGTTCGTCCTACGGACTAAAACCCTCCGGTTTATATAGACACCGGAGAGGGCTAGGGTTACAGTAGTCGGTTACAATGGAAGGAGATCTACATATCCGATCGCCAAGCTTGCCTTTCACGCCAAGGAAAGTCCCATCCGGACACGGGACGAAGTCTTCAATCTTGTATCTTCATAGTCCAGAGTCCCGCTTAAAGGTCATAGTCCGCCATCCGGACACCCCTAATCCAGACTCCTCAAGAGCCCTCGAACCAGGCTTCAATGACGACGAGTCCGGCGCGCAGTTTGTCTTCGGCATTGCAAGGCGGGTTCCTCCTCCGAATACTTCATAGAAGATTTTGAACACAAGGATAGTGTCCGCCTCTGCAAAATAATTTCCACATACCACCATAGAGAGAATAATATTTACACACATCTAATCTGCTGACGTAATTTGCAGCGTGTCATCACACCACGACCAAGCCTTTATTTGAATCATTTTTAATGTCCCACCTCAGCGCATTTAGCGAGGCGGTTTCCTTGGCACGTCTTGTCAAAGCAGAGATCGTGTCCCCTTATTCCGGGATTCTCATCAATACGGGCGTGGGTAACCCAATCGTGCCCGTTGGCACGTCTCCTCTATCGAAGGCGAGTCCCAAACGGTCACGGGGGAGGGCTCTTGCTATTCAACCTCTTTATAAAGAGACCAAGGCTCTACTCCTTTCTTTCAATCTCAATCGAATCCGCCCCTCGCCTCGAGTTCCAACACCCAAAGCTCCAGATTCAGGCGCTTCGGACCTTCGATGATGTCCAGCTCCGACCTTCAAGGCCGGTGGATGCCTTCCTCCATTACGGAAGAAGACGTGCTAAAGCTGAGAGATGCCAGGTATTTAACCGGCGAAATTTCACATAGGCTGCCTGCTCAAGGGCAGGTTATTCCCACTCCCAAGCCTTGTGAGAGCGTGGTGTTCGCGTCTCACTTCCTTCGGGGGTTAGGCTTCCCGACGGACCCCTTCGTGAGGGGGCTCATGTTTTATTATGGGTTAGAATTTCACGACTTGGATCCGGAGTCCATCCTCCACATCTCATCGTTCATTGTCGTGTGCGAAGCCTTCCTCCGCATTACCCCTCACTTCGGATTGTGGCAGGAGATGATCAAGGGGCAGCAAGCGGAGTGCGGAGGGGCTGTTATAAGCAAGAATGCTGACGCTCCATGGCCCGAGGGCTCTTTTCAAGAGGAGTTCAGCTTATGGCAGCGAGAGTGGTTTTATATCACAGCTCCCAAGGGCACCAAGTGGGTGGCGCCTCCTGCCTTTCGCTCGGGTCCTCCCCCACGGCTGGCGTCATGGGTCAATAAAGGGCTTGACTAGGGGCCGTCCAAGGACGTGCCCTTGTTGCAGGGCTGCATTCAAGATCTCCTGGAAAGATACATCAACCTGGCCGTAGTGGCGCAGGTCATGTTGATTCGCCGCACTTTGCCCTGCAAACGCCGCCCCCTCCGCCTGTGGGAGTTTAATCCGGAGGGACCACGAGCTCTCCAACACTTTACGGGCGTGACGCCCATGGAGATGTATAAATTGTTCTTCGAATCACAAGCAATGTGTCCGGACTTTACCGAGGACGCAGGTCTAAGCTGCAATCGCCCGGATACTCAAGTAAGTAGCCCTATATCCGTACATGCTATCCGTATATTCGTCATAAAATTGCCCTTAAAGGAGCTGCCCCTTTAAACAGGAGTGGATAGCGAAAGCAAAGCTGATCAGGTGTCCGGACCCCTCCCCGAGACTACGCCGGATCCCGTGTTAACCAGGATGCTGGAGGTTGTGCCTTTGGAAGAAGGCGAAGGGGGGAACAAGGAAGCTACCGTCTCCTCGAAGGAGGCTATCCGGAAAGGAGAGATTAAGAATCCCTCCATCCAGGGAAAGAAGAGGGCCGCCTCTGAAGACCCGGAGACCATGGTCTCAAAGCAGGGGAAGAGATCTTCGTCAGAGGGTCTTGCGCCGGGAAGTGCCTCAGCCGTACTGTGCCCTCGAGGGGATCAGCCCTCCAGCGAGCTGTAAGTAGAGAGGGGAGCTTTTATTTTAAAATAAGAGACATCCCTATTTTATTCCTGAGAAAGACAACTGATTTTTTACCTTGTAGTTCGGATCTCAGCCCTTCGCAGCAGAGCTCATCTTCAGGGGATCTTCGTCCGGAGATGATGGAGAGCGGAACACCTCCTCCCGCCGTACCGCCTTGCGAGGCGGGCGACCCTGAGGTGTCGTCGCAGAGGGTTTCTTCGAATCTGGCAGGGCCGGAAAGCAGCCGTATGGCTCCCCAAAGCCCTCCGTGTCCGGCCTTAAAAAAAGGCCATCAGACGAGTCCGGCACCGTCCGGTGCACGGTCGGAGGAGCTGAAGGATCTGCTCGGGCGAGCGTCTATCTCAGAAGAACATCGTGCATTGATGGGCACGGTGATTGAAAGGATTTCATCCGCGGAAAGCGGGTTGCATGAGGCCGTCAAGAGTTTACTGACAGGTTTTGAGGTACGCGAAATGATGTTCCTTTTGACAGTTCTGCATATAAAAGATGCGCCAGATAGATAGTAGTTTCGAGACTCGGTGCGTTGTCAAAAATGACAGCGCCGAGGATCATAATCCCAGTATAACATGTCGCTCTTCCTATGTAGGTGGCGGCGTCCGTGGCTAGCCATCTTGATGAATTTACCGAGCTAAAGCGGCAATCGGATGTGGCGGATGTCGACATCGCGCTTGTCAACAAGCGGCTTGACGAGTCACAAGGTATGCAATTTCTCCGTGGACACCTGGTAAGGGGGCTTGATGCCCGTGCCTTACAACATGTATGCTTGATGCAGATGGTGTCATCGCCATGGAGAACCTTGGCGGAACTCGCCGAGCCAAGGAGCGAGCCGAAAAGTGATGCGGCTGCCTTAAAGGCGGCCGAAGAGCTGAAGGCCGAACATGCTGCTCACTGCCAAAGCAGGAAGGAAATGGCCGAGATGGCTGTGAAATTGAAGGATGTTGCCGATCGCTGCAAGCTTCTTGAAAAAGAAGATCGGGCGGAACAAAAGGACCTGGAAAAGGCCACTTTCGAGGCCAAGGATGCTCGCTCTACAATGAGAGCCATGAAGCAGGAGCTACGTCAGGCCGGAGATATCGCGGCTGGAAAGCCCTTTATGCTGCAGATGAACTTCGGGGATCCTAAGTATGCTCAGATGGACCGGCTGTGGAGCGTGGCGGATACTTATCTGGACTTGGCGGCAAGTGCCGCGGACGCGGCCGAACACTTCCGAGATCAGCAGGATCACGAAGTGGGAAAGCTTTTTTTGGTCGCAGTTCCATGATCCAGAGCGCCCCCTTCCATTGTCCGAGCGTTTGGCCGAATGGGCGGAGCTGAATAGGTTATTCAGACTCGCCATGAAGGATGTCGTGAGTCATCTGTGGCCGGAAAGGCCCGAGCCGAAGAGTTATTTTGGTTTGGTGCAGCAGTTCCTTGGTGCGGTGCCGCATATCAATGCGATGAAGAGGTCAGCATGCATAGAGGGTGCGCGGATGGCTCTTGCCCGTGTCAAGACATACTGGGCGGAGATGAAGGCCACCGACGTTGCATCCCACGATTCGGACGGAGCCAGTACCGCCGAGCACTATTTTCGTGAAGTTCTCGCAGGCGCTCGTTTAATAGAGACGCGATGCTCGAAGGATATCATGTTGAATGACATGTATAATTGTAAAACAATGTTTTGATGGAATATAAAAGATTTTTATACTTGTGCCTTCAAGAATTGAAATACCTCCTATGCGGCCATTTAATGTATATGTGTATATAACCTGAAAGATGGCAGTCTTGACTTCAAATTTCACGCATATAATGCGGGTGTTCGCATGGCGCATTTTCACACTTGATCCAACGTCTTGGTCCTATAAAGGAGGTGATAGCGTAGCGAACTAGGCAACCGGACTATAATGCTTTATCACTTTCACTTAGCCATAGGAGTTTGACAGTGGGGCTACTATATAGCCCCTTGGGGCACCGCGCTCGCCCGAATTTGGGGCGCGTGTCTGCCTGACCGGGAAATGGCCCTTCGTTAATGCGGAGGAATCCTAAAGATTCTGGTGGGTCATCGAGTGGTTGACCAGTCTCACGCTACATCATGACAGTCAGTTTTCGGCTTTCTCTACTGAGGTGCTCGCCCGGTCGAACCGGGGCACAATCGCAGTAGTTCTCCTGGCGTCGCCTTAGCCGATAGAGCGGAACGTAAGGCAGCAAAACACAGGGGCCGGGCAAACCCAACATTTGACCAAAGACATGATTCGGAGCTGATGCATATAAGGCCAAACTTGCGACGCCGAACACTCCCTAAGGTATTTGGTCTTTATGAAAACGGGCTGAACAACGCCCTTAGTAGTAAGCCCCTGGTGTCCAGGTACGCGCAAAGTTCTGACGTGGCCAATGGCAAGACGCGATCCTCCACCTCGGTTATAGCAAGAAACCGGGGGATGTGTATCAACAAGAGACAATAAAAAAGGTTTACGCAGGGTCTTAATCTGAAAAGAATCCTTGCAACGGGTCCCTACTGCACGTCTGCGCCTGTGTCTCTGTTGTGCCATATCCTGGACGGGTGTAGCACGGTGTTCATCTGTAAAAGAGAGGAACTTAGTTGAAAAAGATCGTGTGAAAATGTACGTTACATTAAATAAACAAAGTACGTTTTTAAAAAATTAATAAAATTGAGCTTTATTGTCTCTTGTTGTACATGCGCGGAGCCCCTTGAATGGGGGTATGCGGCTAGTAAACCCTTACGCCGGACTCGTCTAGCCATGTCCGTGGTCTGAACGACCTGTTTAGGTGCTTTGCTTAGTGAAGCTGGTTTAGTGTGTGGTTGTTAATGCAGCCGCACAATCTTCCGTGCTCGAGGAACACTCGATATTTCCCTTTAATGAGATGATGCCTCGTGGACCGGGCATTTTAAGTATAAGGGATGCATAATGCGGTATTGCGTTAAAGCGGGCGAAGCGCCCCAAGAGTGCTTGATAGCTGCTTGTAAATGGAGCGATGTGGAAGGTTAGCTTTTCGCGGCGGAAGTTGTCGGGTGAGCCGAACATAACTTCTAACAGGAGAGAGCCCGTACAATGGGCATCTGGGCCTGGCGTTACCCCTTGAAAGGAAGTGTTGCTTTGGCGAATTGTTGTTGTTGGGTCTATCCCGGCTTATGGATTGTGTCTCGATATATCAGGTTTAAATCATCGCCGCCGTCCATTAGGACTTGTGTAAAGTGGAGTCCGTCAATTATCGGATCTAATACCAAGGCAGTCCAGCTGCGTTCGGATACTTCTAGAGTAATCCGATGGTGAAGGTGATTGGTTTTAACAACTAGTGGCGGTACTCCCCTGGGATAGGCCATATGGCACGTATCTCGATGGGCGCCACTATGTTCTCCCCTTTTGTCACGTGAAGTGAATTTACTATTTTGACTTCTTGTGGGAAATTCTTTTGTTTTCGGTGCTCTCTGCTTGTGGGGTTCGTCATCGTCCTCGCTTGGTGTGTCGAGCCCTTGTGTTCGGCGTTAAGTTTACCGGATTGCTTGAAGACCCAACAATCCTGTGGGTATGGTTTGCGAGGCCTCCCGGAGTCTTGTGGATTTGACATATCTTGTCCATGATTTTGTTTAAGTTAGCTAGCTCGTCCTGTTATCCTTGGGGGCAGCTTTTTACGATTCGCCGAGAGCTTTTGAATCCGGCGTTGATCGTCGTGCTCTTGGGCTGTTTCCTTGGTCCGGCGCTGGTCCTTGCTGCGTCGCGGTTTCCCATTTCCATCCCTAACTTCGGATGTACTTGGGCCGCTGGTACTGCGTCTTGCCAACCAGCTATCCTCTCCTGCGCAAAAGCGAGTCATGAGGCTTGTTAATGCGGCCATTGTTCTTGGCTTTTCTTGGCCGAGGTGTCTGGCAAGCCATTTGTCTTGAACGCTGTGTTTGAAAGCTGCTAAGGCTTCGGCGTCCGGACAGTCGACTATCTGGTTCTTTTTAGTAAGAAATATGTTCCAGAGTTTCCGGGCTGACTCTCCGGGTTGTTGAGTTATATGACTTAAATCATCCGCTCTGGAGGTCGGACATAGGTCCCTTGAAAATTTGCCCGAAAAGCATCCTCAAGCTCTTCCCAACTTCCAATGGTGTTTTCGGGAAGGCTTTTAAGCCAATGCCGGGCTGGCCCTTTGAGTTTGAGGGGTAAGTATTTTATGGTGTGGAGATCATCTCCTCTAGCCATGTGTATGTGGAGGATGTAATCCTCCATCCGCACTCAGTGGTCATTGTTCCGTCGTATGCCTCTATGTTTACGGGCTTGAATCCCGCTGGAAATTCATGATCCAAAGCACCTCATCGGTGAAACATAGGGGGTGTGCGGCGCCCCTATATCTGGGCGTACCGTGATGTTCGGATATTTGATGTGTTGCATTGTGTCACGCCCAATATGCGACCCTATCCAAAAGGAACTCGAAGGTCCCACCAAGGATAGACCCGCATATTGAAACGCTTTTGCAAGGTGGATATCATTACATCAACATTACATAATAGTGGGATACATACAAGACATACAATGTCACATGAATACAACATCATATACAAGAACAACATCCGACTACGGATGAAACATAAACAGAAACTCAAACGACATCCACCACCGCTAGCCCAGGCTGCCGACTGGAACCTATCCCCGATCAAGAAGAAGCGGAAGAAGAACTCCAATACAAGCAAACATCGCTCTCACGTCATGATCATCGCACAACCTGTACCTGCAACTGGTGGTGTAGTAAACTGTGAGCCACGAGGACTCAGCAATCCCATTACCATGGGTATCAAGACTAGCAAAGCTTAAAGGGAAAGGAAGGGGTAAAGTGGTGAGGTTGCAGCAGTGACTAAGCATATATGGTGGCTAACATACGCAAATGAGAGCGAGAAGAGAAACAAAGGAACGGTCGTCAACTAGTAATGATCAAGAAGTGATCCCGAACTCCTACTTACGCCGACATAACCCGAAACCGTGTTCTCCTCTCGATCAACCCGAAAAGAGACACTCACAGTTACGCTACGGTTGGTGTATTTTAGAAGAGTTTGCTTCAAGTTTACTACAACCGGATATTAACAAATTCCCATCGCCACATAACCGCGAGCACGGCTCTCGAAAGTTTATACCTGCGCAGGGTGTCCCAACTTAGCCCATGATAAGCTCTCGCGATCAACGAAGGATATTCCTTCTCCCGGGAAGACCCGATCGGTCTCGGAATCCGGCTACAAGACATTTCGACAACAATAAAACAAGACCAGCAAAGCCGCCGGATGTGCCGACAAATCTGATAGGAGTCGTGACGTACCTCGGTCTCCCGCACACCGGATAAGTCAAGCTACGAGTAAAACCAACCCTCGAGTTGCCCGTGGTGGCCCCCCAAGAAGTTGCTCGGTTCGGACCAACACTTGAAGGAGCACTGGTCCGGGGCTAAATAAAGATGACCCTCGGGCTCCGAAACCCAAGGGAAAAAGGGAATAGGTGAGGCAAATGGTAAAACCAATGTTGGGCCTTCTTTGGAAAAGTCTTATTCAAAGCGAACTGTCAAGGGGTCCCATAAATCACCCAACCGCGTTAGGGACGCAAAATCCGGGAACATAACACCGATATGACGGAAACTAGGGCGGCAGAGTGGAACAAAACACCAGGCATAAGGCCGAGCCTTCCACCCTTTACCAAATATATAGATGCATTAATTAAATAAGATATATTGTGATATCCCAACAAGTAAACATGTTCCAACAAGGAACAACATCTCCATGTTCCAAAAGGAACAAACTTCATCTTCACCGCAACTAACAACGCTATAAGAGGGCTGAGCAAAGCGGTAACATAGCCAAACAATGGTTTGCTAGGAAGGGTGCAAAAGGTTAGAGGTTCATGGCAATTTGGGATGGCTTGAGGAACAGGTAATAGGTAGCGCAGCATAGCGATAGAACGAAGCAACTAGCATAGCAATGATAGTAGTGAGATCCAGGGTAGCTGTCATCTTGCCTGAAATCCCGCAAGGAAGAAGAACGAGTCCATGAAGAAGATGAACGGATGAAGCCGAACCAAGCGTAGACGAACGAATCCTCACGACCGCAACGAAAACGGGAACTAACAAGAAGAAGCACACAACATAGTAAACACACCACACATAGACAAGACATGATGCAAAACAAGCATGATGCATGACAAATCTACATGAAGCTACTCATGGAAAGAGATGATGCAAACAAGAACAACACATCAAGGCAAGTTTAAATGAGGCCGGAAACAACATATAACAATTTCGGTAAGTCCTCATATGCAAATTTTGAAATTGGTCCAGATCTGAATAAACCTTATGTTCAAGTTGTTAAACAGCAAGTTAAGATGCACCACGATGATCTACACGAAATTCTAGTCAAGTTCCATATAAAGTTCATTAAATTCGGAGCTACGGGCTAGAAGATATGAGCAAAACAAGATAAACATGGCATTGACGCAAAATGCATACAAACATCAAGCAAACACCTCAAAACAAGGATGCAACATGATAATATGAAACTACATGCAAAATCAAGCAAGTTTCATATAGAGCACACTCAAAACGGAGCAACGGATTCAACACATACACACAATACAAGTTATAACAACAATCTGCCCAAAACAGCAAGTAGGCATATTGCAAGCATCAAAACAACATGCTACATCATCTTAACATAATAACAAAAGGCATGGGCATGATGTACAGGTAATGCAGTACAAAACATGAACACTGAGCTACCTCCAGAAACAACTAGAACATGCTCAAAATGACATGGCAAGATTGCAAATAATAACAGTTTCAGGCATTGGCAGAAATAACACCAGGTTGCAATGTTTAGAGCTATCAAACAACATGTTACAGGAACTTATCATGGCAAACAAAGGCATGGTATGAATCTACTAATTGCATAGAACAAAAGTCTCTTACTGACCATAAGCCAAAAAGGATCAGAAGATATGATGGCACCCACGTAAACATGGCAAGTTATAATACAGATTCAAACATGGCAGGAACAACGATGAGTAGGCATGTTGGTGAGCTTGAACCACTCACCACAGAGCAATACATGGCATGGCAAGGCAAGCAACAGTAAGAAGACATGATATAGAAGCTATACATGGCAATAACAACATCATAGCATGTAAGGATCAACTACAACAACCTTGGCAAAATTGAATAACATGTAAACAATCTGCCAGGAACATTTTATAGCAAAAGTAGAGCTCGATTGACTCAAGCTATGGCACTCCATAATTGCAATAAAGGGCATGGATGGATAGAGCAAGACATTTAGAACAAAACATCCTTACTGAAGTATCTCAAAATATGCATGGAACTCTCTGTAGCATCAAGTCAACATGGCATCAAAATATCAGCAAAACAGGGCTGAAAACAGCAACATCAGGACACCTACTTTGCATGCTTGTGCTAGTCACCACATTGATCACAAAAATACATGGCAAGCACCACTGTAAAGAAGACATGGCATATTACAAAACACATGTAGGACTCAAGTGCATAGGATGCACACATCAATCATGGCAAAAATGACAAAAGTGCAAGTTCTGATAAAAATCAGAAACTAACATCACATAACACTCTTCCAACAGCATTTCGGGCATCAAGATGAGCTCAAATGAAAATGATGCAATGAGATGAAATGATATACTCTTCGATACGAACATTTTGACATATTACACGTGCAAAAACGGAGCAACGATGACAGAGTTACGATGCAATGAAAATGCAACAAATTATGCAACAGTTCGGGGACTTAGATGAATTTCAGAGAGGGGGAAAGAAGTCAACCGAGGCACGGACTTCGAAGATCGCCGGATCTCACCGGAGATCGACGTGGTGGTGGCCGGAGGACGAGGGAGAGGCCGGGAGGAAGCTGGACGGCGCCGGCCGGGCCGGATCTCGACCGAGGGCGGGCGGCGCCGGTGGCCGAGGCGGGCGCGGCGAGCTCCGGCAGCTGCGGAGCTTAGCGAGCTCGGCCATGGCGGGCGGCGGAGCTCCAGCTGGAGGTGGAGAAGACGGGGCCGGCGGGCGATGGCGGCGGGCGGCGGAGGAGGCGGCGATCAAGGGCGGCGGGCGCGAACGGCGACGGAGGAGCGGGCGGTGGCGGCCTTCGCATGGGCAGGGCTGCGGCGACAGGCGGCGGGTCAAGAAGCTGGGCGGGAGGCGCGGGCGAGGCGCTGGGCGGCGGCGGCGGCGCAGACGGCCCGTGCGTCTGGCTCGAGATGGAGCCTGGTGGTGGCGCGTGGGAGAGAGAGAGAGAGGGTGAGGTGGCGCCGTGGTTGGTTGGGGAGGCGGCGGAGGTGAGGTGGCAGCAGCCCATTGGCCGGGACGAGGTGGCGGCTGGACGCGTCCGGCGCCGGGCGGACGTGTCCGGCGTGCGGAGGAAGAAGGGCTAGGGTTAGGGGCGAATTCATCCGCGAATTTCGGAGGGGAAAATGTATTTATAGGTAGAGGGAGCTAGGAGACTCCAAATGAGGTGCGGTTTTAGGCCACGCGATCGTGATCGAACGACCGAGAGCATGGAGGGGAGTTTGGTGGGTTTTGGGCCACTTAGAAAGGGGAGTTGGGCTGCAAACAAAAGAGGCTTTTGCGGTTACCCGGTTAACCGTTGGAGTACCAAACGACCTCCGAATGACACGAAACTTGACAGGCGGTCTACCGGTGCTATACCAAGGCCGCTTGACAAACCTCGGGGCATTCCGAGACCGTTCAACACCCGCACATGAAAAAAAGGTAAAAGGGGGCGCCGGGGGACATAGGAGTGCCGGATTGCAAAACGGACAACGGGGAAAATGCTCGGATGCATGAGACGAACACGTATGCAAAATGAAATGCACATGATGACATGATATGAAATGCAGATGATGACGTGGCAAAGTGCAACACGCAAGCAAATGACATGGCAAAGACAACGAATAACTGGCAGACACCTGGCGCATCGAATCCGGGGCGTTACACATTGCTTACTAGAGCTTGCTTTCTTGGCCCATAGATAGATCTGGCTTGGCCATCTTTTTGATGCGAATCCTTGTGCGGATCGCGTGCCGGCTTGTGTGCGGCGTCCTTTGCCGCACTGTGTTGCCCATGGGGTCGTTTGTCCGGCCGGGTGGCTTCCTTATTTTTTGATTGCGGAGGCTCTAAGGCCTCATCATCAAATTCTGGCAGTAATTTTCGCTTCGGATAGCTCTTTGTGTGGCGACTGTCGCCGTATTTGTCTGCGGTGTTGAGTACTTTGCTCCATCTAATTCTGAGTGCATCTTCCGCTGTTTGAGCTTCGCTTACGCTTTTTCAGCTACGTGCAGATGGCGGCGAGCCTTTTGGAGGTTCTTCGCTCCGACAACTTGTCCGGCGTGAGGTTGTCCGGATCGTTGTCTTCTCCGGGACGGGTTGTTTATCAAGTTGCCCTATTCGGACGGTTGCTCGATGGCATGTTAAATCGTCCGCCGGTTCGCCCGCTCTATGGCTGGGTGCAGTATGGCTGCTTTCTCCGTCGAGGTGGGGTTTGGAGCGGCGCTTACGCCACCGCTTTGATTGCTTTTCGAGGGAACGATCCCTCGTTGCGTCCCTTTGTTCCTCGTCGTCGATTCCTTTAGGTGTATCTACCATGTATACGTCGTGAGATGGGGTGGTTGTCCGGTGGCCTATAGGCGCTGGTTCTGTTAAATCTCCTACATCGTCGTCCATACCGTCGATGTCTTCGGAGTCGAAGTTAAGCATGTCGGTTAAATCATCAACAGTGGCTACAAAGTGGGTGGTGGGTGGGCTTTGAATTTCTTCATCTTCCGCATCCCAACCTTGCTGACCATAGTCCGGCCAGGGCTCTTCTGATAAAGAGAGAGACTTTAGTGAATTCAGAATGTCGCCAAAAGGCGAGTGCTGAAATATGTCCACAGCAGTGAACTCCATGATCGGCGCCCAATCGGATTCGATTGGCAGGGGCGCGGAAGGTTCGGAGTCCGGAGAGGAGTCCGGCACCTTGGAAACACGAGCTTCGCAAAGGACAGGTATGGTGTTCGGCGCGATCGCCGTAGAGATTGCATCCCCCGAGGCGGTGTCCAGCCACCCGTACTCGATTGGCGCAGTCTGCTCCGAGCTAAGGGTCGGAGCAGACACTGGTGCGGCCTCCAGGACACTGTTCAGCGGTAGAGCTAGATCATGCCCATTGTAACAGCGCGGCGCGCTTGGCTGTGGCTCGAACCCTTCGAAGATCAAGTCTCCGCGGACGTCGGCCGTGTAGTTCAAACTTCCAAATCTGACCTGATGGCCAGGGGCGTAGCTTTCAATCTGCTCCAGATGGCCAAGTGAATTGGCCCGCAGTGCAAAGCCACCAAATACGAAGATCTGTCCGGGGAGGAAAGTCTCACCCTGGACCGCATCGTTGTTGATGATCGGAGGAACCATCGGGCCTAAAGGTGACGACACAGAGGAACTCTCAATGAAAGCACCAATGTCGGTGTCAAAACCGGCAGATCTCGGGTAGGGGGTCCCGAACTGTGCGTCTAGGCGGATGGTAACAGGAGACAAGGGACACGATGTTTTTACCCAGGTTCGGGCCCTCTCGATGGAGGTAAAACCCTACTCCTGCTTGATTAATATTGATGATATGGGTAGTACAAGAGTAGATCTACCATGAGATCAGAGAGGCTAAACCCTAGAAGCTAGCCTATGGTATGATTGTTGTTCGTCCTACGGACTAAAACCCTCTGGTTTATATAGACATCGGAGAGGGCTAGGGTTACACAGAGTCGGTTACAATGGAAGGAGATCTACATATCCGTATCGCCAAGCTTGCCTTCCACGCCAAGGAAAGTCCCATCCGGACACGGGACGAAGTCTTCAATCTTGTATCTTCATAGTCCAGGAGTCCGGCCAAAGGTCATAGTCCTGCCATCCGGACACCCCCTAATCCAGGACTCCCTTAGGTTGCAAGGCACGTATTGTATTGTTGCCATCGAGGGTAACAAGATGGGGTATTTATCATATTGCATGAATTTATTCCTCTACATCATGTCATCTTGCTTAAGGTGTTACTCTGTTTTCATTAACTTAATACTCTAGATGCATGTTGGATAGCAGTCGATGAGTGGAGTAATAGTAGTAGATGCAGGCAGGAGTCGGTCTACTTGTCTCGGACGTGATGCTTATATACATGATCATACCTAGATATTCTCATAACTATGCTCAATTCATCAATTGCTCAACGAGAATTCGTTCACCCACCATAAAATACCTATGCTCTTGAGAGAAGCCACTAGTGAAATCTATGGCCCCGGGTCTATTTTCATCATATTAATCTTCCCACGCTTTATTATTGCTTTGCTTTTTACTTTGGTTTTATTTTACTTTGCATCTTTATACCAAAAATACCAAAAATATTATCTATCATCTCTATTAGATCTCACTCTCGTAAGTGACCGTGAAGGGATTGACAACCCCTATTCGCGTTGGTTGCGAGGAGCTATTTGTTTTGTGTAGGTACAAGGGACTTGCGCGTGGCCTCCTACTGGATTGATACCTTGGTTCTCAAAAACTGAGGGAAATACTTACACTACTCTGCTGCATTTCTCTCCTCTTCGGGGAAAACCAACGCAAGCTCAAGACATAGCAAGAAGGATTTCTGGCGCCGTTGCTGGGGAGTCTACGCAAAAGTCAACATACCAAGTACCCATCACAATCCCTTATCTGTCTCATTACATTATTTGCCATTTGCCTCTCGTTTTCCTCTCCCCCACTTCACCCTTGCCGTTTTATTCGCCCTCTCTTTCCCAATCTCCTCCTCTCTTTTCTCTTGTCTTTTTCTGTTTGCTCGTGTGTTGGATTGCTTGCTTGTCGCAATGGCTCTACCTAGATTTGGTGATCTTCACCTTAAAAGGTTGGAAGAGATCGAAAGCAACGTCAGGAGTTTTATGGTTTTGCAATTTGAGCATAATAATTTCTTCAGAAATGAGCTTAAGGAACAAAAAGGTTTTATGAATTATATGAATAAAGAGCTCGATGATATGTCTAAAGAATTTGAAGGTTTAAGATCTCAAATTTCTCGTCTTGAGAAGTTGACTACTGAAATATCCGATAAGCAAGCTACCTTGGTCAATAAGATGGCTGCTAAACCTGATTTCCATGAAAATCAAGATGAAGATCTAAAAGTTATTGAGTTGTCTACCATCAAATCTTTGTTTTGCAATATGAATCTTGATAATGATGAGATTGAATATGAGTCACCTTTACCTAGAAGGAGTTCTAAAAATTCGGAGCTTTTAGATTATGATGCTAAAATTGATAAAAGTGGGATTGAAGAAAGTAAAACCTTAGATGTTGCTAAACCCACTATTTTGGATTTCAAGGAATTTAATTATGAAAGTTGCTCTTTAATTGATTGTATTTCCTTGTTGAAATCCGTGCTAAATTCTCCGCATGCTTATAGTCAAAATAAAGCGTTTACTAAACATATCGTTGATGCCTTGATGCAATCTTATGAGGAAAAACTTGAGTTGGAAGTCTCTATCCCTAGAAAACTTTATGATGAGTGGGAACCAACTATTAAAATTAAGATTAAGGATCATGAATTTTATGCTTTATGTGATTTGGGTGCTAGTGTTTCCACTATTCCCAAAACTTTGTGTGATTTGCTAGATTTCCATGATTTTGATGATTGCTCTCTAAACTTGCACCTTGCGGATTCCACTATTAAGAAACCTATGGGAAGAATTAATGATGTTCTTATTGTTGCAAATAGGAATTATGCGCCCGTAGTTCTTGATATAGATTGCAATCCTTCATGTCCTATTATTCTTGGTAGACCTTTCCTTAGAACGATTGGTGCAATTATTGATATGAAAGAAGGGAATATTAGATTCCAATTTCCATTAAAGAAAGGCATGGAACACTTCCCTAGAAAGAAGATAAAATTACCATATGAATCTATCACGAGAGCCACTTATGGATTGCCTACCAAAGATGGCAATACCTAGATCTATCCTTGCTTTTATGCCTAGCTAGGGGCGTTAAACGATAGCGCTTGTTGGGAGGCAACCCAATTTTATTTTTTGTTTTTTGTTTTTGTTTCTGTTTAGTAATAAGTAATCCATCTACCTTCTGTTTAGATGTGGTTTTATGTTTTAATTAGTGTTTGTGCCAAGTTAAACCTATAGGATCTTCTTGGATAATAGTTATTTGATATTGCTGTAATTTCCAGAAACTTTTGGTTCACGAAAACAATTGTTAAAAATCACCAGAACGTGATAAAATAGTGATTCCAGTTGCTGCTGATCAATAAACAAATTGTATAGGTCGTCCTATTTTTGCTGAAGTTTTGGAGTTCCAGAAGTTTGCGTTAGTTGCAGATTACTACAGATTGTTCTGTTTTTGACAGATTCTGTTTTTCGTGTGTTGTTTGCTTATTTTGATGAATCTATGGCTAGTAAAATAGTTTATGATCCATAGAGAAGTTGAAATACAGTAGGTTTAACACCAATATAAATAAAGAATGAGTTAATTACAGTACCTTTAAGTGGTCTTTTGTTTTCTTTCGCTAACGGAGCTTACGAGATTTCTGTTGAGTTTTGTGTTGTGAAGTTTTCAAGTTTTGGGTGAATTTTTTTGATGGATTATGGAACAAGGAGTGGCAAGAGCCTAAGCTTGGGGATGCCCATGGCACCCCCAAGATAATCCAAGGACACCAAAAAGTCAAAGCTTGGGGATGCCCTGGAAGGCATCCCCTCTTTCGTCCACTTCCATCGGTAATTTTACTTGGAGCTATATTTTTATTCACCACATGATATGTGTTTTGCTTAGAGCGTCTTGTATTATTTGCGTCTTTGCTTGTTAGTTTACCACAATCATCCTTGCTTTACACACCTTTTGAGAGAGCCATAAATGAATTGGAATTTGTTAGAATACTCTACGTGCTTCACTTATATCTTTTGAGCTTGATAGTTTTGCTCTATGTGCTTCACTTATATCTTTTGAGCTTTATAGTTTTGCTCTAGTACTTCACTTATATATTTTAGAGCACGGTGGTGGATTTGTTTTAAAGAAACTATTGATCTCTCATGCTTCACTTAGATTATTTTGAGAGTCTTAAATAGCATGGTAATTTGCTTAATAATAATATGCTTGGTATTCAAGATTTGTAAAACTTTCTTTTGAGTGCGTTGAATACTAAGAAAAGTTTGATGCTTGATAATTGTTTTGAGATATGGAGGTGATAATATCAAAGTCGTGCAAGTTGAGTAGTTGTGAATTTGGTAAATGCTTGTGTTGAAGTTTGAAAGTCCCGTAGCATGCACGTATGGTAAACATTATGTAACAAATTTGAAACATGAAGTGTTATTTGATTGTCCTCCTTATGAGTGGCGGTCAAGGACGACCGATGGTCTTATCCTACCAATCTATCCCCCTAGGAGCATGCGCGTAGTGCTTTGGTTTTTGATGGCTTGTAGACTTTTGCAATAAGTATGTGAGTTCTTTATGACTAATGTTGAGTCCATGGATTATACGCACTCTTACCCTTCCATCATTGCTAGCCTCTTCGGTACCGTGCATTGCCCTTTCTCACATTGAGAGTTGGTGCAAACTTTGCCGGTGCATCCAAACCCCGTGATATGATAAGTTGTTTCACACATAAACCTCCTTATATCTTCCTCAAAACAGCCATCATACCTACCTATTATGGAATTTCCATAGCCATTCCGAGATATATTGCCATGCAACTTTCCACCATACCGTTCTTCATGACACATTCATCATTGTCATATTGATCATGTAGTTGACATAGTATTTGTGGCAAACCCACCATTCATAATTCTTTCATACATGTCACTCTTGATTCATTGCATATCCCGGTACACCGCCGGAGGCATTCATATAGAGTGATACTTTGTTCTAGTATCAAGTTGTACTCATTGAGTTGTAAATAAATAGAAGTGTGATGATCATCATTTTCTAGAGCATTGTCCCCCCAAAGAGGAAAGGCCAAAGAAAAAAAAGGCCCCAAAAAAATAAAAAAAATAAAAGGGGCAATGTTACTATCTCTTTTTCCACACTTGTGCTTCAAAGTAGCACCATGTTCTTCATATAACGAGTCTCATATATTGTGCTTCAAAGTAGCACCATGTTCTTCATATAGCGAGTTTCATATATTGTTGAAAGTGCAACTATCCCTAGGTGGTTTTGGTAATTCATAACAACATATAGCTAATTGAGCTAATGCTATTCCAAGACAGATATTTCAGGAAAGCTCAATGAATGGAATGGCATGGATGATGAAAGTGGATCCCTCAAAATATTAAGGACAAAGTATTGGATCAAGCTCAAAAGCTCAAGACTCTACATTTTACATTTTAGTGATCCAAGATCACATTGAGTCTATAGGAAAAGCCAATACTATCAAGGAGGGATGAGGTGTTGCTTAATGAGCCTCTTGCTTCATGTGCTTAGTGATATGCTCCAAAAACCCTCAACTACTTTCTCACATCCACATATGACCTAAACCTAAAGTCAAAATCGGTCCTACCGATTATTTCTATCCGGCGCCACCGAGTTCAAATGTCATAGCCACTGCCACAAACCCTAGGCAAATTGGTTTCACCGATAGGGATCTCGGTCTCACCGAGACGGGATTGTAATCTCTCTATTTCCCTTCGTAACGTTTCGGTCTAACCGAAGTGAGCGATCGGTCCCACCGAGATTGCAATGTAAACTCTCTGCTTCCTTTCGTAACATTTCGGTCTCACCAAAAGAGCGAATCGGTCCCACCGAGTTTACGACCAACTCTCGATTAGCTAATTACCAAAATCGGTCTCACCGAGTTTGTGTGTCGGTCTCACCGAGATTACGTTATGCCCTAACCCTAACCATATCGGTCCTACCGAGTTGCATGTCGGTCCCACGAAAACCCTAACGATCACTAGGTTTCTTGAATCGGTCCGACCGAGTTTGTTGATTCGGTCCCACCGAGTTTGGTAAATTGTGTGTAACAGTTAGATTTGTGTGGAGGCTATATATACCCCTCCACCTCCTCTTCATTCGTGAGAGAGCCATCGAACAAACCTACACTTCCAACTTGCCAGTTCGAGAGAACCACCTACTCATGTGTTGAGGCCAAGATATTCCATTCCTACCACATGAATCTTGATCTCTAGCCTTCCCCAAGTTGCTTTCCACTCAAATCTTCTTTCCACCAAATCCAAATCCTGTGAGAGAGAGTTGAGTGTTGGGGAGACTATCATTTGAAGCACAAGAGCAAGGAGTTCATCATCAACACACCATTTGTTACTTCTTGGAGAGTGGTGTCTCCTAGATTGGCTAGGTGTCACTTGGGAGCCTCCGACAAGATTGTGGAGTTGAACCAAGGAGTTTGTAAGGGCAAGGAGATCGCCTACTTCGTGAAGATCTACCGCTAGTGAGGCAAGTCCTTCGTGGGCGACGGCCATGGTGGGATAGACAAGGTTGCTTCTTCGTGGACCCTTCGTGTGTGGAGCCCTCCGTGGACTCGCGCAACTGTTACCCTTCGTGGGTTGAAGTCTCCATCAACATGGATGTACGATAGCACCACCTATCGGAACCACGACAAAAACATCCGTGTCTCCAATTGCGTTTGAATCCTCCAAACCCTTCCCTTTACATTCTTGCAAGTTGCATGCTTTAAATTCCGCTGCTCATATACTCTTTGCATGCTTGCTTGAATTGTGTGAAGATTTCTTAACTTGTGCAAAGATAGCTAAAATCTGCCAAAGTCTAAAATTGGGAAAAGGTTAAGCTTTTAATTGGTCAAGTAGTCTAATCACCCCCCTCTAGACATACTTCAAGGTCCTACAAGTGGTATCAGAGCTTTGGTCTCCATTTGCTTTGATTTCCATAGCTTTTGGTGGTCATAGCCTTGGTTTCACAACCTAGGAGAGTATGGCGTCTAGCGAGGGAAATTATCACCGTAGAGGTCCTTACTTTGATGGCACTAATTTTGCTAGTTGGAAGCATAAGATGAAAATTCATATTCTCGGACATAACCCCGCCGTTTGGGCTATTGTGTGTATTGGCTTGCAAGGTGAATTCTTTGATGGGAGAGAACCGAACCGTGAAGCTAGTGCAGAGAAATTGAAGATGCTGCAATACAACGCTCAAGCTTGTGATATCCTCTTCAAGGTCTTGTGCCCCGAAGAATTCAACAAAATCAGCCGTCTTGAGAATGCAAAGGAAATTTGGGATACTTTGATTGATATGCATGAAGGTACCGACTCCGTCAAGGAATCCAAGTTGGATGTGCTCCAAAGTCAGCTTGACAAGTTCAAAATGAAGGATGGTGAAGGTGTCGCTGAAATGTACTCTAGGCTTGCTCTTATCACAAATGAGATTGCCGTCTTAGGAAGTGAAGAGATGACCAACAGATTCATCATCAAGAAGATCCTAAGAGCATTGGATGGAAAATATGATACCATGTGCACATTGATCCAAATGATGCCAAATTACAAAGATCTCAAGCCAACGGAAGTCATTGGAAGAATTGTTGCTCATGAGATGTCACTCAAGGATAAGGAGGAACTTCACAACAAGTCAAGTGGTGCTTACAAAGCCTCATGTGAAACCCCCACATCATCAAGTGAGAAACAAACCTTCAATGAAGAATTGATCTTAATGGTGAAGAACTTCAACAAATTCTACAAGAGTAGAAGCAAAGAAAGAAGCTCTAAGTCAAGGTCCTACAATGACAAAAGATCTTCTAGTCGAGAGCGCAATTGCTACAATTGTGGGAGACCCGAACACTATTCCAATGAGGGTACGACACCCTACAAAAGAAGAGAAGATTCTCCAAAAAGAATAAGTAGAAGAGAAGAATCACCACCAAGAGAGAGAAGGAGTAGAGATGATCGTTATGAACGAAAACCCTCATGGAGAAGCAATGATTCGGAAAGGAAGGACAAGTCATCAAAGATCTACACAAAACGAAGACATCAAGCTCATGTTGGTGAATGGGTATCCGGCTCCGACTCCGACAATCACTCCGAGAGAAGCTATCACTCCGACTCCGAATATACTCAAGATGAAGGTGTTGCCGGTCTAGCACTTGTGTCAACCAACTCCTCGACATATTTGACTCACCAAATGAAGGAATTGGAAGATGCTTCATGGCCAAAGGTCCTAAGGTAACACACCCGAGTATGTTGATTTTAATAGTGATGAAGATGACTTGTTAGGTGATGATGATTTACTTATTGACAACTCTAGTGATGAATACTATGATGAAACGTCAATTAATCATGCTAATCAAGATGAAACGAATGACAATGATAAGGAGAAGATTGAGCTTCTAACTAAAGAACTAAACACTCTTAAGTTAGCTCATGAAACTATCTTCGAAGATCATCGAGAACTTTTAAGGGCTCATGAGAAGTTACGCTTTGAAAAGCTCAATCTTGAGCAAGAGCATGAGTTCCTAAAGGCAATCAATGATGATCTCCGTAAGAAAAGTTCTTCTTACATTGCCAAGCGTTTACTCTTATCTACTTACATGCCTCAAGTCAAGTCTAGTAACAAGAACAAGAAAGATTCTTCCTCTAGTAGTAACAATAACAATGCTAAATCCAATATTGTTGCTTCTAGTAGTTCTCTTGATTCCACTAATGATTCTCTTAGCCAAGTTACACTTGAGCAAGAAAACAGCTTATTGAAGGGAATTATAGAAAGGTGTATACAAGAGCCTTGCGGGAGTAAGCAATTCAAGGAAATTGTGCGCAAGCAAGGAAGGCACCGAAGAATCAAGGTGTTGGTTTTGAGCGAAAGTTCAATGCCAATGGAGTTGAGTGGGAAGAAGATCAATACCCCAAGACGAAGTTTGTTCCTCAACAAGAGAAGTATGATCCTACTTCCTTCAAGGGAACACAAGCACAAGATGATCTTCCACCACAAGACCACAAGAACAAAGGCAAGGACAAGCTTCAAGAGGAGATTGATGCATTTGAAGAAGCACCTAAGGCCTTGGTCAAGTGGGTTCCCAAGACTACGTCAAGTTCTACTTCATCAAGTACAACTACAACACCAAGGATTCCCATCAAGATGATGTGGATCCCGAAGAAGAAGAACTAGAGTGTTCTTGAGGGTGACTCCGCCAACATTCTTCACTCATATCATTATGGCAAGGACAAGTGCAATCATCTTCCATATCTTGCACTAGTTCAAGGAGTCACAAACCCTCATGTTGGTAAGGCAAGGGACAAGGTATTGAAAGTGCAACTCACTCCAAAGGATTGCTCCAAAAGATCTACATCAACATTGATCATCCACATCTTCAACACCTACATGAAGTCATCATCGACAAAACCCAAGGTTAGTTCATCCCTCTAAGGGGGGATCTCACATCTAGGGGGAGCTTAACTCTAAGAATTGAGTCAAAGCAACTCTAATGATGTGAACACATAAATGCTTTATGTAAAAGTGGTAACCCCACTTGAGCTTAAACGATGAGTATGACCTATGATCAAATGTTCTCATTTGACTCCTAAGTCAATATACTCATATATAGATGACCTAGTCACCGCCAATTGTTTGATAGATGCTAGAATTGATTGTGCATGCTTTGTCACATATTTCGTTTGTCATTTTATTGTGTGAGCATGTTGGTAGCATATCTTACTCATTCGAGGACATCCACTTGTTGTTTTGATTGATTTGATTCTTTTCTTTGGCCAAGTGGATGGACAAGAATGCCTAAGAACCATCTCTAGCTATCTATGCTTTACTCGTCTCAAACTCTATTCATGCTACATCACAAAATTTGATCAAGTCAGATTCGAACCACTCTGTGTGAGGAGCACTCGGAGTCCCCGATTCGTCATAGACTTAAACTTCCAAAACTTCTTTGTGCTTTTCGGTCTGATTGATTCCTCCATTTCGGTCATACCGAGATCACTAAGTCCATCTAGGTTTTCACCTCGGTGCAACAGATTTGAACTTTTCGGTCACACCGAGTTGTTAGAATGTCATGATTATGCATCTCGGTGCCACCGAGTTGTTCCACTCGGTCACACCGACAGTGTCGGGATATATATTCACACGGGCAAAATTTTGGAAACTTTCTCCAAACCTCTTCGCCCGCGCATAGCTCGCTCTGCCTTCTAGGTCTCCGGATCGTCGACTTCGTCGCCAGCCGCCTCCTGTCGCTGGTCTCCGCCGCCGTCAACGGATTTCATCTCCGCCGTTGCCGCCGTAGCGAGTTCATCGCTGAACTAGGGTATGAACTCGATCACAGTGCTATCATCGCCTGATTCTCAGCACATTGTGTTCATTATGATTCTTGCCATGATTGAAACACCTCTATCCAGTCAAAACAATCCTTAGAATAGATGCGATTCGAAAATTTAGGGTTAGGTTTCCGCCAAAACCATCTCGGACCCACCGAGTTGAAAAACCCGGTCCCACCGATTTGGCTAACGCCATTGCACTAGTAACTCTCGGTCTGACCGAGAATTGCTAATCGGTGTGACCGATTTTAGAACTTTGTGAAACCCTAGAAGTCTCGGTGCCACCGAATTGTGACTCGGTCTGACCGAGTTCACTAGTTTAGGTTCCAAAACTGCTTCGGTATCACCAAGTTTGAAAATCGGTTGATCCGAAATGCTTTCTGTGGAAAACTAAAACTAAGTTTTTTGAATCATTCTTTTGCAAAAATCTCTGCATTTTGTGATGCTCATCCACTCTATCTCATCTATAACTATTCACATGGTCAGCAGTCAGTCTGTGCAACATGTCAGACCAAAGTGACAGCCAGAACAAGTCAGAGGAGCAGATACAGATGAGTGAGGGCACTAGTCCCTCTAGCAGCTCAGATGATGGAAGCAGAAGCACTCCTAGCAATTTGCCCAAAGCTGCCACCAGGACAAGGAAGAAGAGAACCTTAGAATCTGAGGATGAGGATTATGTGGCAATAGAAGATGAGGCCATTTCAAAGAAGAAAGTGCTCAAGAAGGAGTATAGCTCAACTGCAGTAAAGCCAGGGATGAAGATCAAAAGGCTGCAGGAAGACAACCAATGTCTAAAGCCGAGTCTCCACTCAAGCATCTTTGGAATCCCAACCCAAAGAGCCTGCATGGAAGGAAAGAAAAGGAAGGAAAGGGTCAAGAAGACCATGGCCAGAGTGATTGGAAAGCCTTCCATGATGGAAGAAGAAGAAGAAGAAGAGGTTGCTGCACCAGCACCCAAGGAACAAAAGCTAATGGGTGATGCTATAAAGTCAGGGGCTGCAACATCAAAGCCCAAAGTAGCACCCAAAGCTTCCTCCAAGCCCAAGAGTGCACCTAATAGGAATACCAGGAGTATACCAGCTGCTGAAAAGAACAAGGCCCCAGTGCATGTTGCTGCTGAGGAAGATGATGAAGAACAAGTCCTAAGGAAGCTCAAACCCAAGATTCCAGACCACAATGATGCTCATCGCGTGGCTGAGAACATGAAGATCAGGAGAGACTTAGGGTTGAGGCTATGGAGAGAGTCAGATCCATATGCCACCAGGAGAAGGACTGTCGTTGATTACAGGTTCCACACAAAGGAACAACAGGATTTCTATGAGACAATCTTGTTGGACAAGAAGCCCATAGTGTGTGATATGAGGTGGGTCGACTGGACCTACATAAAGGAGAATGAAGAACATTATCCTGGAGTGTATGATAACTTTAGTGCATGTGGAGTTGCAGACTTTGTTGGGCAGAAGCTCACAAACTGGAATGATGAGCTCATTATGCAATTCTACTCCACATCACATTTCTATCCAGATGGTAGGATAGTTTGGATGTCTGAAGGAACGAGATACCAATCAACTATTGAGGAATGGGCAAGTCTGATCAATGCCCCAAAGGAGAGTGAAGATGACTTGGACGTTTATGCCAAGAAAAAGATGGATCACAACTCTATGTCACAGATGTACAAGGAGATCCCAGACAAAGCTCTTGAGACTTTCAAGCTTGGGTCAGTCCATTTTCTTCTGTCAGGGCTGCCAATGATCAACTGGATCCTAAGGCACACTCTTTTGCCCAAATCAGGTGACCACAACATGATCAGAGGGCATGCAATTAATTTGCTACACATATTTGATGTGCCACAGAAAATTCAAGGTCATGAGCCTCATGGTTGAGACTATCAAGAGGACAGCAGCAGATCAAAAGAGAAGTTGTGGATATGCCCCACAAATTCAGGAGTTGATTAACTCAAAGATGGGCACAAGAAAGTATCTGTTGGATAAGGAACACTTTGTTCTCTATCCTGAATTTGAGGACAATCAAGTTGTGATGAATGAGAATGAACCATCATCAGTACAAGCTCAAGAGAAGAAGGAGAAAGCAAAGAAAGAGAAGGCTGCCAAGATGCCAACACAAGAGGAGGCATCTGAGTACTTTTGAAGAGCAAGCAGGACCAGCTTAGTTACTTGATAGCATCAACTCCGAGGATTGAGAAAGGGTTGGCCACCCTAACTCAAAACCAGGAGAGCCTGGAAAGAATCATGGAACAAAATTCTATGATCTTGATGTCAAAGTGGCGAGATTGATCGGTTGTGGAGCAGCTACTGAGGATGACATGTAGGAGAGGAAGGGCAAGACAACTATTGATGCATTTGCAGAGTGCCTCGAGCTCAGAGATCAGCTGCAGAGCGATGCACACACGAGTCACTTCATCTGCTCCAGCAACAGCTCCAGCGCAACCAGCTCCAGCACCAACTCCTTCAGCTCCTTCCACATCAACTGAAGTATTCGTCCAAGGATCCATCTCTACGCCACCAACTGAAGACCAAGTCTGAGAGATGATATAGTACTATGCATTTTCTAGGAACTTTTTGGTAACTTGCTGCCAAAGGGGGAGAAAAATGTATAGATCATAGGCTTCGAGAGAGAGAGAGAGTTTGCTTTTGTTCTCTCTTGTCTTCTTGGTTGAACTTTGTTTTCTTTTGATTGCTTAAGATACTATGCTATTATTTGTGAGACATTGATGATCATGTGTTTGATCATAAGCTACACTTATGCTTGTTAGATGATATTATCTTACTTATCCTTATATGATCATTCACTTTGCTTGGTGATGAGTGCATGTATTCAATCTTTATTATTTTGAGCGCTCCATCAAGATGTATGTGACATGGAAGAGTAACCCATGAGCCTGATTCCTTGTGCATTTGCAGTCCAAAGCAAATCTTAAAATATGCACAAATTTAGGGGGAGCTCTTGCTTATCACATACT
This sequence comes from Aegilops longissima, assembly GCA_021605205.1. Classification (NCBI taxonomy): domain Eukaryota; kingdom Viridiplantae; phylum Streptophyta; class Magnoliopsida; order Poales; family Poaceae; genus Aegilops; species Aegilops longissima. The sequence goes on from CM038680.1 coordinate 299,421,953, forward strand.
TCTCAAAGCGACGATGTTTTTCAATCCTATTATCATTTGTCGAAGCTTTGATCTATATGTTGTCATCAATTACCAAAAAGGGAGAGATTGAAAGTGCAACTATCCCTAGGTGGTTTTGGTAACTCATAACAACATATAGCTCATTGAGCTAATGCTATTCCAAGACAAATATTTCAAGAAAGCTCAATGAATGGAATGGCATGGATGATGAAAGTGGATCCCTCAAAATATAAAGGACAAAGGATTGGCTCAAGCTCAAAAGCTCAAGACTCTACATTTTACATTTTAGTGATCCAAGGTCACATTGAGTCTATAGGAAAAGCCAATACTATCAAGGAGGGATGAGGTGTTGCTTAATGAGCCTCTTTCTTCATGTGCTTAGTGATATGCTCCAAAAACCCTCAACTACTTTCTCACATCCACATATGACCTAAATCTAAAGTCAAAATCGGTCCTACCGTTTCTTTCTATCCGGCGCCACCGAGTTCAAATGTCATAGCCACTGCCACAAACCCTAGGCAAATCGGTTTCACCGATAGGGATCTCGGTCTCACCGAGACGGGATTGTAATCTCTCTGTTTCCCTTCGTAACGTTTCGGTCTAATCGAAGTGAGCGATCGGTCCCACCGAGATTGCAATGTAAACTCTCTGTTTCCCTTTCGTAACGTTTCGGTCTCACCGAAAAGATCGAATCGGTCCCACCGAGTTTACCTGACCAACTCTCTGGTTAGCTAATTACCAAAATCGGTCTCACCGAGATTACGTTATGCCCTAACCCTAACCATATCGGTCCTACCGAGTTGCATGTCGGTCCCACCGAAAACCCTAACGGTCACTAGGTTTACTGAATCGGTCCGATCGAGTTTGTTGATTCGGTCCCACCGAGTTTGGTAAATTGTGTGTAACGGTTAGATTTTGTGTGGAGGCTATATATACCCCTCCACCTCCTCTTCATTCGAGAGAGCCATCGAACAAACCTACACTTCCAACTTGCCGGTTGAGAGAGAACCACCTACTCATGTGTTGAGGCCAAGATATTCCATTCCTACCACATGAATCTTGATCTCTAGCCTTCCCAAGTTGCTTTCCACTCAAATCTTCTTTCCACCAAATCCAAATCCTGAGAGAGAGTTGAGTGTTGGGGAGACTATCATTTGAAGCACAAGAGCAAGGAGTTCATCATCAACACACCATTTGTTACTTCTTGGAGAGTGGTGTCTCCTAGATTGGCTAGGTGTAACTTGGGAGCCTCCGACAAGATTGTGGAGTTGAACCAAGGAGTTTGTAATGGCAAGGAGATCGCCTACTTCGTGAAGATCTACCGCTAGTGAGGCAAGTCCTTCGTGGGTGATGGCCATGGTGGGATAGACAAGGTTGCTTCTTCGTGGACCCTTCGTGGGTGGAGCCCTCCGTGGACTCGCGCAACCGTTACCCTTCGTGGGTTGAAGCCTCCATCAACATGGATGTACGATAGCACCACCTATCGGAACCACGACAAAAACATCCGTGTCTCCAATTGCATTTGAATCCTCCAAACCCTTCCCTTTACATTCTTGCAAGTTGCATGCTTTAAATTCCGCTGCTCATATACTCTTTGCATGCTTGCTTGAATTGTGTGAAGATTGCTTGACTTGTGCAAAGATAGCTAAAATCTGCCAAAGTCTAAAATTGGGAAAAGGTTAAGTTTTTAATTGGTCAAGTAGTCTAATCACCCCCCTCTAGACATACTTCAAGGTCCTACAATTGTGCTTCAAAGTAGCACCTTGTTTTTCATATAGAGAGTTTCATATGTTGTCACTTTCATATATACTAGTGGGAATTTTTCATTATAGAACTTGGCTTTTATATTCCAACGATGAGCTTCCTCAAATGCCCTATGTCTTCGTGAGCAAGCAAGTTGGATGCACACCCACTTAGTTTCTTTTGTTGAGCTTTCATACATTTATAGCTCCAGTGCATCCGTTGCATGGCAATCCCTACTCCTTGCATTAACATCAATTGATGGGCATCTCCATAGCCCGTTGATTATCCTCGTTCATGTAAGACCTTCTCCTTTTTGTCTTCTCAACATAACCCCCATTATTATATTATATTCCACCCATAGTGCTATGTCCATGGCTCACGCTCATGTATTGCGTGAAGGTTTATAAGTTTGAGATTACTAAAGTATGAAACAATTGCTTGGCTTCTCATCGGGGTTGTGCATGATGAGAGCATTCTTGTGTGACGAAAATGGAGCATGACTAAACTATATGATTTTGTAGGGATAAACTTTCTTTGGCCATGTTATTTTGAGAAGACATAATTGCTTAGTTAGTATGCTTGAAGTATTATTATTTTTATGTCAATATGAACTTTTGTCTTGAATCTTTCAGATCTTAATATTGATACCACACTTAAGGAGAGTTACATTGAAATTATGCCAAGTAGCACTCCGCATCAAAAATTCTCATTTTATCATTTACCTACTCGAGGACGAGCAGGAATTAAGCTTGGGGATGCCTGATACGTCTCCAACGTATCTATAATTTTTGATTGCTCCATGCTATATTATCTATTGTTTTGGACTATATTGGGCTTTATTTTCCACTTTTATATTACTTTTGGGACTAACCTATTCTGCAGCTCGCGGATTTCGCGGGATTCAAATTTCGGGAAGCGCGCGGGGCGGAGGAGGCCGCAGTAATTTGATGGGATAAGGCAGGGATGCCTCGATCTCCGCACCACCTTTTTCGCCACATATCGCTGAGCTCGCTATGGATTTGTGAGATCGCCGGGCCTACAAGTCAGTCACTCGGAAGTAACCTCATATAAGGCGCCGGACGGGGTTTTTTGAACAGTGCGTTCTCATTTCCTCGTCTCTTCCTCAGACTTATCCACCACGCTCGCTTCTGTCCCAGTGCCGCTGCCCTGCCCGCATCTCGCCGGCGACGATGGTGAAAGAGAAGATGGCGGCTCTGGAGCAGGCGAAGAAAGCGACGACGAAGGTGAAGGGAAAGACGACCAGTCGAGGTGGATCTTCATCGAGGGCCGGCCTGCCGCAGGGCTGGATCCAGGGCGAATGGATCCGCTCAAAGATTCGTCAAGAAGACCTCGATGACCTGGCCGCTGGAGGACTGATCCCCCAAGGATCGGCGCGGCTTCCGGGGAAGGAGTCCGAGCCGCAGCCTCGGGAGGGTGAGTGCGTTCTCTTGGCCACCCATGTCGACCGCGGGTTTTCCTTGCCTCCTCACCCTTTCTTTCGAGGATTTCTGAAGTTCTTTGGGGCACAACTCCACCACTTCACACCCAACACAATCGTGTATCTCGCCGCATTCGTGTCTTTGTGCGAGAACTTCTTGGGTTGTCGACCTCATTGGGGCCTTTTCAAGCACATTTTCACCTGTCGCTCCCAGACGGTGAAAAAGGCCAATCCGAGTGACGAGAGAACACAAGTGATTCAGATGTGTGGGGGTCTTGGGGTTCAGATGAGAGGGAAAAGTTCTTTTCCGGACATGATCCTACCCGACTCGGTCCGTGGATGGCAGTCGACCTGGTTTTACTGCAAAGACCAGCCGATGCCAGGGCAGTCGACCGGACTCCCTCCTTTTTCCATGGACCGAGTGAGGAAGCCTTCCTCTTTGAAGGTGATCCCGGAAGACAAGTGTAAGTGCATCTAGTGCCACCCCTAGTTGGTTTTGGAGTATTGATGACAAATGTGGTTGAGGACTAATGCGTTTGTGAGAATTGCAGGATAACGCAGGTGGTGTCCCTCATTGATTCGGTTTACCTACCAGAGACGACCCCTAAAAATGTATGAAGACATTGACGATAATGGTGGTATGTGAAGATATTCACATTGAAGACTATGACATGAGAAGACATTGAGTGAAGACTATGGGGCCTTGAAGATCGTGTCGTTTTGTTGTTTCCTTTTCTTCTTTGTTGAGTCATAGGAACCACCGTCATTGTTAAGTGGGGTCCAAGTGATCATAGTCGAATGGTCAAGTGATGCTCAACCCAAATCCTATGTCTTGAGCGAGGACAATGAGAGCAAAACTTATCCAGAGTTGGATGAGTCAGCTTTGCTTGTAGCCCAAGTAAAGTTGCCGTGTGTGTTTGAAATGTGACCGTTGGAACACGTGTCAGTTCCTTAGTGACCCGGGGTCATTTCGGACATATCAGGTCGGGTTGCCTAGTGGCTATAAATAGCCCACCCCTACACCATAAATTGGTGGCTGCTCGGAGTTAGTGCACGGCTTTTGTCGTTTGAGAGCAACCCACCTCGAAGCCTTTGAGAGAGAAATCCTTGCGAGGACAAAGCCCAAACACCCAGAGCCAAAGAGTGTTAGGCATCATGAAGTCTTTACATGCATGTGACACAAGACTTATTACACTTGAGGACTGTGAATCCTCCGGCCGGTTAGGCGTCGCGCTCGAGCATCCAAGAGTCATTGTGGATTGCCGGTGAGCTTGATCTGTGAAGGTTCGAAGTCTACCTTGAAGACTTACCAGAGTGATTGGGCGAGGACTGTGTGTCCTTAGCTCAAGGGGAATAAGGTGAAGACGCGGTCTTTCGAGTTGAATTTCAGCCTCCCTAACCAGATGTACAGTTGTCACAAAGAATGGGAACTGGTCCAAAAATCATGTGTCTTCAACAAGTGACTGGTTCTATCTTCTCCCTCACCTTACTTAGAGTTTGTCTTCGTGAAGTCATTGCCTATTTGTCATACCTGTTTGACTTCATTGCTTGACTACTTTTGTTGATTGGCTTCTCACTATCTTCCATCTTGATCCTACTACCAAGCTGCTATTAGTCTTGTACTTTCACGTTATTGCATACTAGACTATGGTTTGATTGTTGTAGTTTATCTTCCGCTGCATATCAATTAGGTCATTTCTATTGTTTGTCTTTGAAACATCCGTGTTTTGCACTTTCAATTGGTATCAGAGCAAGGTACTCCCTTGTTCTGTGTGATTCGGTTTAACCACCTGGAGTTTTAGCTATGTCGACTGCAGGGAGAATCAAAGTCTCCGCTGCTTGCCCCGTGTTCGATGGAACTGACTATCCCTACTGGAAGAATAAGATGCGCATGCATCTTTAAGCCATTGATGTTGACCTCTGGTATGTCGTCAAGAACGGTGTTCCCAAAACTGGTGAAGGTGTCACCCCTGCCGATGTCAAGAAGTTCATCCAACTGGACTCTACTGCAAAGAACATTATCTGTGGTCATCTGACCAAAGGACAGTATGGCCGTGTGAGTGCTCTGGAAACGTCGAAGCTAGTCTGGGACTGGCTATCCAAAGTCAACGAAGGCGTCTCAACCCAGAGAGATCAAAGGATTAGTGTTCTTCGCAACCTCTTCAACCGCTTCAAGAGAAACGACAATGAAAATGTCCAGCTCACGTTTGATCGCCTCACTGACATCACAAATGAGCTTCATGCTCTCGGCGCCACTGAGATCACCAAGCATGAAATCGTCAAGACACTACTGAGATCACTTGACAGCTCTTTTGACACCCTTGCCCTCATGATACAAGGGCGTCGACTTCAAGACACTCGATCCGTCGATATACTTGAGAGGCTCAACACACATGAGTTCCACTTTACGAGAAAAGAGATATCTATGGTCCCAACTATGGCGAACTCGCTTTGAAGGCAAAAGTTGTTTCCTCATCTGAAGAAGAATCTTGTGGTTACGATGATCCACGAAGACATTGGAAAGGAACTTGCTCGCTTGTGAAGAATTTCCAGAAGTTCACTAGGAAGAAAGGCTTCAGAAAGTCTTCACGATCCAGCTCAAGAAATGATGAAGCTTCCACTCATGACTACAAGAAGAGAACCTGTCACAAGTGCAAGAAAACTGGACACTATATCTCTGAGTGTCCACAGTGGGACAATGAGAAGAAGAAGAAGAAGAGCAAGGAATATGATTCTGATGACAACAAGAAGAAGAAATCTTCAAAGTCTTCTTCCAAGTCCTCATCAAAGTCTTCATCTCATAAGAAGAGCTCATTTGGCAAGGCTCGTGCTTTTGTTGGCAAGGAAATGGATTCAGAGGAGGAGTCTGCTTCTGAGGAGGTGGAGGTGGAGTCTGAAGAGGAGTCCGACCCTGGCGTTGCAAGTCTAGCTTTAGCCACAGCCTATGTTGCCAAGTCCATCTTCAACACTGAAGACAATGACTTCTACACCAACGCTGAAGGCGATGACAAGGACGACCCTGCTCCCACCTCATCGCTTCATGGCACGCAGTGCCAAGGGTATGACACCTCATGCTTCAGAATGGATTATGGACAATGGATGCACTAATCATATGACTGGTGATCGAAGTCTTCTCATGGACTCAACCTTACGTCCATCGGACAAGAGTCACATCACATTTCTTGACCTTTGGTAAAAGCAAGGTATTGGGTCTAGGTAGAGTTGCAATCTCAAAGGATCAACACATGGATAAAGTGATGCTTGTTGAATCCCTTGGTTTCAACTTGATGTCTGTCTCAATGCTTTGTGACTTGAACATGATTGTGATATTCGGAAAATATCTTTGCCTTGTACTAATGGAATCTGACAAGTCTCTAGTCTTTGAAGGGTATAGGAAAGATGATCTATACATGGTAGATTTCTCAGCAGGTCCACGGCTTGCAGTATGTCTTCTTGCAAAAGCTTCAGAATGCTGGCTCTGGCATCGGAGGCTGGGGCATGCTTGTATGAGGAACTTACACACACTCGCCAAGAAGAAGCATGTCATAGGCATCGAAGGTGTCAAGTTCAAGAAGGATCATTTGTGTGGTGCCTGCGAAGCTGGAAAGATCACTAGGGCAAAGCACCCCTCGAAGACAATCATGACGACATCTCAGCCCTTCAAGCTGTTACACATGGATTTGTTTGGCCCTACTCATTACTCTACCCTCACAACAACTGCTTGTCTCTATGGCTTCGTCATTGTTGATGACTACTCAAGATACACATGGGTGCACATAATTCTCTACAAGACTGAAGTGCAAGATGTCTTCAGACGCTTCGCCAATCAAGCAATGAACAATTATGGCATCAAGATCAAGCATATCAGAAGTGATAACGACACTGAATTCAAGAACACCGGACTTGATCTTTATCTGGATACCATGGGAATCACTCATGAGTTCTCTGCTCCATACACACCTCAGCAAAATGGCATCATGGAGCGCAAGAAAAGAACCCTCATTGAGATGGCTCGAACAATGCTCGACGAGTACAAGACACCAAGAAAGTTCTGGCCTGAAGCTATTGATACAGCTTGTCACGTCATCAACCGTGTTTATATCCATAAGCTTCGAACAAAACATCATATGAGCTCCTTACTGGCAAGAAGCCAAATGTCAGCTACTTGAGTATTTGGGGATAAGTCTTTGGATCAAGGATCCCCATCACAAGTCAAAATTTGAACCTAAAGCACACGAAGGCTTCATGCTCGATTCACGGAAAGGACTCGCACTCCTCTGAGTCTTCAACCTTTATCTCTACAAAATCGTCAAAGCTGTAGGCGTGCGATTTGATGAAACCAATGGTTCACAAAGAGAGTTCTTGCCAAGTACACTAGACGAAGCTCCGCCCAGCCAATCTATCAAGCTAATGGGGCTGGTGAAATCATGCCTTCGAAGCACAGCACGAAGAAGAACTTATCATTTCGCACCTAACCAACACGAAGACAATGCTCAGCCTGAAGACAATCCTTCCAATGATGACAGTGATCAGCAAGAGCAAAGTCTTCGTCCAGTTCATCCTTGTGTTGCAAATGAAGTACAGAGTGAGAACATAATCGATAGCATCAATGCACCTGGTCCGCTTACTCGCTCAAGAGCAACACAACTAGCAAATTTCTGTGGGCACTTTTCTTTTGTGTCAATATCAGAACCCAAGAAAGTTGCTGAAGCCTTTATGGAACCAGAATGGATACAAGCTATGCAAGAAGAACTTCAACAGTTCAAGCTGAACAATGTTTGGGAACTTGTCAAGCGCGTCGACCCTCGCAAGCATAACATTATTGGCACCAAATGGATATATCGAAACAAGCAAGATGAGCATGGTCAAGTCGTCAGAAACAAAGCACGGCTTGTGGCTCAAGGATATACTCAAGTTGAAGGAATTGACTTCGATGAAACATTTGCTCCTGTAGCTAGGCTTGAAGCTATTCGCATACTACTAGCCTATGCTAACCACCACAACATCTTGCTCTATCAAATGGATGTGAAGAGTGCATTTCTCAACGGCAAGATTGAAGAAGTATATGTCGCTCAACCACCTGGCTTTGAAGATCCAAAACATCTTGATATGGTGTACAAGCTAAATAAAGCCTTGTATGGTCTCAAACAAGCTCCTCGCTTTGGTATGATCGATCAAAGACTTCGAAGAGCAAAGGCTTGAAACCTGGATCCCTTGATCCCACACTCTTCACGAAGACATATGATGGTGAACTGTTTGTATGCCAAATATATGTGGATGACATTATCTTGGCTGCACCAACCGAAGTATAGTGATGAATTTGGATACATGATGCAAGAACAATATCGGATGTCCATGATGGGAGAGCTCAAGTTCTTCCTTGATCTTCAAATTAAATCGACAAAGGAATGGCATCTTTATATCTCAAGAAAAATACCTCCAAGATTATGCGAAGAAGTTTGGAATGCAAGAGTGCAAAGGATACACGCGCCAATGCCAACCAAACACCATCTAGGTCCCGACGACAATGGTAAAGAGTTCGATCAAAAGGTATACCGCTCCATGATTGGTTCCTTACTTTACCTATGTGCATCTAGGCTAGATATTATGCTTAGTGTTTGCATGTGTGCTCGATTCCAAGCGGCACCAAAGGAATCGCATCACTTAGCTCTGAAGCGAATTCTTCGATATTTGGCTCACACCCCAACACTCGGATTATGGTATCCAAAGGGCTCAAAATTTGATTTGGTTGGATTCTCGGATGCTGATTATGTTGGTGACAAGGTGGATCGCAAGTCTACATCAGGCACATGTCACTTTGGGACGATCACTTGTCTGTTGGTCTTCAAAGAAGCGAGCTGTATCACTCTCAACTGCTGAATCTGAATACATTCTGCTGGATCTTCTTGTGCTCAGCTTCTATGGATGAAGCAAACTCTCAAGGACCATGGCATCAATCTGAAACAAGCACCTCTCTTGTGCGACAACGAAAGCGCCATCAAGATTGCCAACAATCCAGTCCAGCACTCGAAGACAAAGCACATTGAAATTCGTCATCATTTTCTCAGGGATCATGTCATGAAGAAAGATATTGACATCATTCACGTCAACCTTTGAAGAGCAATTGGCGAGATATCTTCACAAAGCCCTTGGATGAGAAAAGGTTTTGCAAGTTACGGTGTGAGCTAAATATCTTGGAATCCTCAAATGTCCTGTGATCAAGCACACATCCTAACACTTATGCATGTTGATGACTTAGATGTGCAACACACGAAGTAACGTATATCTTCAATCAATGAAGACTTACATTCTGAGTGTGAATACATTAACGTGGAATTTGACTTCGGAGCGCCACGATAATTGTGCGCCGTGTCTGGGTCTAATACTTCCTATACGGTGGGTAACACCACCACCAAATTTCTTTGTTTGAAGTGTTTCACTCATGGCGTTATTTATCAATATCTTCGCATTTGATTTGTCTTCAACTTCAACCTATCTTCATGATTTTCTTCACTATGTTGATTTGGTTCTTTCGATATATATATATATATATATATATATATATATATATATATATATATATATATATATATATATATATATATATATATATATATATATATATATATTATTCTCATCCTCTACAACATTCACTTATAGCTATGTCTTCCAAGTTGAATCTTTTGAACTAAGTGAATGTGATGGGACCCCAATATCTCTATGCTTTCTATCTCAAACTCTATCTGTCCAAATCATATGCATTCTATTGAAGCGTCGAATGTCTTCTCTGCGTCCTTGTCGTGAGAAGACACGGAGACAAACTTTAAGTCTGTTTTAAATGATTCATCCTTCTTGTTGAAATCCGGAGAAGCCGGGCGGCCATCGACAAACTGGCGGGCGTGGGAGCGATGGGACAACTTAGAGCATGTTGCATGCTTGCCACGTGCCCCTCAGATGTGAACCGCCAGGGGCACCTGCGTAATTGCGCTGTGCCGCTCACCTCCTTATAAATACATGTCCCCTGCGGTAAAGAAGACCTTCTTCCACCTCTCCACCTCGTCAAAACCCTAGCGCCACTGCTAGCTCTCGACGATGCCGGCGACGAAGCGCTTAGCTGTCGCGACTTCTCCGACGCCGTCCTCACGCCGGCCGCGTACATCGTCATCTCCGCCGCCGTCGTAGGTGTCCTCCGTCGCCAAGTTAGGGCACAGTGGATTGAACTGCTCGGCTTCCTCTTCTTCCCGTCTAGCAGTTCTTCGAGTGGTAAATATAACTCTATTTTTACCATCTTTTTGATCTTCAAGATTCATCCTACTTACCAAAATTGGTTTCGCCCATACTAAGTTAGATCTATTCATGCGCATCTCATACTGCCTAGTATATTCACTTAAGCTTCACAACTAGTTAGATTCCTCACTTGTACTTATTCACGGATTCGTACAAATCTGGAACCAACTCTCGGTATAAGTGAATGTCTTCGCATCATGAGGTCAATGTCTTCAAACCGATTTATCTTCAAAATCTTACGAGAATGCATATGACCTCTTCCCTTCCTCACATCTCTAATCTTTGTCACGGTACATGTCCGTGGGAGAATCCCTTGATTCTCATAGTGCGCATTCGTTTGCAGAATTCTTACTGACATCAAACTAACTCTCCGAAGCCAGTTCTGTTTATCCACCAAACACAAGCCTTTGAAGCCTTTGAGCGTGTGAAGCCATTCAGTTTGAAGTTCATGGCTGCAGATAAATCGATCGGGAAGGGCGGCGAGGCGGTGTTGTGGGGAACCTCAAAAGATCTACGATGACCTCACGAGCTTTACAAGGCAGATCCGAAGAGAACTACAACCGGCGCAGAAGACGCGAATCCAATGGATTCGATGATATTGGGCTGAACAATGGTTCAAGTACAATTTAGTAACCCAGGAATATGCCGAGAAGAATGCTATCGAAGCCCTTGGGGTGATATTCTCTTCGAGGCCTTCCACCCAAGAACATGGCTGAAGCTATTGCACAAGGTTTCTATCCTTGTATGGTCCGTGGACCTCGACTGAAAATGCCGACCAACGTCGTTGCTCGGTGTCGTGGCGATAATCTCTTCAAGCGCAACTTCCGGCATGCAAAGGCTTCGGCCAAGGAAAACAAGAAGTCATTGGGATTAGACTTCAACCCTGGTCCCTCTGCTCCCCGTGGTGACGGCTCACGTGATGCTGAACCCAATGTCATCGGTCCCTTTTCAAACCTTGATGGCCTCATCACCTACATCTTGGTCCAAGGTGCCAAAGTGGATCACTCTAATGACGATGCTGAGTCTGATGAAGCCCCAGCTCCAGCTCCTGCTCCTGCTCCAAAGCCGCAGAAGCGAAGAAAATCAAGGCTTCAAAGTCATTTGCTCCTCCAAAAGCTTCACGTGTGAAGCCAGCAGCTCTTGCACCTCCACGAAGCGAGTGTGCGATCGAAGATCAATCCGTATCTCCAAGAAGGCAGAGAAGAAAAAGAAAATTGTCAAGAATCTGAATCGACAGCGACTCCTGCTGCCATTTTGCGTGAAGAGCACATTGATCTATCCAGTGATGAAGATCTTGCAGATGATGCCCTTGAGCAACTTATCAAGAGCAAAGAAGAAGCAGAAATCTTCAACAATTTGCCTCTCTTTGATGTGGCAATCATCCATCACTTCATTGATGAGTGGTTTGACACCCCAAACATCAGCTTTAAAGATCTGCAACTTCCTATTGGCCTCAGCGTCTCTTTCAATGGCGCCATTGCTTCTGAGCTAGCTCTTGCTCAGCACATTGTTGAACTGAAGCATAAGATTGACTATGAGAAGGCTCAGTTCAAGAAGCATATGGCTGCACTCAGCGTGCAAGATGTCAAAAACTTCAAGGTCATGCTGCACGAGCTCAAAGAAGCCTTTCTCAAGAAGCAAGAAGAAGCCAGAGGCTCTCGTGAGCGCATGAAGAGTCTGGCTGACAAGTGTGTGCTAGCCTACAATGAGGTTGAGAAGCGCAAGGCTCTTGGCCGTCCTGGCATTGACCCTGAATGGCTGCAAAGAGAAAGAAGTCTTCAATGACCAAGCTGCACCTTCAAGGCAGGAAGAACCCGCATAGTCTTCCCAAGCAGCATGGTGGCTCGAAGCCAAAGGTCCGGTCAACCGCTTACGAGCGAAGAAGAAGGCGAGGGCTGCCGAGGCTGAAGCCGAAAAAGGAAACTTCCTGAAGCCTCGATGCTGCTCCTCCAAGAAGAAGCTTAAGACCAAGAAGAATCGGGCTGCTCCCACAGGCCCTTGGTTGTTGAACCCATTTCGATGGTTCGTCCGTGTACGCAACCCAAGAACTTCGCATGACTGTTCATGAGCCTGCTTCCACAGAGGCTCCACGGAAGGCGAGATTCAGCAGTTGATCCCATCATCTGCTGAAGACATTGGTCACCATGACAATGTTGAAGATGATGAAGTTCTTCCTAAAATTGAATACAATGTGGTATCATCGCTGTTCAGTATGAACAGCGAACTCATCGACATTGGTCGTCCTCGGCGCCAATTGCTCAGATGCTTCATGGGTTGATCGCCCGCAACAAGAAGACTCCCTAGTACTCCCCAACAACAAGTCACTCCCCAACAACAACATCAAGAAGAAGAGGAAGACTTTGAGGCCAGACAACCCCATCTCCAAAGGCATCGCTTGACATTTATGAGCTTCGCAAAGGTCAAAGGCCTCAAGTACTCTCTCGGCGTTCGGAAGGAGAAGTGCACCACCAACCTGTTGCCGTCAAGTGTTTTGAAGCCACTCCAAGCTGTGAATGTCTCGAGTGCGAAGCCAAAGCTGCTGAAGACAATCCATTGCATCACCGAAGACACCCAAGAAGAAGAAGAGCGTGTCCCTACACCCCGTAATTGAAGAAGTTATTCACGATATCAACGTGCGGTGCCGACCCTCCGGCTCCTCAAGTGGAGGTTGAAAACATTGATGCTGCCACCTCCAACATCAATGAAGCCAATGACATGGTCATGGCTGAAGCAAATGTGGGCTGCACCAACAGACTCCTGAAGCCAATGAAGGAAATGTGCTGAAGCCAATGAGGCAAGCTGCTCACGAAGCATCTATTTGAGCAACTGAAGCCTCGATTGTTGCCCTTGCTCGATTCCGCCACCAAGGCCCTACATAATTGAGCAAGCATACAACTATGGTCACTAGTCACGATAAGATGGCACATTACGGTCCCTCCGTCATGCCTCTGGTCCTCAGTTTGAATATCACATTGCGCATAGGCCTCAGGTCCAGAAGCCGAAGCCAAGACTGCCAAGGTTTCCAGGCACTGCCACCTCTACAGGTTCTTTCAATGCGAATGGTTTCAAAGCCCACAACACTTTGTTTGACAGAGCAAAGAACCCCTACACAAGGCCAAGGATATCATCTGACCGTTTCTGGAGCTATCAGCAACGAAGCTATTACTCATGTGTTCTGTATGATCAAGGGCGCATCTTCCCTCATATGCGCCTCGACACTGAAGCCATTGTCGGACTGCCGTGCTTAGAAGAAGCACTTGATTGCTTTCGTGATGCAGGCCTGCTCGGCCGTTCTGATGCATAAAGAAAAGCTGGAATGAAGAACTTGTGCTTCAATTCTATGCTACCCTCCACATCCGGCTACTACAGAGATACGAAGACATGGGTTCTCGAGTGGATGACATGAAATGTTCATCATGAAGCCAAAGCTCTTGACGTCATTGAGCTCACAGGCCTACCCACTCCCGGAGAGCTGTTTGAACCTGGTTGTCAACTCCACCGCGATGCACTGGAGAGCATATTTCATAAGCCAGAACCCGACATGAGTCAGATGTTGAGCATGATGAAGCCACTCCCACATGATGCTGAATACCCTCAGAACTTCTTTGTTGATGACCTTGAGTATCTGCCTCGTACAATATATCACATCATCAGGCGAACTCTATGGCCTATCAAAGGGCATTCATCGTATGCAAAACTTGAAGGAGCAATGAAGACTTTGGTCTTTTACATCCTCAATGGCATCAGCTTCAATACGCAAGAATTCTTCATCCGACAATTGGCTGCGTATGGATCTGATCTGTTTGGTCTGAAATTTTATGCTCCATGGGTCATGCGCCTCATCAAGATGCACTCTGCTATCAACTATCAACCCTCTGCTCGCAATCATCTGATCTTTCTACCAGAGGTTGATATGTCAGTTGAAGCCATATACCATGAGCCTGCCAAAACGCCACATTGTCTTCAGCATGCAGATCACCATAGCTTCTCTCAACCCATGGAAGGCGTCCAAGCGGTATCTCGTGTCTATCCTTTGGCTGGGAACACACGTATGCCTCACCGTGCGCGGACTGAAGCCAATGAGAGACAATTGGCCAAAGGCCTCGGAAGCGCTCTCGAGTCCTCAATGATCGAGAACTTCTTGTCGCACTGCATCAGAAACAAGATAATCATCACTCCTGGCTTAAGCGACAAATGCAAAGCCTCTTGGTGGACGTCAATCGCATTCGAAACCTTGCCACCAAGAATGATTTTGTCACTCACGAGACCTGTCGGCGATCATGGAAGAGTTTGACCCTGCTCGGTCTTGAAGAATATCTTCAAGGCGATGGCTTCTTTGAGCGCTTCAAGTTTGACTCCACTCCTCCACGGAATGCAGTCCTCTGACGAACCCATCACTTGAAGACTCGACTATTCTTCCTCATGACAGCTGTCAATGCAGAGTGATCGATGATGAAGATGATGCTACTTCACCCCCCTACTTACGCGCGAATTGACCTTTGCACCAAGTTCGTCTCCACCACCAACCAACAACGACAACCTTGCTGCATCATCAACTTCTGAAGAAAACGAGTAGACACTCTATGTCTTCAAACCTTTTTGGTCCTTACTGACAAAAGGGGGAGAAGCATATGAGTTTGATAGTCTTCAAGCGGGTTCATAAGGGCGTTGCATAATATTTTGCCTAGTGTTTACAACTCTCGCTTTTGATACATTTGGTTCTTTGAGTTGTAACACTTAAACTCGATGGTAAATCGCTACTTATTTGCTTTGCTCAGTGCGATGATAAATTCCGCATGTGCGGCGATAACTTCGCACTTAGATCATTATGCGACGTCCATTTTTCATTATGCATGTCATTCTCTTAGTTATATCATTTCATGCATGATGAATTATCTTCATAAGTTGAAGAGGATCTCCACAAGTACAACCTGCCATGTGCATTTGCATTCCAAAAGCAAACTACTTATATGCACATCTTGTGGGGAGCCTTTGCCACTTATGAAGACAATTCCTATCCTTTCAATTTCACATATTTTATCCCGTTAAAACTTCAACCAGTTTGTCATCAATCACCAAAAGGGGAGATTGTAAGTGCATCTAGTGCCACCCTAGTTGGTTTTGGAGTATTGACGACAAATGTGGTTGAGGACTAATCGTTTGTGAGAATTGTAGGATACGCAGGTGGTGTCCCTCATTGATTCGGTTTACCTACGGAGGCGACCCTAAAAATGTATGAAGACATTGGCGACAATGGTGGTATGTGAAGATATTCACATTGAAGACTATGACATGAGAAGACATTGAGTGAAGACTATGGGGCCAAGATCGCGTGTCGTTTCGTTGTTTCCTTTTCTTCTTTGTTGAGTCATAGGAACCACCGTACTATTAAGTGGGGTCCAAGTGATCATAGTCAGAATGAGTGAAGTGATGCTCAACCCAAATCCTATGTCTTCGAGCGAAGACAATGAGAGCAAAACTTATCCAGAGCTGGATGAGTCAGATTTGCTTGTAGGCCAAGTAAAGTTGCCGTGTGTGTTTGAAATGTGACCGTTGGAACACGTGTCAGTTCTTTAGTGACCCAGGGTCATTTCGGACATATCAGGTCGGGTTGCCTAGTGGCTATAAATAGCCCATCCCCTACACCATAAATTGGTGGCTGCTCAGAGTTAGTGCACGGCTTTTGTTGTTTGAGAGCAACCCACCTCGAAGCCTTTGAGAGAGAGAAATCCTTGCGAGGACAAAGCCCAAACACCCAGAGCCAAAGAGTGTTAGGCATCGCTGAAGTCTTTACATGCATGTGACACGAAGACTTATTACACTTGAGGGCTGTGAATCCTCCGGCCGGTTAGGCGTCGCGTTCTGAGCATCCAAGAGTCATTGTGGATTGCGGTGAACTTGATCTGTGAAGGTTGAAGTCTACCTTGAAGACTTACAGAGTGATTAGGCGAGGACTTTGTGTCCTTAGCTCAAGGGGAATCTGGTGAGGGCGTGGTCTTGAGTTGAATCTCAGCCTCCCTAACCGGATGTACAGTTGTCACACAAGAATGGAACTGGTCCAACAAATCTGTGTCTTCAACAAGTGGTGGTTCTATCTTCTCCCTCGACTTACTTAGAGTTTGTCTTCGTGAAGTCATTGCCTATTTGTCATACCTGTTTGACTTCATTGCTTGACTACTTTTGTTGATTGGCTTCTCACTATCTTCCATCTTGATCCTACTACCAAGCTGCTATTAGTCTTGTACTTTCACGTTATTGCATACTAGACTATGGTTTGATTGTTGTGGTTTATCTTCCGCTGCATATCAATTAGGTCATTTCTATTATTTGTCTTCGAAACATCCGT
Organism: Aegilops longissima; assembly: GCA_021605205.1. Taxonomy (NCBI): domain Eukaryota; kingdom Viridiplantae; phylum Streptophyta; class Magnoliopsida; order Poales; family Poaceae; genus Aegilops; species Aegilops longissima. The sequence continues at coordinate 299,438,767 of CM038680.1, forward strand.
GTTTTGAAGACTTTCCTAAAAATCGCCTATTCACCCCCCCCCCCTCTAGTCGATAACTAGCACTTTCAAGAAGGCGCGGGTTAAGGTGCTGGTCGAACGTGTTGTCCAGTTTATCCGCGACGGGGTGACTGGTATGGACCTCTTGGAGGTCTTCCTTCGACGATGCATCCAGCCACTTCAAGCTCGAGACCATCCGATGTGGATGTATTCGGGCACTGAGGACACCACTCGGATCCACCTGGAGGAGGTCGAGGATGCCACGCTGGAGGGGTGGCTGGGGAGCATCACTGGGAACAGAGACAACCCTAGGTGAGCCACGATAATTCCTCCACTCGAACAGAACCACGTACCGGACAAGGTTCAACTCTGAATTTCTGACTGTATTTTCAACCATGCAGCTATTTATGCTCCGTCGATTGACTTTTGGTCTGCTTGTTTTTCTACCAAGCTCTTATAGAAATGTACTCAATGCCCAACGGGGAGCAAGAGCAAGACCCGAAAGGGGAGGCGAGCGGCGGCGACAGTGGTGAGTGGCATTCTGACGGGGAGGAGACCGAGGAAAGTGACGACTCAAGTGACGAAGAAGAAGCCGAGTCACCTCCTCGCAGGGAGAGGCGATCCAAGCTCGACCAAGACCGGCCGAGCGCTCGTGAAAAAGTGATTGCTTAGACTGGCCCGTCTTCAAAGCGCCCTCGGACGTCCTCACCGGCTCCGACTGAAAAAGCATCAAAGCAGCCCAAAGTTGTGGTGCCAAGGCCTCGGAAGGCATTGCCGAAGATTAATATTGACATCCCCGTCGCTTCTGCGTGAGTGTCTCCCTTTGTATTCACTCGATGCTCTGTGCTGTTTATTTTTTCCTTGATTTGATCAGGTAAACTTTGGAACTAGTAGCGCTGCTACTTCCGGGACTTCAGCTTACAGGGATGAGGATGAGGCAATGGAGGATGCAGTCACCTCTAATCTGAGTAAGATTGTCATTCTGTCTTTGTTTGGTCGACTCAACTGTAATATACACCATTGGGTGATGCAATTTTGGCGACCGATCTTTGAACAGCTCCCAACATTATTGACCTCCCCGACGATGACGATGAAGATCCCGAGAGGCCTTTGGCAAGGAAAAATAGGAGAACTCCTGGAGACAAGGTGCCACAATCGACGCCAATAGCTGAACCGGTCGTTCGGGACGCTGGTGATGCCAATCAAGTTCTGCCTTCTTCATCGACTGCTCAAGCTCCTGCCGATCCACCTTCAGTTTTTGTTACCCATTACGTCCCAGAGGACGAAGTGAATGCTGCCAAGGAAGCCATACGCCAAGCAGGTATCATGATGGAGAAGATGAAGATGGTGCGGGATGCCAGTCAGGCCGCCTATGATGCCAGCTCGGCTCTCCAAAGCAATGCTCAGGTTAGCAGCGCGTCGACTGGTTTCCTTGGCTTGCTCTGTTAGGATATGCTACTTGAAAACTCTCTTTCCAAGTATCTTTGCATCCGCACACCCATTGGGTGTTTCGACTTGTCACTGAGCCAATCCATACTTTGAGCTGAAATTTTGTTATGGAAGTTTTGAACTAGTGGGGGCACGCTGAGTGCACCCACTGGGTGTAGTCCCCGAGACTACGGTGGAATACGGGAAGTCGACTGTAGTCTTGACATTTTAATCCCTTCACTCGTGCAGTCCGCCATGTCGAGTGTAAACCAGGCACCAGTGGGGGCACGCTAAGTGCACCCACTGGTGTAATCCCGAGACCGTGGTCGACTGCTGGTAGTCAACTATGGTCTGAAGAACTTGTTTGTTGTTGTCTTTGTTCTTTTTTTATGTATATCGCTTCGCGCCGAAAAGGTCTCGTCAGTGTTAAGCGAACCAGTGGGGGCACGCTAAGTGCACCCACCGAGTGTAATCCCCGAGACTATGGTGGACTGCGGGCGTCGACCGTAGTCTTAGTATTTATTGTCTTTGTCTTTTTCTCGTAAAATAACCCATCCTCTCTGATTGCAGAAATCTTGTGACCTTGGAGCTCGCTTTGCTGACTTGGAAAAGCAGCAAATTCAACTCAACCTTGACCTGGAGTTGGCCAAGTCAGAGCTGCAGAAGGCCAAAGATGACGCCAATGGTAAGGAAGCTTTGTCGACTGTTTTGTATTAGATCCGGACTTCATTCGCTCTTTACGGGCGGCGTTATTTCTTTTCAGAAAAACTTAACCAGGCTCTATTAAAGAAGGATCATGATCTGGCTGCTGCACAAAAGAAGGCCGATGACCAAACTGCTCTGGCTGAACAGAAGCTGGCTTCACTCGGCAAACTGGAGGAGGAGAATGCGAAGATGAAATCTGCCCTGGATGAAGCCAACAAGGAGGTAACCCGCTTGAAGAAGGACAAGGTTAACCTGAACAAGAAGATGGAAGGCCTTTCTCGCAGGAAGGATGATCTGGAAAGCTATCTGAGGAGCCTCGCCAAGAAGTTATTCATCAAGCTTGAAGGTACATGTCCCGTTCTGACTGGTTCATCTTTGTCGACTCGGCATACGAATATTGACTCATCTTTGGACTGCGCATGCAGAGCTTTGCCGAGACTTCGAGGAGGAGACTGGGCGAATCGAACCAAATTTGGACCCTATCAATTCCCCCGTGAAGGACGAAACTGCTATGAACCTGCTCCGACTGGAATCCCGCATCGACGGTGTTGTTGACTACTTGGCTCAACTGAAAGTCGCCATGTCGCGGATCGACACAGCACTTTGGCCAGGGGCAACACTCCAGAACGACCTCGAGTCCCTGATGACTTGACTTAACGAGATCCCTGGTCGAGTGCAGGAGTGGAAGAAGTCTTCTTCTCGGTGCGGTGCTGATGTGGCTCTTTCTTTGGTTCGTGTCCACTGTAAAGAGGCGCGAGAAGATAAGCCAACACCAAGAAGCACGATTTCTGATCCTTTATGGAGACTTTCATTGCTGCTGCCACTCGGATCACCGATGGTGTCGACCTGGACGAGTTCGTCGAGCCTGCTAGTCCTCCTCCCGCGGAGTGAACAAACTTTTATGCCTCACCTTAAATTTGCCTTGGAATGCCGAGTGGATTTTGTAATCGCTAAACTCCTTCGGGCTGAGAGCCCGAGTACTTTGATCTGCGGTTTGGAACCTTTAAGATTTATCTGAACTGGTTTTACTTCTGAATATGCTTGCACTTGCCTTCGAGTGGAGTGTGTTCTTCACTCGGAATAGTCTTTGTGTTTGAGATGCAGCTCACGAGGTGGAAGATTCGATCGTCACGCACATCATTGTCCTTGCGGGAAGGGATGGAGTACGTATGTTATACTTGTGGCTCCGAAGGTGAAGGTAGCAGTCGACCTGCACCTCGTCGTCCTTGCGGATCGGGATGGGCATACGTTGTACTTGTGGCGCAGCTCGAAGGAGAAGGTAGCAATCGACCTGCACCTCGTCGTCCTTGCGGATCGGGATGGGCGCATGTTGTACTTGTGGCGCAGCTCAAAGGAGAAGGTAGCGATCGACCTGCACCTCGTCGTCCTTGCGGATCAGGATGGCGCGACGTTGTACTTGTGGCGCAGCTCGAAGGAGAAGGTCGCAGTCGACCTGCACCTCGTCGTCCTTGCGGATCGGGATGGAGTGCACGTTGTACTTGTGGCGCAGCTCCGAAGGAGAAGGTAGCAGTCGACCTGCACCTCATCGTCCTTGCGGATCGGGATGGGCATACGTTGTACTTGTGGCGCAGCTCGAAGGAGAAGGTAGCGATCGACCTACACCTCGTCGTCCTTGCGGATCAAGTATGTTTTCGAATTTAAGTAGTCTTGGACTACAGCTAAGCCTCCGAGTGAGAGGATTGCTCGTCACTCGGTAGGATTTCTCAAACTTAGGCGAGTACTTGGACTGCAGCTAAGCCCCCGAGTGAGAGGATTGCTCTTCACTCGGTAGGATTTCTCAAACTTAGGCGGGTGCTTGGACTGCAGCTAAGCCCCCGAGTGAGAGGATTGCTCTTCACTCGGTAGGATTTCTCAAACTTAGGCGAGTACTTGGACTGCAGCTAAGCCCCCGAGTGATAGGATTGCTCTTCACTCGGTAGGATTTGTTAAACTTAGGTGAGTACTGGACTGCAGCTAAGCCCCCGAGTGAGAGGATTGCTCTTCACTCGGTAGGATTTCTCAAACTTAGGCGAGTACTAAGCCCCAGTGAGAGGATTGCTCTTCACTCGGTAGGATTTGTTAAACTTAAGTAGTCTTGGACTGCAGCTAAGCCCCAGTGAGAGGATTGCTCTTCACTCGGTGGGATTTGTTAAACTTAGTAGTCTTGGACTGCAGCTAAGCCCCAGTGGGAGGCTGGCTCACCACTCGGTAGGATTTGTTAAACTTAGGTAGTCTTGGACTGCAGCTAAGCCCCCGAGTGGGAGGCTAGCTCACCACTCGGTAGGATTTTTTTAAACTTAGGCGAGTACTTGGACTGCAGCTAAGCCTCCGAGTGGGAGGCTGGCTCACCACTCGGTAGGATTTTTTAAACTTAGGCGAGTACTTGGACTGCAGCTAAGCCTCCGAGTGGGAGGCTGGCTCACCACTCGGTGGGATTTTTAAACTTAGGCAAGTACTTGGACTGCAGCTAAGCCCCAGTGGGAGGCTGGCTCACCACTCGGTAGGATTTTCAAGTACTTAGGCGAAGCGGATTCGCAGCTAAGCCTCCAGTGAGAGGCTTGCTCGTCACTCAGTAGGAATTTTTTTACAAACTTAGGCTAAACGGATTCGCAGCTAAGCTACCCATCGGGGTTTCTTATGAAAACAAAAGCAACAACAATCCTTTGGGAAAATTATAACACTCTTGTCTTTGATAAATAAACTACAGAGGTATTTCTTATTACATCTCATCTGAGTGAGTACTTAAGTATAAAAGGGGCAATTTTTGAGCCTTTTTGAAAACACTCTTCCTCTTTCTTCTGATTGCCGGTGACAGTGATCACACCTTTGGGGCCTGGCATCTTCAACTTAAGGTATACATAACATGGTCGAGCCATGAAACGTGCATATGCTGGCCTTCCCAGAATAGCGTGATAAGCACTCTGAAATCCACGACTTCAAGCGTCAACTTTTCTTTGCGGAAATTCTTGGAGTCCCGAAAACCACATCAAGAGCAATCGACCGAGTGACTCGGCCTTCTTTCGAGGAATGACTCCATGGAAACTCATGTTCTTTGTCTCGAGCTGAACATCGGAATGCCCATCCCTTTCAACGTCTCTGCATATAGTATATTCAGACCACTACCACCATCCATAAAAACTTTAGTCGGTCGAGTGCCTTCGACAACTGGGTCGACCACCAAAGCTTGCCTCCTAGGGGTGGCTATGTGCGTCGGGTGGTCGGGTGAGTCGAATGTGATGGCGATCGAGACCATTTGAGATAATGGGTGTCATGGGCGACCATATTCACCTCTCGGTTGATAACTTTCAATCGACTTTTGCTTTCAACGTCAGCAAAAATCATCAGGGTGGAATTGACCTGGGGGTACCCATCATCACTATCTTCCTTGTTCTCAACTTTGTCCGACTCCTTTTCCTTATCTTTGGGCTGTTTCCCCTGGAACTGCTGGATCAAGAGTCGACAATGTCGAGTGGTATGCTTTGGGTAAATGAGTTTACCCTCTTCATCTTTCTTCGTGTGAATGTGGCATGGCAGGTCTAATACACCATTTCCGTCTTGATCCTTCACTTTCTTGGGGTTCCAAGGCCCTTTGGGCTTCCCCTTAAGCTTTCCTTGAGTCACGGCCAAGGCTTCACCAGGAGCAGCTGGCTCGGCTTGCCGCTTCTGCTTCCGACTGGAGTTCCCCCCTCCGGTTTCATGGGCGACTGACTTGTGCTTGCCACTCCAGAGCCGATCCTCTTCTTCACCATTGGCATACTTGGTGGCTATCTCCATCATTCGACTCAGAGACATGTCTCCGGTTCGACAAAATTTCAGGTTTAGCTCTCTGTACTTAACGGCTTCCTTGAAGGCACAGACTACCTGGTGATCAGATACATTCTCTACCGTGTGATGCAACGTGATCCATCTCTGGATGTAATCCCTCATGGTTTCATTTGTCTTCTGCACACAAGATTGCAATTCTGTCAACCCTGCTGGTCGCTTGCAGGTCCCTTCAAATGTTCTGACAAACACCCGGGAAAGATCTTCCCAAGTGTAAATGCTGTTGGGTGCTAACTAGTTCAGCCACGCTCTGGCCGAGCCCTCCAACATAAGAGGCAGGTGTTTCATGGCCACTTCATCATTGCCGCCGCCAATCTGAACAGCCACTCGGTAGTCCTCTAGCCAAGTATTAGGTTTGGACTCACCAGTGAACTTACTGACTCCAGTCGCCAATCTGAAGTTGGGAGGACTCACTGCGGCCCTGATGGATCTGCTGAAGCACTCTGGTCCTGAGACGTGCACTCTGCTGCTGGTGGGTACATCCTGTCATGACCTCCTCGGTGAACCCTGTTTCTGTCGACCAAACCCTGAGCGAGAATGGATCTCGCATCAAAGCTGGTTCTCAGGGGTCATTGGAATCCTTCGCCCAACCTTTGTGAGGCCGTCTGTCATCCTCATTGTCGAGGCACGTATGACCCACTCCTTGGGGGAAGGGTGGGCACCCGACGTCGATCATCGCGATCGAATCGGTGATCATACTGCTCACGGTTCCTATACTGATCTCGCCGGTCTTCACGCCCCTCACGCCTCGGGGGTGACCTTGGGCTGTGAGCCGATCGAAGCTATATCTGCAACAACGGTTCTTGTGGATCCTATTCATGATTGTGATCTGACTGAATTTTGGTCTCCTGCTGCCGGAGTAATGCTCGATCGCAACAAGCCTCTACCAGCCTCGGTGGGGCGGCTGAATCGACTACGCTATACGGACGCACTGCTAAATTTTGAATCGGAGTTCAATATACCGAGTCGATGGTGGAAAGAGTTGGCGTCGTTGGATTACGGAACCCGTTGTCGCGCACGCTCGTCGAGTACTCGTTGGAGGTTCTCCAGTCGAGTGCGCTCAGCCAAGTTGGCCAAGCGCGTGTCCTCTAAAGCACGAGCCTCGGGGGTTTCTCCAACGATAGGAGTGTGCAGCGCATCCATGTTCCGGCGGCGAAGTTCTTCCCTCTGCAGCAAAGTGAGGGGCTCGGGGAGATACTCTTCATGGGCATGCGACGGATCGCCTCCGCCGTCGCCTCCTTTGGTGCGGGGAAAGCCGGGAGGACTGCATGGTCCATCGACCATCAGAACCTCTGCCGCTGGATCACTGCTGTCGCACTCGGATGCAGTCTCTGCGGAGCCAGTCGACAGGTCGAACAGGCCGGATAGAGATTCGTCGGGCTCGATCGCCGCGACTTGGGGGGTGGCCGACTGGCGAGCCACGCGTGCCTCACCCACCGCTGAAGTCTCGACCGACCGGGCGCTTGCGCCGCGGGAAGCGAGGAGGAGGACGACACATGGGCCGACCGATACTGGGTCGACGGTTGCCGCAGGAGGACGTCGCGGACGCACGCGCGAAAGTGTGTCGCCCCGCGGACAGGGAGCGCGTTGATGTCGAGCGGAGCCTCCTAAAGCCAAGCGGAGTCGTCGGCGATGAACGTGAGCACGCCAAGACGGATCTCGCGGCCCTCAACCAAAACTCCGCCTGAAACCATGATGAAGGAGATCAGAAAAATCACAACTTCTCCAATAAGTCACTAAGACACCTGCCCCTGGGCGCCAACTGTCATGGTTCTAAGTCTGACAGTAATGTAGGGGGGTAGGAATGGAGAGGCAAGATCCTAGCTATGGAGTAGTTGTATACGCACGAGTTTTACGAGTTCAGGCCCTTCTCGGAGGAAGTAATAGCCCTACGTCTCGGAGCCCGGAGGCGGTCGACTGAATTATGTGTGTATGAATTACGAGTGCGAACCCTTGACCTTTGAGGAGGGGGTGGCTTATATAGAGTTTGCAGGACCCTCCGCCCTTAGTTATCAGGGTTTAAGGTACATTAAGGTCGGGCGTTACGATGCGCCGCAAGTAAAGTGCTATGATGACCATGAAGGCTACTTAATGACCGCCCGTTAGCGTGCGGAGTGACTTTAGATCTCTGGCTGTCGAGTGGTTGGCTTCATGGTGAGTGTCTTGAGTCTGTCGAGTGGAACACTTATGAGTCGATTGAAAGGTGATTCTTCTAGAGGCGTCCTTGGGAGGGTATCTTGGACAGGTCCATGACCCTACCCTAGGTACATAGCTTCATCAGCGGCCACGAGGGTGGAGGGCGCGCCCCCTGCCTCGTGGGCCCCTCGAAGCTCCACTAACGTACTCCTTCCTCCTATATATACCTCATTACCCCAACAGCTCAGACACGGAGCCAAAACCTAATTCCACCGCTGCAACTTTCTCGTATCCACGAGATCCCATCTTGGGGCCTGTCCGAGCTCCACGGAAGGGATTCCACCACGGAGGGCTTCTACATCATCATCATAGCCTCTCCGATGAAGTGTGAGTAGTTTACCTCAGACCTTCGGGTCCATAGTTAGTAGCTAGATGGCTTCTTCTCTCTTTTTGGATCTCAATACAATGTTCTCCCCCTCTCTCGTGGAGATCTATTTGATGTAATCTTCTTTTTGCGGTGTGTTTGTTGAGACCGATGAATTGCGGGTTTATAGTCAAGATTATCTATGAGCAATATTTGAATCTTCTCTGAATTCTTTTATGTATGATTGGTTATCTTTGCAAGTCTCTTCGAATTATACGTTTGGTTTGGCCAACTAGATTGGTAGTTCTTGCAATGGGAGAAGTGTTTAGCTTTGGGTTCAATCTAGCGGTGTCCTTACCCAGTGACAGAAAGGGTTGCAAGGCACATATTGTATTGTTGCCATCGAGGATAACAAGATGGGGTATTTATCGAATAGCATGAATTTATTCCTCTACATCATGTCATCTTGCTTAAGGCGTTACTCTGTTTTCATTAACTTAATACTCTAGATGCATCTTTGGATAGCGATCGATGAGTGGAGTAATAGTAGTAGATGCGAGCGAGTCGGTCTACTTGTCTCGGACGTGATGCCTATATACATGATCATACCTAGATATTCTCATAACTATGCTCAATTCTGTCAATTGCTCAACAGTAATTTGTTCACCCACCGTAAAATACCTATGCTCTTGAGAGAAGCCACTAGTGAAATCTATGGCCCCCGGGTCTATTTTCATCATATTAATCTTCCTACGCTTATTATTGCTTTACTTTTTTACTTTGCTTTTTTATTTTACTTTGCATCTTTATACCAAAAATACCAAAAATATCATCTATCATCTCTATTAGATCTCACTCTCGTAAGTGACCGTGAAGGGATTGAAAACCCTATTCGTGTTGGTTGCGAGGAGCTATTTGTTTTATGTAAGTACGAGGGACTTGCGCGTGGCCTCCTACTGGATTGATACCTTGGTTCTCAAAAACTGAGGGAAATACTTACGCTACTCTGCTGCATCATCCTCTCCTCTTCGGGGAAAACCAACGCAAGCTCAAGACGTAGCAACAACGTATGTCTATGGCTAGGAAACTTAACCATCTTTGATTCAACGAGCTAGTCAAGTAGAGGCATACTAGTGACACTCTGTTTGTCTATGTATTCACACATGTACTAAGTTTCCGGTTAATACAATTCTAGCATGAATAATAAACATTTATCATGATATAAGTAAATATAAATAACAACTTTATTATTGCCTCTAGGGCATATTTCCTTCAACAATGTATAGCACATCACGTCTTGACCATATCACATCACAACATACCCTACAAAAACAAGTTAGACGTCCTCTACTTTGTTGTTACAATTTTTACGTGGCTGCTACGGGCAACTAGCAAGAACCGTTCTTACCTATGCAAAACCACAACGGTGATTATCAAGTTCCCTGCTTTAACCTTCTTCAAGGATCGGCCGTAGTCAAATTTTATTCAACTAAAGTATGAGAAACAAACACCCGCCAGCTACCTTTATGCAAAACAAGTTGCATGTCAGTCGGTGGAACCGGTCTCATGTGCGTGGACATGTAAGGTTGGTCCGGGCCGCTTCATCCCACAATGCCGCCGAATCAAAATAAGACGTTGGTGGTAAGCAGTATGAACCTCACCACCCACAACTCTTTGTGTTCTACTCATGCATATCATCTACGCATAGACTTGGCTCATGATGCCACTGTTGGGGAACGTTGCATGGAAGACAAAAAATTTCTACGCACACGCAAGATCTATCCATGGAGATGCATAACTATGATACGTCTCCACGTATCTACTCCCTTTGTTCCTAAATATATGTCTTTTTAGAGATTCCAATAAGTGGCTACATACGGAGCAAAATGAACAAATCTACACTCTAAACTATGTCTACATACATCTGTATGTAGTTTGTACTGAAACCTATTAAAAGACTTATATTTAGGAACGGAGTGAGTATAATTATGAAGTATTCATGCTAACATATTATCATTCTTGGATGTTTTACAATCATTTTATATCAACTTTGTATCATTTCTTGGGACTAACCTATTGACCCAGTGCCCAGTGCCCAGTGCCAGTTGCTGTTTTTGCTTGTTTTTTACATCGCACGAAATCAATATCAAACGGAGCCCAAACACCACAAAAAATTTTGTGGATTTTTTATGGACTAGAAGACCACCAGTGGGCCAGAGCAGCACCTGGGGGGTGCCCCAAGGGGGGCACAACCCACCAGGGCGCGTCTGGGGGCCCAGGCGCGCCCAGGTGGGTTGTGCCCACCTCTGTGGCCTCCCGTACCCCCTCTTCGCCCTATAAACCATAAAATATTCCAAAAACCCTTGGGGTAACCCTAGATCAGAAGTTCTGCCGCCGCAAGGCTCTATAGCCACCGAAAATCAATCTAGACCCTGTTCCGACACTCCGCCGGAGGGGGAGATCATCACCGGTGGCCATCTTCATCGTCCTGGCGGCCACCATGATGAGGAGGGAGTAGTCCACCCTCAGGGCTGAGGGTTTGTACCAGTAGCTATGTGTTTAATCTCTCTCTCTCTCTCTCTCTCTCTCTCGTGTTCTTGAGATGTCTCGATCTTGATGTATCGCAGGCTTTGTTAATATAGTCGGATCATATGGCGTTTTCCCCTCTCTATCTTGTTGTGATGAATTGAGTTTTCCCTTTGAGATTTCGTTGTTATCGGACTGAATACTTTTATGGATTTGAGAGCACTTGATATATTTATTGCATATGAATACTCGTGGTGACAATGGGCTATCATATTGATTCACTTGATATGTGTTTTGGCATTCAACTCGCGGATTCCCGCGGTGACATTGGGGTAATATATGCATAGGGGTTGATGCACGTTCTCGTCTTTTATTTCTCCGGTAGAAATCATGGGGCACTCTTTGAGGTTCTTTGTGTTGTACTGAGTATTATGAATATGAAATTATTTGGTGTTATTTTAGTACGAACTCTTGGATAGATCGGTCGGAAAGAATAGCTTCGAGGTGGTTTCGTACCCTACAAACGGTTTCTTCTTATGTTCTCCGCTAGATAGGAACTTTGGAGTGATTATTCATTGCATGTTGAGGGATGGTTATATGATCCAATTATATTAGCATTGTTGAGAGATTGCACTAGTGAAAGTACAGACCCTAGGCCTCATTTTCAAGCATTGCAATACTGTTTTTGTACCCGTTTACTATTTTCTACCTGCTGTTTTTATTTATTCAGATTATAAAAATATATTTCTACCATCAATATTACACTTTTATCACCATGTCTTCACCGAACTAGTGCACCTATACAATTTCCATTGTATTGGGTGTGTTGGGGACACAAGAGATTTCTTGTATTTGGTTGCAGGGTTGTTTGAGAGAGACCATCTTCATCCTACACCTCCCACGGATTGATAAACCTTAGGTCATCCACTTGAAGGAAAATTGCTACTGTCCTACAAAACTCTGCGCTTGGAGGCCCAACACGAGTCTACAAGAATAAAGTTGCGTAGTAGACATCAAGCTCTTTTCTGGCGCCGTTGCTGGGGAGGTGAGTGCTTGAAGGTATATCTTTAGATCTTGCAATTGAATCTTTTAGTTTCTTGTTTTATCACTAGTTTGATTTATAAAAGAAAACTACATAAAAATGGAATTGAGGCTGCATCATATTATTGATCATGTTTATAATATCTTTCTTGAAAATGATGGATCGGAAAATTGTGCTCAACTGTTAGAAGAAGAAGTCAATAAAATGTTTGGCGCAAAATATTTGAATGATGAGCATGACTGCAATGTTGTTAGTATGAATTCTTTGAATATCCAAAATGCTAATGATGATTGCACAAGTCATGAAAAACATGTTTCTTATAAGCATGTCAATTTTTGCGGAGTGAATTGGGAGTGCAAATGCACACCAAAAAGGGAAGATAGATTTTGTAAGAAGCATAAATATTTAGAAACGAAAAGGTTGCAAGAGAGGCTAGATGATTGTGCTGAAAGGTTTAATTTTTTTCACCATCCTTGTGAACTTTGTAATGAACGTGGTCATTTAAATCTCCAATGCAAATTGTTTCATGATCAAATCGTGTCCAAAAATTGTGATCACTTGATTACCCTTCAGCATCATAAAGAGCTTAGTCTTCTTTTGGGGTATGAAGAAATGAAACGTATAATTGAGGGTATTCCAAAATTTAATCTCAAGAGATTTCTTGTATTTGGTTGCAGGGTTGTTTGAGAGAGACCATCTTGATCCTACACCTCCCACAGATTGATAAACCTTAGGTCATTCACTTGAGGGAAAATTGCTACTGCCCTACAAAACTGTGTGCTTGGAGGCCCAACACGAGTCTACAAGAATAAAGTTGCGTAGTAGACATCAAGCTACGAGAGGGGAGAGTGTGTCTACGTACCCTCGTAGACTGTTAAGCGGAAGCATTTATCACATGGTTGATGTAGTCGTACTCTTCGTGATCCGATCACGATCCAACCGATCTAGTGCCGAACGGATGGCACCTCCGAGTTTAGCACAGTGCGGCTTGATGGCGTCTCCTTATTCTTGATCCAGCAAGCGGGAGAGGAGAAGTAGATGGGATCACAACCAACACGACAGCATGGTGGTGATGGTGGTGGTGGAGCACCGACAACGCTTTGCTAAGCGTCGCCGGGACGAGGCGGTGCAACTACGGAGTAACGGGAGAGAGAGGGGCGCCAAGGGCTTGGTGTGTCCTCTTGGGGCGCCCTCTCCCCTCTATATATAGGTGGAGGGGGCATGGGAAACAACCCCTCTAATCCCTAGGGCCCAGCTAAGGGGGAGAGGACTTGGACTCCAAGTACAATCCTATTCCTACTAGTAGAAAGCCCGTGCGTTGCCATGGGCCTTTTTTCTGTTTGCACATATATAAATATAAGGCATATAGTTCAGGCCGCCGTAAGCCCATCATAGTTCCACATAAAAACAATAAATATATAACGCATATAAAAATTTACATGTATAGAAAATATAGCCTACAACAATTGAAAAATAATTGAAATCCACTCCACTTGAATGTAATTTGACGATGTGCATGCAAAAAGAGCAATGATCTAAATAATTTTCTTTTACAAACTAAGTTCTACTTTATGCATTTGAAATATTCCCGTACAACATCAGGAATATTGTCTTTAGCTTCGTTCACACGATACTTCAGCAAGTACAATATTTTTTCATTCTCAGCTCATAACCAAATTGCACGAGCAATGTTATCATGAAGATTTCACGTGGAAGATTTAAGAATGTGCAAGATGCACGAGCAATGTTAGCATGATGTCTCCATTCATATATCTACAAATAACAATTCTCTCCATCCTCGTCTTTCTTTTGGCGATCATTGTATATCCTTAACCATCATCTCCTTGTAAAACACGGAGCTGCATATCCCTCCTCCCCCATTCACGTCTATTCTCTTCATTCATCTAACTCTAGTATTATTGTTGCTTCAAAACTTAGTCTCTCCTTACCATCCTTTGAGATCATTTTTCAACTTTATCTGATCAATGAAATAGCCCTTATGTACCATGATTTGTTGGCATAACATATTAACGTATGTTTCTAAAATGAAACGGTTCTCACCTACTCCGAGAGATGATGGCATATTAATTTCTTATCTACGAAAAATGAAGATGCATGAAGTGTAATGTCAATGTTTGCCTCTCCTTATTCTTTGATCGCAACAAAGTTAACATTTTTGTGGCTACAAGCAACATAAAGAAAAACAAATATTGCATGTAGCAAAAGAATCAAATTATATTAAATATTATAATGCTTCTGTGGCCGCAAGAAATATCAGTAAAGCAAATACGGTGTATGGGTGAGAAAATGGATCTCCTAATTATCAAAGGTTCCAATCAACATCGGCGGACCCCATACAGGAGTTAGCGCGTTGCAATGCTGATTTGGCACTTGAACAAGACATGGTGTTACTACTTTTTAGTTCTTTAGACAATTCTTCGAAGGACAACTCCATCCTCCTTCATGCAATTCTGTAACCATAACCAAAAGAAGATTAGAATTTAGAAACTAATAATTTTTTTTGAGAGAACAGTGTATGGTATGCGTAAAATATTATGTATGCCAATGACATTACAACATGGATTAAGAATCAAGTGACGCTATATATCAAAATTGTATCTTCACGAAAAGTTTCATGTGGAGCATACTATTAACCTGAAGGAATTCAACAATCAAAGCTTCAAAATCATAACAAAATAGTAGGAATTCAACAACATTCATGATTCCTTAGAGGTTCTGGAATGGACACGATGCAAAACCAAAAGGGCAAGCAACTATAGTAGTTTGTATGAAAATTATTACCATCAGGAAAGAACAATTTTCATGAAAAAATCGTTTTGGAGGTACTGACATGCACTTTACTATTAACTTCAAAAACATCCACTTTACTAAGGTATGAAAAATTATGATACTGCAATAAAACTCTACAATTGAGTAGAAAATGACCAAAAAGGAGCTATACAACTTGTTGAGTTTAGACCATCCTGCTGCTATACAACTTCATGCCACCAACATCCCTGCCACAATCGTGTCCTCATCCGATGGATGGTCATAATTCACACTGTAGCGAATAGTCTGTACAAATCAGAGAACTTCGAATACTTCTATAACTCCAAAAATTCTGAAAAATTTGGACAACCTGGGAAATTTGTATATCATCTTGTGTAAAAAATTCAGATCAAAAGCACGCTTCTGTGAATTATGAAAATATGTTGCTAGGCGCAAAAGTTTCTGTTTTTCAGCAAGATCAAATCAACTATCACCGTAAGCCATCCCAACGGTCTTACTTGGCACAAACACTAATTAAAACATAAAAACACATATAAACAGAGGCTAGATGAATTATTTATTGAAAAACAGAACCAAAAAATCTAGAACAAAAATAAAATTGGGTTGCCTCCCAACAAGCGTTATTGTTTAACGCCCTTAGCTAGGCATAAAACATAGATCTAGCTATTGTCATCTCTGGTATGCAATCCATCAATTGCACACTTATAATCCTTAGGAAACTCTTTGGTTTTATCAATGATCAAACTCCTAGGCAAGAAATCAAGAAATTCACTTGTGGCAATTGGTTCCTTAATAATATCAAAAAGGTTAGAGTGAACACTTATTGTTGTGAGATCTTCGTTACCTTTACTAGAAGATTCACCCTTATTCTTAGGAACATAAACAAACTTTGTAGCCTTAGTGGAAGGAAAATCTCGAGTCGTTTTAACGGAGGAAAAAGCAGAACCTAAGTTGGTAATAATATCTTCTAGTTTGCCAATTCTAGCAGAATCTAGATCTATCTTTTCATTAACTATGGGTTCCTTTTCCCTAAGATTCTTTAAAGTAACTCCTACCTTAGATCCATATTGAGTAATCTGATTATGAATCTTTTATCCAAATTTTCAATCAACTCCACGGTAGCAATTTCATTCTCAATAATATCAAGCCTTTGCATCACATGTTCCAAGGTTAAAATAGTTCCGTTGATCACAAGAGGTGGTGGGCCTAACAAATCTATCATAGCATTATAAGAATCAAAAGTATGGCTCCCCAAGAAATTCCCCTAGTAATGGTATCTAGAACATATCTATTCCAAGGAGTAATGCCCACATAAAAATTGCGAAGGAGAACGACAGTAGATTGCTTTCGAGTAGATCTATTCTGAGCATTGCAAATTCTATACCAAGCATCCTTTAAATTTCCCCCCTCCCTTTGCTTAAAATTAAGGACTTCATTATCGGGAGTGCTAACAATGATGGGAGGACTAGCCATGAAAGCAATACAAGCAATCTAACACACGAGCAAACAAAAAGCAAAAGCAAACGAGAAGACGAACGGAAGAAGGGCGAAAGAAAAAGGCAAATCTTTCGAAAATCGTTTTAGAAGTGGGGGAGCGGAAAACGAGAGGCAAATGGCGAATAATGTAATTCAAGAGAAGAGAGTTTTATGATGGGTACTTGGTATGTCTTGACTTGGCGTAGATCTCCCCGGCAACGGTGCCAGAAATTCTTCCCGCTACTTCTTGGGCTTGCGTTGGTTTTTCCCTTGAAGAGGAAAGGGTAATGCAGCAAAGTAAAGATAAGTATTTCCCTCAGTTTGAGAACCAAGATATCAATCCAGTAGGAGAAGAACGCGCAAATCACCAATACCTGCACAAACAATCAAACACTTGCACCGAATGCGATAAAGGGGTTGTCAATCCCTTCACGGACACTTGCAAAAGCGAGATCTGATAGAGATAGATAAATAAAACTAAACAAAAGATAAAATATTTTTGGGTTTTTTGGTTTATAGATCTGAAAATAAAAGATTGCAAAATAGTATATCGGAAACTAATATGATGGAAAAGCACAAAGTTATGACGATATCCAAGGCAATGATTATGCAATATAGGCATCACATCCATGTGAAGTAGACCGACTCCTGCCTGCATCTACTACTATTACTCCACACATCGACCGACTCCTGCCTGCATCTAGAGTATTAGGTCATAAAGAACAGATAAATGCATTAAGTAAGATGACATGATGTAGCGGAATTAACTCAAGCAATACGATGAAAACCCCATCTTTTTACCCTCGATGGCAATAATGCAATACGTGTCTCGCTACCCCTACTTTGCCACTGGGTGAAATCACGCAAGATTGAACCCAAAGCTAAGCACCTCTCCCATTGCAAGAAAAACCAATCTAGTTGGCCAAACAAAACCAATAAATCAAAGAGAAATACAATGTAACATCCCAAATTTTCAATTTGGATGTTATACATAGGTCATCATATGCATATCATATTTTAACTGCATTTTGGTTGGGATCATAGAAATCCTAAGCAATCAAGGACCCACGGAGAGAGTTAGGGATTTCATTTATTTTCATATTTGAATTTTCTCAAATTTGAAAAGAGGTTCATCTTGATTTAAATAATTTTTCTCTCTGAGATATTTCCGATATTAAAATAAAAGAGAGAGGATAATATGACTTCTTCAAAAAGAGAGGAATATTGGAGGAAATTTTTTAAAATCAAATATATATTTTATTTTGATTTGGTTTGATATTTTATTCGAATTAGAAAATATGCATGATTTCAAAAATTGCATGTTAGGCCAGAAAAATGTTCACTTTGTTCTAAATATTGTATTTAGACGGTGAAAACTGTTTTTGGCATTTTTAGATTTTTTTTATATTTTATTAGGATTTTTGTTTTCGGCTGAATTTATTTAAAACAAAATTCCCTTGATTGGGCGAAGGCCCACCAAGCAGTGCCGCCCGCCGTGCCACCGCCGCCTCCACAGCGCTTTGCCATGCCGCCCGGACTCGGAGGAGTCCAGCCGCCCGCCTGCGTCCGCTGAACCCTCCCCAAGTCGGACACCGCCGCCTCCGGCCTTTAAATAGGGCCGAGGCCCCCGCCGCCACCCCGCCTCCTCGCCGAGCAGCGCCGCCTTTGCTCTTGCGCCGCGCCAGACACCGCTGAATCCGCAGCCCGCCGCCCAAGCCGCAGCCCCGCCAGAGCCGCCGCCTCGCTGGATCTCGCCGCCGCCGGTCTTTTTCGACGAACCGGTAAAAACCGCCACCGTCGCCCGGTTTTTTTTGGGTTTTCGTTTTGGATCGGTTAGATCGGTTTTTCGGATCCGCTATTAGTGAACGTTCGCCCGAACGCCTCTGTTCGCGAACGCGTTTGTTCGTTTGTCTCTGATAACGAACATTCGTTCGTTAGTCCTTTTCTTTTATTTTATTTTCGGCCAGGGACCTATCCGCGATTATTTTTATCTCAGATTAGCCCCTGAACTTCAAACCCTCGCAACTTTTTAACCGTTCGTCCAAATCCAGTGAAACCAACGCCAAAATCTTCGCCTCGAACCCCTCTTTCTAGTTAATCAACTTGAAAATGGTTTTGACAAATTAAAATTTGGTTTCAAGCATATTTGAATTCGAACTTCTTTTGATCGTAGTTTGAGTTTCGTAGCTCCGATTTGATTGATTCTTTCTGCAAATCGAAGCTCATCAGTTGAATTTTTCAGTTTGGACTTTCTCATCTGAGTTTTACCTTTGCATCTATGCTTGAGTGCTTATGTATGCTATTGTTTGTTTGCGATAGAATTTCTGGAGTGCGAAGCGTGCTACTACGAGTCTTTAGGGTTGGCAGATCGTCAGCAAGGCAAGTAACACTTTGATCATATTCTTTATTTCCCAGTTTTTATGCATTAGTTCCAATCCTCAAACATTGCATGAGTAGGATCTAATTAACATGTGGGTTTGGGAAGTAAATGATGAGGTAGAACCTATTGTCCTTTATATCAAACCCTGGGAGTTACTTCTATGTTATGCTTATACTGCTATGCTATGCTTGTAGACGTGGATTGGTTGAGTGTATCCATGACAGATGTGAGAGTTGTTAATTAATGGTTAAACTTAAGGTGGCTACTTAAATACACATCTGGGTGGGTTGTTTGAGGCACCCTGGAGCACCCAGTGGTTGTCTGGGCACCTGGAGCAATCCAGCGCTGTCCTGGGATATCCCGGAGTACCCGTGTGTTCGTCCTATGGTTCGCCACCCAGGCTCAAAGGGATCATAAGATTATTCATGCTAGAAACTTCCGTGTGCAGCCACAAGCCATTATGGGCTCTAGCATAGTTGAGTAAGTTGTGGCAAACCTTTCCATGATGGGCTAGCAGATGTAGGGGATTGTAGGTGTACCGGCCTATTTATCGGTTAAGGGGACCTCTTCAGAAAGACTGTGTCTTGGTCATCCGTTTCTCAAATGTCATGTAGTGCAAGAAATCCAACGAAGGAGATCGAGTCTTGTGGGGAAAAGTGCGCAAACCTCCGGAGAGTGTACAAACTAATCACGATTAGCCGTGTCCCCGGTTATGGACATCTTGAGTATCTGGTACTTGAATTATTGATTTGATCTCATCACTCCTAATTAATTTGTTGGGTTATTAATATTGTTTAATTGGGATTGAGTTGGAGGAACCTTCTCAATGTTTATCAACCAGCTTTGTAGTTAAATAAAATATATTCCTTCACAGTAGCGAAAAATTGGCATTTCACAAAAACATGATAACCATAGAGCCTCCACCAGCCTTATATGCATGTAGTGTTAGCATTTATCTTGCTCTTTGCACTACAGTGTTATTTTGCTAGCATATTCCATGTGCTGACCCATTTCGGGCTGCAGCGTATCATGTTGCGGACTTTTCAGACGAGGAGTAAGGTGCGCTAGGTCGTTGTCGTGCACTCAGCTATGCCGTTGGAGTTGATGGACTCATTTATCTTCGATGCTTCCACAGTTATCTTATTTAGATGGCCTTAAGCCATATTATTGTAATAAGTTCTCTTTTGAGACATTTCGATGTAATAGGTGTGTGATTGCACTCTGTTATAAATCCTTCAAGTACTGTGTGTGTCAGCATTACCGATCCAGGGATGACACTTATGCACAGAGATTTGACCGTCTGAGGTCGGATCACTACATACAAAGATACCAAATCATGCATATAATAACTCAGAGGAGATTCAAATAATATTCATAGATAAGCTGATCATAAATCCACAATTCATCGGATCTCGACAAACACGCCGCAAAAGAGTATTACATCGGATAGATCTCCGAGAACATCGAGGAGAACATGGTATTGAGAATCAAAGAGAGAGAAGAAGCCATCTATCTACTAGCTATGGACCCATAGGTCTGAAGTGGACTACTCACGCTTCATCGGAAGGGCAATAGAGTTGATGTAGATGCCCTCCGTGATCGAAAAATCCTCCGGCAGGATGCCGGAAAAGGCCCCAAGATGGGATCTCACGGGAACAGAAGGTTGCGGTGCTGGAAAAGTGTTTTTGTGGATGCTTCCGGTGGTTTGGGAATATGTGTGAATATATAGGAGGCAGAACTAGGTGAGGGGGTTATGAGGGGCCCACAAGGGGGGGGTGCGCCCTACCCCCTGGGCGCGCCCTCCACCCTTGTCGCCTGTAGTTTCAGTTTAATATCACCTGACACCAAAGATGTCTGTGATCAGAAGGATAGATGGACATGCATACTTACTACTTAGTGTTTATTCCACATCGGTTTGTGATAAATGAAAGGTGTTAACCAAGCATAATGTGCACATGAACTGCACTGTTAATTCACTTCCAATAAAGCCAGTGATTTTCAGCAAAAATCAGCTGGCTTTATTGGAAGTTATTAGATATATCTAGTGTTGATCGGTCCTACTGTGGCCTTAAGACAGGAAGTAGACATCCAACCAGAAACATATCACCGGTTATTGGTAGATATCATAAGGTGCAGGATCTAGCCATTGTATTGACATGTATTTTTTAACTTCATGAACAGTTTCCACTGGTGGCTGCCCATGCCGTTCTCTTCTCTAGCCGTGCTGGTGCTGAAAGAGTTCCTCAGACATGCTGGTGAAAAACGTGATTTGGCTGTTGATGTCACAAACTACGTACCTCTAACATATCAAACTTGAATAGGAAAATAACTTAGAGGCTGGCACGGTCTTCTCCCGTGACGACGCCCTACACTGTTCGCTGTCGTATGCGCGGTCCATGGGGGTCCATGGCGTCGGTGGCGTCTGGGGATCCGCGCCAACGGTGATGGTGACATCTGGAGATCCGCGACGTCCTGGGTATTGGCGGTGTCCTGGGGATCTGCCGCGTCCCTGGGATTAACGGCGGCGGCGGTGGTGATCCGTGATGGTGGCGTCCTGGTGATCCGCGGCGTCCCTGGGGATCGACGGCGGCCAGAACTCAGGAAACCAGGATGTTAGGAGTGAGAGAGAGAGAGGAGATAGCGTGGAGCAGTAGGGGCGGTGGCAGAGTGGGAGATGGGGAGGCGGTGGTGGAGCGGGATACGAGGGAAAGAGAGAGGTCGCTGCTGGAGGGGTGGATCGAGAGGAGGGGCGACACAAAAAACCAGCGAAATAAAACGGATGAAAGTGGTGGTACGAAAATAAACCGTTGATGCTATTCACCAACTCATACATTTGGAGTAGAGACCCTCGTGATGTTCGGGATCTCATCTGGGACTCCGAACAACATTTGGTTACCATTCATCAAATATCCCAATACTACTCCAGCGTCAACAAACGTTAAGCGCGTGACCCTACGGGTTCAAGAATTATGTAGTCATGACCGGGACACCTCTCCGATCAATAACCAATAGCGGGACCTGGATGCCCATATTGATTCCTACATATTCCACAAAGATCTTTTATCGGTTGAACCTTTATGACAACATACATAATTCCCTTTGTCTGTTGGTATGTTACTTGCCCGAGATTTGATCGTCGGTATCTCTATACCTAGTTCAATCTCGTTACCGGCAAGTCTCTTTACCCGTTCTGTAATACATTATCTTGCAACTAACTCCTTAGTCACTTTGCTTGCAAGCTTCTTGTGATGTGTATTACCGAGAGGGCCCAGAGATACCTCTCTGATAGACGGAGTGACAAATCCCAATCTCGATTCATGCCAACTCAACAGACACCTTTGGAGATACCTGTAGAGCATCTTTATAATCACCCGGTTACGTTGTGATATTTGGTAACACACAAGGTATTCCTCCGGTATCTGGGAGTTGCATGATCTCATGGTAGAAGGAATATGTATTTGACATTAAGAAAGCTGAAAGCACAAGTGCTCCCTGGGTGATTTTGGTAATTAATGTCAACATATCTCTTGTTGGACTAATGCTTCTACCTAGTATGTTTCAGATAAGTTCAACAGTAGAGTGGCATGGACAAAAGGATGTGGAACCCCTTCAAGATGCTAAGGACAAAGGATTGGCTCAAGCTTAAAGCTCAGGACTCTACATTTTCTATTTTAAGTGATCCAAGATCACATCGAGTCCATAGGAAAGTCAATACTATTAAGAAGGGATGAGGTGTTGCTTAATGGCTTGCTTGCTCAAAGTGCTTAGTGATGTGCTCCAAAGCCCTCAACCACTTTCTCACTTCCACATATGTCCTAATCCAAAAGGTCCAACTCGGCCCCACCGATTCTTTCTACCCGGAGCCATCGAGTTCAGTTGACATAGCCACTGCCAGAAACCCTAATCAGTTCGGTCTCACCGATGGGATCTCGGTCTCACCGAGATGGGCTTGCAAACTCTCTGTTGTCTGTTGTAATAGTTTCGGTCCCACCAAGATTTGCAACCAGCCCCATCGAGTTTGCTTGGCCAACCTTCTGTTTCACTTATTACCCAAATCGGTCCCACCAAGTTTGAGTAATCGGTCAGACCGAGTTTTGGATTTACCCTAACCCTAGCACATCGGTCCCACCGAGTTGATCATGTCGGTCCCATCGAGAATCCTAACGTTCACATTTTGAACTAAATCAGTCCGACCGAGTTTGGTGATTTGTGTGTAACGGTTAGATTTTGTGTGGAGCTATATATACCCCTCCACCCACTCTTCATTCGTGGAGAGAGCCATCAGAACATGCCTACACTTCCAATACATATTTTCTGAGAGAGAACCACCTACACTTGTGTTGAGGTCAAGATATTCCATTCCAACCACATAAATCTTGATCTCTAGCCTTCCCCAAGTTGCTTTCCACTCAAATCTTATTTCTACCAAATCCAATCCTATGAGAGAGAGTTGAGTGTTGGGGAGACTATCATTTAAAGCATAAGAGCAAGGAGTTCATCATCAACACACCATTTGTTACTTCATGGAGAGTGGTGTCTCCTAGATTGGCTAGGTGTCACTTGGGAGCCTCCGACAAGATTGTGGAGTTGAACCAAGGAGTTTGTAAGGGCAAGGAGATCGCCTACTTCGTGAAGATCTACCCTAGTGAGGCAAGTCCTTCGTGGGCGACGACTATGGTGGGATAGACAAGGTTGCTTCTTCGTGGACCCTTCGTGGGTGGAGCCCTTCGTGAACTCGCGCAACCGTTACCCTTCGTGGGTTGAAGTCTCCATCAACGTGGATGTACGATAGCACCACCTATCGGAACCACGGATAAAAAATCTCCGTGTCTCCAAATTGCGTTTGAACACTCCAATCCCATCTATTTACATTCTTGCAACTTGCTTGCTTTACTTTCCGCTGCTCATATACTCTTTGTATGCTTGCATGTTTGCTTGATATGTATTGTGAATGTTTAAACTTGTGCTCTAACTTCACATCAACTAAAGGAAATTAAAAACTGTAACTTTTCTTGATTAGAGTCTATTCACCCCCCTCTAGACACCTCTTCTCGATCCTTTCAAAAGCAGTAGCAATAAACTGAATGATCATATGCTAAGCTAACAGTTGAGTCTTGTCCATCACATCACATCATTCTCCTAATGATGTGATCCCATTATCAAATGACAAATCGTGTCTATGGTTAGAAAACCTTAACCATCTTTTGATCAACGCGCTAGTCTAGTAGAGGCTCACTAAGGACATGGTATTTGTTTATGTATCCACACATTTTTTTAAGTTTCCAGTCAATACAATTCTAGCATGAATAATAAACCTTTACCATGATTAAGGAAATATAATAATGACCATTTTATTATTGCCTCTAGGGCATATTTCCATCAGCGCTATCATCCAAGGACTCAATATTCAAGGACAACAACTTGGCATCCTCCGCATTGGTTGCGATCTTCACCTTCTTTTCTTTGAGCATCGTCTTCTTCTCCTCGAGCATGGTGTCCTTCTCTTCGATCATGGCCCTCTTCTCTTTGAGTGCTAACTTCTTCTCGGTCGCCTCCATCAACAATTTGGACATCTCCTGTTGGAAATATGCCCCAGAGGCAATAATAAATTGGTTATTATCATTTTTCCTTGTTCATGATAAATGTTTATTATACATGCTAGAATTGTATTGACCAGAAACTTAAATACATGTGTGGATACATAAACAACATCGTGTCCCTAGTAAGCCTATACTAGACTAGCTCATTGATCAAAGATGGTTAGGGTTGTTGGGAAACGTTGCATGGAAAACAAAAAAAATTCTATGCACACGCAAGATCTATCCATGGAGATGCATAGAAACAAGGGGGGAGAGTGTGTATACGGACCCTCGTAGACGGTAAGCGGAAGCGTTTAGTAACGCGGTTGATGTAGTCGAACTTCTTCACGTTCCAACCAATCAAGTACCGAACGTACGACATCTCCGCGTTCAGCACAGTTCAGCTCGGTGACGTCCTCCGCCATCTTGATCCAGCAAGACGGTGAGGTAGTGGATGAGTTTCGGTGGCACGACGACATGGTGATGGTGATGGTGAAGCTATCTCCGAAGGGCTTCGCCTAAGCACTACGAAAATACGATCGGGTGTAAACAGTGGAGGGGGGCGCCGCACACGGCTAAGCAATTGTCGTGGTTGTGCTAGGTGCCCCCTCCACACACACACACACATATATATATATATATATATATATATATATATATATATATATATATATATATATATATATATATATATATATATATATATATATATATATAGGTGGGGAGGGAGCAGCCAGGAGGGCACCCCAAGTAGGCTGAATCCTACTTGGGGTCCTCCCCAAGTGGCACCCCCCTTTCCTTATTGGAGTGCTGGAGGAAGGAAGGAGGAGGTGGCGCCCCCTTTCCTTTCTCTCCTGAGGAGCGAAAGGCAGGAGGGGCCACCCCTCCCCTTTCCATCCCCTAGGGTCGGCCAACCTTGTAGAGGGGCGCACCAGCCCCCTAGTGGGCTGGTCTGTCCCCTCCTATGGCCCATAAGGCCCATACACTTGTCGGGGGTGTCCGGAACCCCTTCCAGTGACCCGATGACTACCCGGTGCACTCCGAAACTATTCCGATGTCCGAATACCATCGTCCTATCTATCAATCTTTACCTCTCGACCATTTAGAGACTCATCGTCATGTCCGTGATCTCATCCGGGACTCCGAACAACATTTTCACCAAATCATATAACTCATATAACACTATATCGTCAACGAATGTTAAGCGTGCGGACCCTACGGGTTCGAGAACTATGTAGACATGACCGAGACACCTCTCCGGTGTATAACCAATAGTGAAACCTGGATGCCCATATTGGTTCCTACATATTCTACGAAGATCTTTATCAGTCGAACCGTTGTGACAACATACGTAATTCCCTTTGTCCATCGGTATGTTACTTGCCCGAGATTTGATCGTCGGTATCTCTATACCTAGTTCAATCTCGTTAATGACAAGTATCTTTACTCGTTCCATTATACATCATCTCGTAACTAACTCATTAGTCATTTGCTTGCAAGGCTTCTTATGATGTGTATTACCGAGAGGGCCTAGAGATACCTCTCCGATACTCGGAGTGACAATCCTAATCTCGATTATGCCAACTCAACAAACACCTTCGGAGATACCTGTAGAGCATCTTTATGATCACCCAGTTATGTTGTGACATTTAGCACACAAGGTATTCCTCCGGTATTCAGGAGTTGCATAATCTCATAGTCGAAGGAATATGTATTTGATATAAAGAAAGCAATAGCAATAAACTGAATGATCAATATGCTAAGCTAATGGTGTTGGGGAACGTAGCATGGGAAACAAAAAATTTCCTACGCTCACCAAGATCAATCTAGGAGATGGACATCTACGAGAGGATAGATTGCATCTACATACCCTTGTAGATCACTAAGAGGAAGCGTTAAGAAACGCGGTTGATGTAGTCGAACGACTTCGCGATCCAATCATGATCCGTCCCGCGAACTCCTGATCCAAGTGCCAAACGGACGGCACCTCCACATTCAACACACGTACGGCTTGATGACGCCTTCACCTCCTCGATCCAGCGAGTGATGGTGAAGTAGTAGCTCGAGTCCTCCGGCAGCACGACGGCGTGATGGTGGTGGTGGTGAAGAAATCTTAGCAGGGCTTCACCAATCCTCACGGAGAAGAAGAAGGACTACGAGGGAGAGGGAGGGCAGCGCCGTGGCATAGATGGGTGCGGCTGCCCTCCCTCTACCCCTCTATATATAGGGGGAAGGGAGGAGGAAGGGCGCCCTAGGGTTCCCTAGGGGGGAGGGGGGCAGCGGCCACCAGGGGGAAACCCTAGATGGGTTTTGGTGCGCCTCCCCCCCGGGAGCCTTGGCCTAGGCAAAGGGGGTGACTGACCTAGGGGAACGCCCCCACCCCTTCTGGTTACATGGGAAAGGGTGAGGGTGGTGCACATCCCCTTAATGGGCTGGTTTCCCCCCTCCCCTTGGCCCATGGGGCCTGCAACATCTTGAGCTTGCGTTGGTTTTCCCTGAAGAGGAGGGATGATGCAGCACAGTAGCGTAAGTATTTCCCTCAGTTTTTGAGAACCAAGGTATTAATCCAGTAGGAGGCCACGCAAGTCCCTCAGACCTGCACAAAGCGATAGCTACTCGCAACCAACGCGATTAGGGGTTGTCAATCCCTTCACGGTCACTTACGAGAGTGAGATCGATAGAGATAATATTTTGGTATTTTTGGTATAAAGATGCAAAGTAAAAAGTAAAGGCAAAGTAAAAACAAAGCAAGTATAAAAGTGATGGAGATTGATATGATGAGAATAGACCGGGGCCATAGGTTTCACTAGTGGCTTCTCTCAAGAGCATAAATATTCTACTGGGTGAACAAATTCTTGTTGAGCAATTGATGAATTGAGCATAGTTATGAGGTTATCTAGGTATGATCATGTATATAGGCATCACATCCGAGACAAGTAGATCAAACGATTACGCATCTACTACTATTACTCCACTCATCGACCGCTATCCAAAGATGCATCTAGAGTATTAAGTTAAAAAGAGTAACGCCTTAAGCAAGATGACATGATGTAGAGGAATAAATTCAAGCAATATGATAAATACCCCATCTTGTTATCCTCGATGGCAACAATACAATCGTGCCTTGCAACCCTTTACATCCTTTCGGGTAAGGACACCGCAAGATTGAACCCAAAGCCATGCACTTCTCCCATTGCAAGAACTACCAATCTAGTCGGCCAAACCAAATGGATAATTCAAAGAGACTTGCAAAGATAACTCAATCATACATAAAAGAATTCAGAGAAGATTCAAATATTATTCATAGATAAGCTGGATCATAAACCCACAATTCATCGGTCTCAACAAACACACCACAAAAGAAGATTACATCGAATAGATCTCCACGAGAGGGGGAGAACATTGTATTGAGATCCAAAAAGAGAAGAAGCCATCTAGCTACTAGCTATGGACCCGAAGGTCTGAAGTAAACTACTCACACTTCATCGGAGGGGCTATGGTGTTGATGTAGAAGCCCTCCGTGGTGGATGCCCCCTTCGGCGGATCTCCGGAACAGGCCCCAAGATGGGATCTCGTGGATCTGAGGAAGTTGCGGCGGTGGAATTAGGTTTTGGCTCCTGTTCTGATCGTTTGGGGGTACGTAGGTATATAGGAGGAAGGAGTATGTCGGTGGAGCTTCGAGGGGCCCACGATGCAGGGGGCGCGCCTAGGGGGGCGTGCCCTCCACCCTCGTGACCGCCTCGTGGCTTTCTTGACGGAGGGTCCAAGTCTCTGGGTCTTATCGATGAGAAAATCACGTTCGAAGGTTTCATTCCGTTTGGACTCGTTTGATATTCTGTTT
Organism: Aegilops longissima; assembly: GCA_021605205.1. Lineage (NCBI taxonomy): Eukaryota > Viridiplantae > Streptophyta > Magnoliopsida > Poales > Poaceae > Aegilops > Aegilops longissima. Next base: position 299,466,853 of record CM038680.1, read on the forward strand.
CTTCGAAATACGGAAAAAGGCAAAAAACAACAATTCTGGGCTGGGCCTCCGGTTAATAGGTTAGTCCCAAAAGTAATATAAAAGTGGAAAATAAAGCCCATTATAGTCCAAAACAGTAGATAAAGTAGCATGGAGCAATCAAAATTATAGATACGTTGGAGCGTATCGAGGCATCCAAGCTTAATTCTGCTCGTCCTCGAGTAGGTAAATGATAAAAGAGAATTTTTGATGCGGAGTGATACTTTGGCATATTTTCAATGTAAATCTTCTTAATCATGGTATGAATATTCAGATCCGAAAGATTCAAGACAAAAGTTCATATTGACATAAAAATAATAATACTTCAAGCATACTAACTACGCCACCAATCTAACCTGCCCTGGGTCTGCCTTGGAGACTTTAACGAGATTCTGTTCAACCACGAAAAGCAAGGGGGCGTCCCCAGGGGGCATCCCCAAATGCAAAATTTCTGTGATGCTCTGCAAACGTGTAATCTCAATGACCTCGGCTTTGAGGGGGATGTGTTTACCTGGCGAAATAATAATTTCCATATTGACGGGTATATCCGTGAGAGGCTGGACAGGGTTGTGCCCTCGCCGGAGTGGTGCGCCCGCTTCCCTTATTACAAAGTTGTCAATGGCGACCCACACCACTCCGATCATAGGCCGGTGATTCTATGGCTGCATGGCACTAGGCGCATGGGAGGTAGGCAATGTGGTCCACAGGCCAGACGTTTTAAAGCTCGCTGGCTCCTTGAGGAGGGATGTGATGATCTTGTGCGGGAGACGTGGGAAGGGGCACAAGGGCCGTCGGTGGCATCTAAGCTTGGGGCTGTGAACAGAGCCCTACACACTTGGAGCCGTGATGTTCTGGGCGACCTCCAAAAAAGGGCCAGGAAATTGAAAGATGAACTAGAACAGGTCCGGCGCCAACCGATATCGCAGGCCCAACTTCGAAGAGAGTTAACAGTCAAGTATAAGCTAGAGAAGCTAGAGGACCAATTGGACCTGGTATATCGTCAAAGAGCCCATGCTGACTGGCTATCAAAAGGAGACCGAAACACACGGTATTTCCAAGCGTTCGCATCGGAGCAGAAGAAACAGAACATGATCCATAAGTTAAAGAGGGAGGATGGAGTGGAGGTGTCGGGGGAGGAGGGCTTGAAGGCCCTCGTAACAAACTACTTCTCTCACTTGTTTACCCCCATGGCAGGTTAGGAGGCGGCGGAAATTTTGAACCACATTGCTCCTAAAGTTACTCACCGGATGAATGATTTCCTCCTCACTTTGAATTCACAAAGAACTGAAGTTAAGGAAGCGTTGGACAACATTGGGGACCTTAAAGCCCCGGGGATGGACGGCCTCCCGGCCATTTTCTACAAGCATTATTGGCACTTGATTGGAGAAGATATTGTTCGCGAGGTTTTGCACGTGTTACAAGGCGGCAGTATACCGGAGGGATGGAATGACACACTAGTGGTGTTGATCCCGAAGGTCAAAAACCCAGAGAGTTTGAAAGATTTGCGCCCGATTAGCCTCTGTAACATTGTGTATAAGCTGGTTTCCAAGGTACTAGCCAACCGACTGAAGAGTATCTTGTGTGAAATTATATCCCCCAACCAAAGTGCCTTTGTACCGGCAGGCTCATTTCGGATAACACAATCTTGGCATATGAAATGACTCACTTCCTAAAGCGCAAGAGAACGGGTGCCACACATTTTGCAGCTCTGAAACTTGACATCAGCAAGGCGTATGACCGGGTGGAGTGGGCGTTCATGGAGAAAATTATGATCCAGCTGGGTTTTTGCACCGCAGTTTGTGGCCCTGATCTGCAAGTGCATGTGTACAGTGCGGTATCGGTTCAAGATCAACTATGGCTATACAGATACGGTGATTCCCGGCCGCGGGTTAAGGCAGGGTGACCCTGCCTCCCCGTACCTTTTCCTTTTATGTGCGGAAGGGTTATCGTCGTTGATTAACCGTGCGGAGGAGATGGGACGTATCCGGGGAATAAGAATTGCACCTACTGCCCCATCGCTAACTCACCTTCTGTTTGCGGACGATTCGCTGCTGCTCCTAGAGGCCACGGAAGAGAGTATGTCCACTGTCAATGAGATTTTGGAGGTCTATTAGAGGGGGTCGGGCCAAACAATCAATATGGACAAATCTGCTATCCACTTCAGCAAGAACACCCCAGCACATAAGAAACAAGCCTTGCTCCGTGTTCTGGGCCTTAGAGGAGAAGGATCCAATGGGAAATACCTGGGCCTTCCGAGCTATGTGGGTAGATCTCGCCAGCTGTGTTTTGAATACATCCGTGACAGAATTTGGGAGCTGCTCCAAGGTTATAAGATTAAGTTGCTGTCAAAGAAGGGGAAGGAGATCTTGATCAAAACGGTGGCACGTGCAATTCCACATATGCAATGGCTTGCTTTGACTGACGAAGGGCCTATGCGATGACATCTGCTCTATGATATGTCGATTTTGGTGGGCAAACCAGGATGATGAACAAAAGCACCACTGGGTGGGGTGGGAGAGAATGACGCTGCCAAAGGAGCAAGGTGGGCTCGGTTTTAGGGATCTGCATGCTTTCAACATCATAATCTTTGCACGCCAAGTCTGGCGCCTCTGCAAGCTCCTGACTCGCTCTGCGCCCGTGTACTGCGTGCCAAATACTACCCAAATGGAGATCTCCTATCGGCTGTGCCTGCACCGGGAATTAGCTACGTCTGGCGTAGTGTCTTGCAAGGAGTCCAGGTGGTCAAGGAAGGAATGGTGTGGAGAGTGGGGGATGGGGAGCAAATACATATTTGGCATGATCCTTGGCTGCCGGCGGGGCCAGTACGTTTCCCACGTTCCCTTCGAGGGGCTACACTGCTGACAAAGGTGTCCGAGCTCATCGATCCGGATTCACATACGTGGGATGTGCAGCTTGTGCAACAAACTTTCAGCGTGGTAGATGCAGAAATAATCCTAAAGATCCCTATTTTTGAGCACCATGAGGACTTTGTAGCCTGGCAATTTGACAACAAGGGGCTTTTCTCGGTAAGATCGGCATACAGGGTCTATACTGGTATGCTCCACAGACAACGAACACGCCCGCGAGGGGAGAGCTCAGCTGGGGGAGAGTGGGACAGGAGAATGTGGCAATAACTTTGGGAAGTGCGATGCCCAGGAAAGGTTCATCATTTCTTGTGGAGATTGGCCCATAACAGACATCCTCTTCTGAGGAATGTGGAGCGGATTGGTGTGCAACTGGAGACGGACTGCGTGGTATGCCACCGGCTTCAGGAGGATGGAGGGCACATGTTCCTCCGATGCAAGGAAGTGAAGAAGATGTGGAGGGCGTGTGGCTTAGAGCAGACACGGCAGAAGCTCCTACCCTGCCAGTCACCGCGCCAATTCATGAGCCTCATTGTCTCCTTGCTGGAGGACGAGAAACTCCACTCCATCTGCCTGTTGTGGTTGTGGTGGACAGAGTGAAACAAAGCTAACCACAATGAGCAGAGGGCAACGGTCCAGGAGTTCGGCTTCATGTTGTCAAAGCACATTGCGGAATGGCGCCTTTATTTTGGTGAGCAGGGTCAGAGCAATCCTCAGCAAAAACCTACCTGGACCCGGCCGGCCACACATGTTGTTAAAATCAATTTGGACGGTTCCTTTGACCCAGACACTGGGCTCGCGGGTTGGGGATGCATCGCGCGGGAACACTCTGGCGAGGTGATCCTTGCGGCGGCAGGCAGGCTATCTCATATGGGCGAGGCCCTTCACGCGGAGGCGAGTTCCCTGCTACATGCAATCAAGCTTGTTGAATTACAGGGTATGGGTCATGTCGTTTTCAAGACGGATTGTATCGGGGTCCACCAAGCTGCAACGACTACTTCTCTGGACAGATCCAACCTGGGCACCCTTTTCCGTGAGATCAAATACCTCCTCCAGCTTGGTTTTATTGAGTGGCAAGTTTCCTACTGTTCCCGTGTGTGTAATGCTCCTGCCCATGAGTTGGCGGCTATTGGGAGACGGAATGTCAATGCCGATTACCAATTGTGGTCGGTAAACCTTCCTAGAATTGTATCCGATGCAGTGACCGCCGATCTGGCTGGTCCACGGTGATTTCTGGAATGCAAGGTGTTCCATTTCAAAAAAAAACTAAGCAATTATGTCTTCTCAAAATAACATGGCCAAAGAAAGTTATCCCTACAAAATCATATAGTCTGGCTATGCTCCATCTTCCCCACACAAAGTATTTAAATCATGCACAACCCCGATGACAAGCCAAGCAATTGTTTCATACTTTAACATTTTCAAAACTTTTTCAATCTTCACGCAATACATGAGCGTGAGCCATGGATATAGCACTATATGTGGAATAGAATGGTGGTTGTGGAGAAGAAAAAAAGAGGGAAGATAGTCTCACATCAACTAGGCGTATCAACGGGCTATGGAGATGCCCATTGTCGGTGTCAAAACCGGCGGATCTCGGGTAGGGGGTCCCGAACTGTGCGTCTAGGCGGATGGTAACAGGAGACAAGGGACAGGATGTTTTACCCAGGTTCGGGCCCTCTTGATGGAGGTAAAACCCTACGTCCTGCTTGATTAATATTGATGATGTGTGTTACAAGAGTAGATCTACCACGAGATCAAAGAGGCTAAACCCTAGAAGCTAGCCTATGGTATGATTATTGTTCTTCCTACGGACTAAAACCCTCCGGTTTATATAGACACCAGATAGGGTTAGGGTTACATAGAGTCGGTTACAATGGTAGGAGATCTACATATCCGTATCGCCAAGCTTGCCTTCCACGCCAAGGGAAGTCCCATCCGGACACGGGACGAAGTCTTCAATCTTGTATCCTCATAGTCTTGGAGTCCGGTCGATGATGATAGTTCGGCTATCCGGACACCCCCTAGTCCGGAACTCCCTCAGTAGCCCCCGAACCGGGCTTCAGCGACGACGAGTCCGGCGCGTATATTGTCTTCGGCGTTGCAAGGCGGGTTCTCCTTCAAACTTCATGTTCCCGTCGAATAGTGTCCGGCTTCCTTATAAAGGTCGCGCTCCTTGGCTTCTACGCCCAATAATGGCCTTCTTCCACGTGTCGTACGAATGCGAAAGGCTGGGGTATTTTTACATTTTACCCCCTAGCCGTGCGAGCAGCCGCCTATAAGAGAGGCGAGGATCTAGATCCAGCTCACACCATCCTCCATCCGCAAGTTCTCATCGAAGCGCCTCTGACAAAAATCCATTGCATCATGGATAGCCGACGCGGCTCCTCCTCTCGCGCTCCCAGCCCTAAGCCAGGAGATTGGCGGAGATGCTCGATTCCACACATGAGCTAGTGGCACTCCAAACCGAGGGATATCTTCCCCAGCTTTCATGGTTCGGTTCGAGCCGGACTAGCCACCTACAAGGGTGGAAAGCAGGCGGAGAGCGTCCCCAACCCTTCCAAAGGGGAGCGGGTATGCTTTGTCCCCTATCTAATAAGGGGACTCGGATTTCCCATACATCCGTTTCTCCGGGGGCTCCTAGAGTTCTACGGACTCCAGCTTCACCACCTCACGCCCGCCTCCATTTTGCACATCGCGGGCTTCAGTAGCTCTATGAGCTGTTCTTGGGCATCGAGCCCCATTTTGCGTTGTGGAAGAGATTGTTTTGTCTCGTACCCCGTTCTCATGAGGGGTCGATATATCAAGTGGGCGGAGCCGAAATATGGCGCATCGCCGGGACCGGATATCTATCCGGCACCCCGAAGAAGGCGTCCGAAGACTGCCTTCGGAATGGTTCTACATGGAGGACGCCCCTCTGCCGGATCCAGTTCGGATCGGCCTCCCGGAGTTCAACAATGCTCCCTTGAAGAAACGCTGAGTTGGCGCCCATGAGCCCTCAGCGGGAAGATGATAGGAGCGTCCATTATCGATGGGCGGATTAGGTTCTCGCCCCTCCGGATTGACCATGATTGGAGTCATGGCCACGTGCATTATGCGAGGGTGCAGCCACTCCAATATAGGGGCCACCCTATGTGGGATTTTAACGGGAAGATGGCGCCACCCGTCATGGCTGCAAAGGGCAGGCTCGGCAGCCGATCCGCAAAGATCTGTCCGGCTTGTACAAGGGGGAGGAGGAGGACTTCCTCGCAAGAATCCATTGAATGGATTTTCTATGAATAACCCTCGGAGCTGGGTAAGCGGATGTTCATCTACCCGATCCATACTTTTAAAATCAAGTATCTTACTCTGTGATTTCGACGCAGAGCTGCTTGGGACGTGGAGGGCATCTAAGCCTAACTCCACAGCCCGAGGATCCGGAACGATCCCTTGATCCGACCTCCGAAGAGGATCCGGACATAAAGGTGGAGCTGATTGACGGGGTGTTCCACCAACGTAGCATAGACAATGCCCTAGTCGCCACTACGGCTGACTATCCCGGTTCCCAGGTGACTACGACCGAGGTCTTGATACTACCATTTGATCCGCGCTCAATTCTGACCATCCCATACTTATGGTCCATCGCAGGAGGTGCCTTTAAGGCGGGAAGCCGAACCCGCGGCGGCCGACCAACAAGGGTCGATCCGCCCAAAGAAGCGGAAGAGGAGTGCGACGCGGACGAAGCGTCGCCGCAACGGTGCGAGCACCGCTATTTTTAAGGAAGGATCCCGGAGGTATATTAATGCTCATAACTTTTCCAGAAGAGCGCCACGGACAGTGTCCGGAGAGGTTGCCAATCAAGCCTCCGCCAGCCATGCTCCAACGCATGGTCCGGGAGGGGAGGCGAATACAAGGCATGAGCCGGACGCTCCTCCGACGGAGGATGCCTGTCCGCCACCCGGTCTGAGTTGGAGAGCTCCATGAATCACAGGCGTCGCCGGACAGTTCTTCGTGACGCGTGTTTCTCCCCGGAGGCGTTAAATGCCTTTGATGCGGGAAACGCGCACCTCCGTGCTGCTCAAGATGGGTTAACCAGAGCCACGGAGCAGTATGTGAAAGACATACGGGTAAGTAATTTTAATAGTTATACATGCCAGTAGCCCCCGAGACTTAAAATAGTTGAAATAACTGATTTAAGGATCAATTATTATGCAGGATCTTACGGAGAAGAATACCCATCTGTCCCGGAGCTCCAAGAGTGCAAGGCCCAACTTGAGGTCAAGATCAAGCCGCATGAGGGGAGCCACAGAGACCCCACGGTAAGGCGTACTTTGAAAAGATAATTATTAAACAAAGTGCGGCATGAATCGACAATAATATTGCAGAGGGCGCGGACTAGAACCGGACAAGCAACAGCTACTGCGTCAGCCTAAAGGCGGCGAGAGGGTGCTTAAGAAGGTGCAGCGGGAGAGAAACAAGCTCCAAGATGCCCACACCCAGCGAGGAGAAGAGCTGAAAGGTGTTCGCCCAGTATGCAGCTCCGTGAAGGAGAATCAGCGGCTTCGTCGCGGCATTTATAGTAAGTGCTTGAACAAATTCCTTTGAAAAGAAGAATTCGGCGAGGAAGTCGATTGACAGAAATATGTCTTTAGGTGTGCTCACAGGTCGCCCTGCGGAGGAAATGCTTGGGTCAACGGGTGACCAACTTCCCGAGCTGGTGCAAATGCTCGAACGTGTTCGGCAAAGCGATGAGTGGCGTCGTTCATGCTTTATGGCCATCCGTCTCCCTACCCGAGGGCCTTGGTGAGCTTGCTTTGAGAAGCTTGAGGAGCACGGCGCCTCCGCTTGTGGAAGATATCGGCCTGCCGTCGAGGCGCCAGGAGGCTGGGCCATGGTGAAGACGCTACGTTCAAGGTGACCCAAACCACATGGTCGAGGTCGGACTGCGGGCCTGTTGGGAAGGAGATCCTGTGAGCTTGATGTACGGCCAAGTAGAATGGCGGAAATATTCCCAACAGATCAGTAAATTAGACAGACTGTTAGATGGGATTGAGGAGAATACAATCGATCGGTTTGACGATGTAATTTGAAATGACATGTAAAATTCCTTCTAGCGGATTGTAGATCGTTTGTCTTTATGGACCGTTTCGCTTCAACCTCGGGACCCAACAGTCCGAGTGTGTCCTAATACCCTTACGGTTATAAAAGAACCGGGCATGCATGGAGACAAGGCGTCGGGGTCATAATTGCTTTATCGGACAAGTGCCCAACTAGTTATGTTATATTACATGGTTAGTAAGAAACATCTTCCAGGAGAATAGTTTAGTTAAGGGTTCCTTTCACAGGAGGCATGCCCTAAAGTGCAATGCCGGACTACGAAAATAGCGAAAAAAGCATCCGGGGCAGATAAATAAGTAAGTAATAAATCATCTTTCAAGTCACCGATCAATATTCTCTTAAGAATGCTAGCTTTAGGCTTCACCCGGTCGAGGTACACATCCGCTAACCCGCAAGAGTAACCGCAGAGGTGCTCCTTTACCTCCTAGCCGAACAATCGGGAACGTAGGGGTAAGTACAGGAGCCAGGCAACCCAGCTTGGCCAAAACTTAAGTCATATCGATGCATACAATGGTGAATAAAAGGTACATGCGGAAGTATGACACATGTATTGGGCATGAAGCCCGTTAATAAGCTTCTGTTAAAGAAGTCCCCAGGTATAATGAGTGCCAGGAGCACATCAAGTGTGTGCGAACAAAGCGCAAATCAGCCTGTAAAAGGTATTGAAAAAAAAGTGGGAAGAAGGAGGGGGACAAGAGACAGTAAAAATATAAAAAGGTGGACGGGGGAGTGAGACGAACTTGGAGTCCGGCGTTAGGCGTAGAACTTCGGAGACGGGCTGCGTTCCATGGGTTCGGCTCGAGTCGGTTGTCAGATGCGTTACATAGACGGTATGCTCCGCCGGTCAGGACTTGGTCGATGATGAAGGGACCTTCCCACTTGGGCTTAAGTTTGTCCTTTTTCTTGTACGGCAGGCGTAGAACAAGTTCGCCAACATTGTAAGTTTTGGCCCGCATTTTCGCTTTGATATCTTCGAGCCTGCTGGCGATAAAATGCGAACGAGCCTTTGCCACGCCCCTCCTCCTCTAAGGCGCCCAAACTGTCCCGCCGATCCAACTGGGCTTCTCTTTCTTCGTACATGCGCATTACGAGGTGAGTCATGAATTATATCGCAGGCGAACTGCCTCTGCGCCGATACCATAAAAATGGTGTGAATCCAGAGTTCGGTTTGGCGTGGTCCGCAGCCCCAGTACGGAGTCGAGCTCCTCTACCCAAAGGCGTGTTAGATTCCTTGAGGGACCGCACTAGTGCGGGTTTGATGCCGCTCATAATTAGACCATTTGCTCGCTCGACTTGACCGTTAGTTTGGGGTGATAGGCGAAGCGTAATCGAGCTTGATGCCCATGTTTTGCACCGAGTTTAACCTCGTCGGCCGTGAAGTCCGTGCCGTTATCGATGATGATGCTTTGTGGGGACGCCAAAACGGTGTACTACCCGGATATGAAGTCTATCACCGGTCCGGATTCTCGCCGTTTTAACGGCTTGGCCTCAATCCATTTGGTGAATTTGTCCACCATGACCAATAAGTATTTGTGCTTGTGGGTTCCCCCTTTAAGGGGTCCAACCATGTCAAGCCCCTGACATGAACGGCCATGTGATGGGTATAGTTTTGAGGCGGTGGGTGGCATGTGGCTCGATTAGCAAAGAGGCGGCAACCGACGATCGTTGGACTAAGTCTGAGCATCTGCCGGCTATCGGCCAATAAAATCTTGTACGGAAGGCCTTGCCTACAAGGGCACGGGCTGCAGCGTGGTGCCCGCCGAGTCCGCGTGAATTTCAGCCAGAGATTTCGCCCTTCCTCTTCGGAGGTACACCTTTGAAGGACTCGGTTGTGCTTTTCTTATAAAGTTCTCCTCATGGACCTTGTAGGCTTTAGATCGACGAACTATGCAGTGGGCCTCATTTTGGTCTTCGGAAGTTCTGCCGCATTAAGTAGGCTAGGAATGGTTCTGTCCACGGGCAATTACTGCCATTATTTCGTGAGTGAAGGTGTTATTTCATTGGCTGAGCCGATTGTGTCGTAATGGTCTGAGTTAGGTGATTCAGGTGGCTCCGGATTGTTATTTCGGACTCCTCTTCCCATAATACGGATGGCTTAAAGAGCCGTTCGGGAAGATGTTTGGAGGACGGCGTCTCGTTTCGCACCGATGCGTGCTAACACGTCTGCTACGGTTATTATCCCGGCTACATGGTGGAATTCGAGTCCTTGAACCGAGCTGACATTTTAGGACGGCGTTGCGATAAGCTGCCATTTTGGATCTTTGGCGCCAAAGTCTCCATTTACTTGGGATATTGCGAGGTTTGAATCGCGCACCTCTAGGCGTTGAATGCCCATGGAGATTGCCATCCGGAGGCCATGTAGAAGGGCCTCGATTCGCCTGCGTTGTTGGAGTCCATGTACATTATTTGAAGTACGTATTGATTGTGTCTCCGATTGAGGACGTCAGACGACGCCAGCCCCCAAGACAGCCAACATTTTGGATCCGTCGAAATGCATGATCCAGTTGAGTACGCGCCATACTCTTTAGGGAGTTAAACGGTCCATTCGCACGAAGTCAGCGTAACTCGCGACTTTATAGCTCGTCGTGGTTTGTAGGTTATGTCAAATGGTAAGAGCTCGATAGCCCATTTTGCAATCCTGCCCGTTCGCGTCGCGATTGTTTATAATATCGTTAAGAGGTACCGGAGGCCACCGTTATTGAACACTCTTGAAAGTAGTGTCGCAGCTTCCGGATGCCATGAACACCGACACGCTATCTTTTGATAATGTGGGTGCCGGATTTGCATGGAGTTAGAGCGAGTGGATACGTAGTACACTGGTTTTGAAGAGGGAATCTGTGCCCTTCCGCTTCTCGCTCAACGACGAAAGTACCGCTACCGACAACTTGATGTGTTGTTGCGATATATAATAACATAGGTTCGCCCGGGTTGGCGCGCCAGACCGGATTTGTTGCCGGTATGGCCTTTATTTCTTCGAAGTCCGGTGTGGCAGCATCCGTCCATTGAAATGTTCGTGCGCCGGAGGAGGCGGTAGAGGGCGAGCCTTTTCTCCCAAACGGGAGATGAAGCGACTTAAGGTCCCTACGCATCCGGTTAGTTTTTGTATCTGCTTGAGGTCTTTTGGAATATCCAATTGTGACAGAGCTCGGATTTTGGCCGGGTTTGCTTCAATTCCTCTACCGGATACGATGAAGCCCAAGAGCTTTCCGGCTGGTACGCCGAAGACGCATTTTTCCAGATTGAGCTTAATGTCATATGCTCGGAGGTTGTCAAATGTCACCCTCAAGTATTCTACTAGAGTTCCGACGTGTTTGGTCTTGACGACCACATCGCTCACGTCTGCCTTTCACGGTTTTGCCTATCTGGGTAGCGGACATTTTTGAATCATGCGCTGATATGTTGCGCGGCGTTTTTGAGTCCGAAGGGCATTGTGTTGAAGCGAATGGCCCATATGGAGTAATGAATGCCGTTGCGGCCTGATCTTTCTCCGCCATCTTGATTTGATGGTATCCGGAGTATCGTCGAGGAAGCACAATGAATCGTGCCTGCGGTAGCATCGATGATTTGGTCGATGCGAGGGAGGGGAAAGGGTCCTTTGGATAGGCCTTGTTAAGGTCTTTAAAATCGACGCAGAGGCGCCAGATTTGTCCTTTTTGGTACCATTACTAGATTGGCTAGCCAGTCCGGATGTTTTATATCTCGATGAATCCGGCTTCTAAGAGTTTGGCTAGCTCCTCTCCCATTGCCTGTCTTTTGGGTTCGAAAATCGCCGAAGAGTTTGTTTGGTGGCTTGAATCCTTTTAGGATATTTAGGCTGTGCTCGCCCGACTGCGTGGGATTCTGGCATGTCTGAAGGGTGCCAGGCGAAAATGTCCCAATTTTCCCAAAGGAATTCTCGTAGTGCGGCTTCGACAGGACTTAATTGTGCCCCAATGGGGGCCGTCTTTGTGGGGTCTGTTGGATGGACCTGAAATTTGACTATTTCGTTTGCTGGTTTAAAAGAGGTGGACTTGGACCTCTTATCGAGGATCACATCATCCCTATGCACCGTGGAGCGCAGCGTAGTTAGTTCCTCTGCCGCTAGGGCTTCGGACAATGCCTCTAGGGCCAGTGCGGCTGTCTTATTTTCAGCGCGGAGTGCTGTATCCGGATCACTGGTGAAAGTGATTATCCCATTGGGTCCGGGCATTTTGAGCTTCATGTACCCGTAGTGGGGTATAGCTTGGAAGATTGTGAATGCCTCTCGCCCTAACAAAGCGTGATATCCACTGCCGAATGGGGCCACTTGGAATGTGACCTCCTCGGACTTGTAATTGTCGGTGAGCGAACACTACATCTAGTGTGATTTTTCTGTGCAGCGTACTTCTCGACTAGGGATTATCCTCGAAGGTTGTGCTGCTTCGCTCAATGCGGCTCGATCAATTTCCATTTTTGAAGGTTTCCTCATAGATGAGGTTTAATCCGCTGCCGCCATCCATGAGTACCTTAGTAAGACGGAAACCGCCCACTATCGGACCGAGGACCAATGCGGTGGTGCTCTAGCTATTCGAATTTAGGTTCGTCGCTGGCGTTGAAGGTGATAGCCGTGTCGCTCCATGGATTTCTTGTTGCTACTTGGTAGACTTCGGCGAGGCTGCGGATTGTTCGTTTCCGCATGTTATTTGATGCGAAAGTCTCAAGACTATTAATACCGTCATGGTATGCTGGGTTGGTTGCTCGAGGCTAAAAAGCCTCACGCCACTTTTGGCCACCTGTCGTAGTATCCAACACGCTCGAAGGCTGTGTGTTGGAGTGGCGCCCTCCATACTGTGGATTTTGCAGGATCCCTCCAGTACGGTTCCGTACCCTTTAGGGGGTTTTTGCCTTTTGGTTTTTAACCCAGGTGCTTGAGTATGAAGCACCATTTTATTTCGGACTGGGTTTGTATTCAGGGCCGGATTGTCCCAAAACCTAGTTTCGGTTTTCCAAGCACTCTCCATCGCGCAGTATTTTTGTACGATGGTCGCTAGGTCAGCGAGGCGTGAAACTTCGCGAAGACTGATGGCGTTTATGATTCCCTTGTCCGTGCAATTGTTGCAGAAGATTGAAATCGCGCTTTCTTCATGGCAGTCCTTTATCCTGTTCATAACCAGGAGGAATCTGGCCCAGTAATGATGTACTATTTCATCGGGCTCTTGCCGTATTTGAGATAGATCGCTTATGTTTGGGTGGGCGGGTGGAATTAAGTTGGAACCCCGCCCGGTCCGAGGCTCAAAGGCCAAGAAGCTTCGGATTCGAAGCTTGGTTTCTGAGCGCTTTCAACAAATCTGGTCCGATGCGACTTTAGGTTCATGATTTGATTAGCGTCCGTTCCTCCGCGGGAATCCGGCATGGAGGGATCCGAAATCCGGACATAGTTGGATTTTAACATAGAAGAAGAGTCGCCGCATTGTTCCTCTACCACGACAACGTGGTGGGTAATCTGGGGAGAATTAATTTCTCTCAAATCGGTTTTAATCCCAATCTGATCGTAGTCGATAGCGTCTCCCAGGGCGGCGATGCGATCCAAGAGCTCGTTTACGGAGGAGAGCTCAATCAGATCTAGCTGCTCGGCGAATTCCGAGCTGACGTGAAGATCGCTTTTAATGACTTGAGAGGTCATTGTCAGGGCGGTGGCCGAACAGGCGATCATGAGAAAACCGCCTAGCCGGATAGTCTGTCCGGCGGCCAAAGCTCCCTTGACGACGACGCCGTCTTTAAAGACGGGAAAAGGCATCCTTCCTGATGTTGACGACACAGAGGAACTCTCAATGAAAGCACCAATGTCGGTGTCAAAACCGACGGATCTCGGGTAGGGGGTCCCGAACTGTGCGTCTAGGCGGATGGTAACAGGAGACAAGGGACACGATGTTTTACCCAGTTCGGGCCCTTTTGATGGAGGTAAAACCTCACGCCCTGCTTGATTAATATTGATGATGTGTGTTACAAGAGTAGATCTACCACGAGATCAAAGAGGCTAAACCCTAGAAGCTAGCCTATGGTATGATTATTGTTCTTCCTACGGACTAAAACCCTCCGGTTTATATAGACACCGGATAGGGTTAGGGTTACACAGAGTCGGTTACAATGGTAGGAGATCTACATATCCGTATCGCCAAGCTTGCCTTCTACGCCAAGGAAAGTCCCATCCGGACACGGGACGAAGTCTTCAATCTTGTATCTTCATAGTCTTGGAGTCCGGCCGATGATGATAGTTCGGCTATCCGGACACCCCCTAGTCCGGAACTCCCTCACCCATCAATAGATATCAATGTGAGTGAGTAGGGATTGCCATGCAACGGATGCACTAGAGCTATAAGTATATGAAAGCTCAACAAAAGAAACTAAGTGGGTGTGCATCCAACTCGCTTGCTCACGAAGACCTAGGGCATTTGAGGAAGCCCATCATTGGAATATACAAGCCAAGTTCTATAATGAAAAATTCCCACTAGTATATGAAAGTGACAAAATGAGAGACTCTCTATCAGGAAGATCATGGTGCTACTTTGAAGCACAAGTGTGGTAAAAGGATAGTAACATTGTCCCTTCTCTCTTTTTCTCTCATTTTTTTATTTGGGCCTTTTCTCTCTTTTTTGGCCTCTTTTTTTATTTTATTTTTATTTTTCGTCCGGAGTCTCATCCCGACTTGTGGGGGAATCATAGTCTCAATCATCCCTTCCTCACTTGGGACAATGCTCTAATAATGATGATCATCACACTTTTATTTTCTTACAACTCAACAATTACAATTCGATACTTAGAACAAAATATGACTCTATATGAATGCCTCCGGCGGTGTACCGGGATATGCAATGATTCATGAGTGACATGTATGAAAGAATTATGAACGGTGTCTTTGCCACAAATACGATATCAACTACATGATCATGCTAGCAATATGACAATGATGGAGCGTGTCATAATAAACGGAACGGTGGAAAGTTGCATGGCAATATATCTCGGAATGGCTATGGAAATGCCATGATAGGTAGATATGGTGGCTGTTTTGAGGAAGGTATATGATGGGTGTATGATACCGGCGAAAGGTGCGCGGTATTAGAGAGGCTAGCAACGGTGGAAGGATGGGAAAAAGTGCGTATAATCCATGGACTCAACATTAGTCATAAAGAACTCATATACTTATTGCAAAAATCTAGAAGTTATCAAAGAAAAGTATTATGCGCATGCTCCTAGGGGGATAGATTGGTAGGAAAATACCATCGCTCGTCCCCGACCGCCACTCATAAGGAAGACAATCAATAAATAAATCATGCTCCGAGCTCATCACATAACGGTTCACCATACGTGCATGCTACGGGAATCACAAACTTTAACACAAGTATTCTTTAAATTCACAACTACTCAACTAGCATGAATCTAATATCATCATCTTCATATCTCAAAACAATTATCAAGCATCAAACTTATCTTAGTATTCAACGCACTCAAAAGAAAGTTTCACATATCTTGAATACCAAGTATATTAACATTAAGCAAATTACCATGCTATTAACGACTCTCAAAATAATCTAAGTGAAGCATGAGAGATCAAGTTTCTTTAAAACAAATCCACCACCGTGCTCTAAAAGATCTAAGTGAAGCACTAGAGCAAAAATTATCACGCTCAAAAGATATAAGTGAAGCACTATGAGCAAAACTATCAAGCTCAAAAGATATAAGTGAAGCACATAGAGTATTCTATCAAATTTCAATTCATGTATGGCTCTCTCAAAAGGTGTGTACAGCAAGGATGATTGTGGTAAACTAACAAGCAAAGACGCAAATAATACAAGACGCTCCAAGCAAAACACTTATCATGTGGTGAATAAAAATATAGCTCCAAGTAAATTACTAATGGAAGTGGACGAAAGAGGGGATGCCTTCCGGGGCATCCCCAAGCTTTGAATTTTTGGTGTCCTTGGATTATCTTGGGGGTGCCATGGGAATCACCAAGCTTAGGCTCTTGCCACTCCTTGTTCCATAATCCATCAAAAGAATTCACCCAAAACTTGAAAACTTCACAACACAAAACTCAATAGAAATCTCGTGAGCTCCGTTAGAGAAAGAAAAAACAAAAGACTACTTTAAGGTACTGTAATGAACTCATTATTTATTTATATGGGTGTTAAACCTACTGTATTCCAACTTCTCTATGGATCATAAACTATTTTACTAGCCATAGATTCATCAAAATAAGCAAACAACACACACAAAACAGAATCTGTCAAAAACAGAACAGTCTGTAGTAATCTGTAACTAACGCAAACTTATGGAACTCAAAAACTTATACCAAAATTAGACGACCTGAAAATTTTGTTTATTGATCAGAATAAATTGGAATCAATATTTTATCACGTTCTGGTGATTTTTAACAATTCGGGCACTGAGCGCAAAGTTTCTGGAAATTACAGCAAGATTAAATAACTATCATCCAAGAAGATCCAATAGGTTTAACTTGGCACAAACACTAATTAAAAGATAAAACCACATCTAAACAGAGGCTAGATGGATCATTTATTCCTAAACAGAAGCAAAAACAAAAAACTAAAAATAAAATTGGGTTGCCTCCCAACAAGCGTTATCGTTTAACGCCCCTAGCTAGGCATAAAAACGAGGATAGATCTAGGTATTGCCATCTTTGGTAGGCAATCCATAAGTGGCTCTCATGATAGATTCATATGGTAATTTTATTTTATTTCTAGGAAAGTGTTCCATGCCTTTCTTTAATGGAAATTGGAATCTAATATTTCCTTCCTTCATATCAATAATTGCACCAATCGTTCTAAGGAAAGGTCTACCAAGAATAATAGGACATGAATGATTGCAATCTATATCAAGAACGATAAAATCTACGGGCACATAATTCCTATTTGCAACAATAAGAACATCATTAATTCTTCCCATAGGCTTTTTAATAGTGGAATCCGCAAGATGCAAGTTTAGAGAGCAATCATCAAAGTCACGGAAATCTAGAAAATCACACAAAGTTTTGGGAATAGTGGAGACACTAGCACCCAAATCACACAAAGCATTAAACTCATAATCTTTAATTTTAATTTTCATAGTAGGTTCCCACTCATCATGGAGTTTTCTAGGGATAGAAACTTTCAACTCAAGTTTTTCTTCATAAGATTGCATCAAGGCATCAACAATGTGTTCGGTAAAAGCCTTATTTTGACTATAAGCATGAGGAGAATTTAGCACGGTTTGCAACAAGGAAATAAAATCAATTAAAGAGCAATTTTCATAATTAAATTCCTTGAGATCCAATATAGTGGGTTTAGCAACATCTCGATTTTTATTTCTTTCAATCCCACTTTTATCAATTTCATCATCAAGATCTAAAAACTCCGAATTCTTAGAACGCCTTCTAGGTAAAGGAAGATCATATTCAGTTTCATCAAGATTCATACTGCAAATCAAAGATTTAATAGGGGACACATCAATAACTTTTAGATCTTCATCTTAATTTTCATAGGAATTAGAAGAACATGCTTTAATAAAGGCATCTTTTGTAGCACGCATCCTAGCGGTTCTTTCTTTGCACTCATCAATGGAAATTCTCATAGCTTTGAGAGTCTCATTGATATCATGCTTAGGAGGAATAGATCTAAGCTTTAAAGAATCAACCTCAAGAGAAATTCTATCAACGTTCCTAGCCAAATCATCAACTTTAAGCAATTTCTCCTCAAGCAAAGCATTAAAATTCTTTTGTGAATTCATAAACTCTTTAACACTACTCTCAAATTCAGAGGGCATCTTATTAAAATTTCCAAAAGAGTTGTTGTAGGAATTTCCATAATTATTAGAAGGATTACTAGGATAAAGCCTAGGATTAAAATTCCCTCTATACGCGTTGTTACAAAATTATTCCTACCAACAATATTCACATCCATAGATTCATTATTATTGTCAATCAAGGTAGACAAAGGCATATCATTAGGATCAGAAGAAACACTCTTAGTAGCAAATAATTTCATAAGTTCATCCATCTTTCCACTCAAAACATTAATTTCTTCTGTCGCATGCACTTTCTTATTAGTAGATCTTTCAGTATGCCATTGAGAATAATTAACCATAATATTATCTAGGAGTTTAGTAGCATCTCCTAAAGTGATTTCCATAAAAGTGCCTCCCGCGGCCGAATCTAAAAGATTTCTAGAAGCAAAATTCAATCCAGCATAAATTTTTTGTATAATCATCCACAAGCTCAAACCATGAGTAGGACAATTACGTATCATTAATTTCATTCTCTCCCAATCTTGTGCAACATGTTCATGATCAAGTTGCTTAAAATTCATAATATCGTTTCTAAGAGAGATAATCTTAGCGGGAGGAGAATACTTAGAGATAAAAGCATCTTTGCACTTGTTCCAAGAATCAATACTTTTTTTAGGCAAGGATGAAAACCACGCTTTAGCACGATCTCTAAGCGAAAAAGGAAATAGCTTCAACTTAACAACATCATTATCGACATCTTTTTTCTTTTGCATATCACATAAATCAACGAAGCTATTCACATGAGTAGCGGCATCTTCACTAGGAAGGCCGACGAATTGATCTTTCATAACAAGATTCAACAAAGCAGTATTGATTTCACAAGATTTAGTATTGGCAAGAGGAGCAATCGGAGTGCTAAGGAAATCATTATTATTGGTATTGGTGAAGTCAGACAATTTGGTAGCATCTTGAGCCATCGCGACAAACAAGCAATCCAACACACGAGCAAACAAAAGGCAAAGGGAAAAAGAGAAGGAGATTGGGAAAGAGAGGGCGAATAAAACGACAAGGGTGAAGTGGGGGAGAGGAAAACGAGAGGCAAATGGCAAATAATGTACCGCGAGAGATAGGGATTGTGATGGGTACTTGGTATGTTGACTTTTGCGTAGACTCCCTGGCAACGGCGCCAGAAATCCTTCTTGCTATGTCTTGAGCTTGCATTGGTTTTCCCCGAAAAGGAGAGGATGATGCAGCACAGTATCGTAAGTATTTCCCTCAGTTTTTGAGAACTAAGGTATCAATCCAGTAGGTGGCCACGCGCAAGTCCCTCGTACCTGCACAAAACGATAGCTACTCGCAACCAACGCGATTAGGGGTTGTCAATCCCTTCACGGTCACTTACGAGAGTGAGATCTGATAGAGATAATATTTTTGGTATTTTTGGTATAAAGATGCAAAGTAAAAAGTAAAGGCAAAGTAAAAACAAAGCAAGTATAAAAGTGATGGAGATTGATATGATGAGAATAGACCCGGGGGCCATAGGTTTCACTAGTGGCTTCTCTCAAGAGCATAAATATTCTACGGTGGGTGAACAAATTACAGTTGAGCAATTGACAGAATTGAGCATAGTTATGAGGTTATCTAGGTATGATCATGTATATAGGCATCAGGTCCAAGACAAGTAGATCGAAACGATTCTGCATCTACTACTATGACTCCACTCATCGACCGCTATCCAGCATGCATCTAGAGTATTAAGTTAAAAACAGAATAACGCCTTAAGCATGATGACATGATGTAGAGGAATAAATTCATGCAATATGATAAATACCCCATCTTCTTATCCTCGATGGCAACAATACAATACGTGCCTTGCAACCCTTTCATCCTTCGGGTAAGGACACCGCAAGATTGAACCCAAAGCCATGCACTTCTCCCGTTGCAAGAACTACCAATCTAGTTGGCCAAACCAAACGGATAATTCGAAGAGACTTGCAAAGATAACTCAATCATACATAAAAGAATTCAAAGAAGATTCAAATATTATTCATAGATAAGCTGGATCATAAACCCACAATTCATCGGTCCCAACAAACACACCGCAAAAAGAAGATTACATCGAATAGATCTCCACGAGAGAGGGGGAGAACATTGTATTGAGATCCAAAAAGAGAGAAGAAGCCATCTAGCTACTAGCTATGGACCAAGGTCTGAAGTAAACTACTCACACTTGATCGGAGGGGCTATGGTGTTGATGTAGAAGCCCTCCGTGGTGGATGCCCCCCCGTGAGCTCCTAACAGGCCCCAAGATGGGATCTCGTGGATACAGGAAGTTGCGGCGGTGGAATTAGGTTTTTGGCTCCTGTTCTGATCGTTTGGGGGTACGTAGGTATATATAGGAGGAAGGAGTACGTCGGTGGAGCTTCGAGGGGCCCACGAGGCAGGGGGCGCGCCTAGGGGGGAACCTCCACCCTTGTGACCGCCTCGTGGCTTTCTTGACGGAGGGTCCAAGTCTCCTGGGTCTTATCTGATGAGAAAATCACGTCCCCAAAGGTTTCATTCCATTTGAACTCCGTTTGATATTCTGTTTCTTCGAAATACTGAAAAAGGCAAAAAACAACAATTCTGGGTTGGGCCTCCGGTTAATAGGTTAGTCCCAAAAGTAATTAAAAGTGGAAAATAAAGCCCATTATAGTCCAAAACAGTAGATAAAGTAGCATGGAGCAATAAAAAATTATAGATACTTTGGAGACGTATCAAGGCCCACCAACACTTGCCCCCACGAAACCCCTTTCGGTGATGCTGGTCATCACCCGGTACCCCCAAAACAATTCCGGACTCCAATAACCTTCGTCAAATATATCAATCTTCACCTCCGTACCATTCCGGAGTTCCTCATCATGTCCGAGATCTCATCCGGGACTCCGAACAACCTTCGGTAACCACCATAATGACTGAACTATACTTATATCGTCACCAAACGTTAAGTGTGTAGACCCTGCGGGTTCGAGAACTATGCAGACATGGCCGAGACACCTCTACGGTCAATAACCAATAGCAGGACCTGGATGCCCATATTTGTTCCTACATATTCTACGAAGATCTTATCGGTCGAACCTCAATGTCAAGGATTCTGCTAATCCTATATGCAGTTCCCTTTGTCAATCGGTATGTTACTTTCCCGAGATTCGATCGTCAGTATCCCCATACCTAGTTCAATCTCGTTACCAGCTAGTCTCTTTACTCATTCGGTAATACAAGATCCCGTGGCTAACTCATTATTCACATTGCTTGCAAGCTTACTGTGATGTTGTATTACCGAGTGGGCCCTGAGATACCTCTCCGTCATACAGAGTGACAAATCCCAGTCTTGATCCATGCCAACTCAACAGACACCCTTGGAGATACCTGTAGATCACCTTTATAGTCACCCAGTTATGTTGCGACGTTTGGTACACACAAGCTATTCCTCCGGTGTCAGTGAGTTGCATGATCTCATGGTCATAGGAACATATACTTGACATGTAGAAAACGATAGTAATAAACTTGGCACGATCGTAAGCTACATTTATAGTTTGAGTCTTGTCGATCACATCATTCTCATAATGATGTGATCCCATTATCAAATGAATATTCATGTCTATGGCTAGGAAACCATAGCCATCTTTCATCAATGAGCTAGTCCGGTATAGGCTTACTAGGGACATGTTTTTATCTATGTATCCAAACATGTATCTGAGATTCCGATCAATACAATTCTAGCATGGATAATAAATGATTATCATGAACAGGTAAATATGATAATAACTAATTTATTATTGCCTCTAGGGCATATTTCCAACAAATGGATGGGTCTTTCCCATCACATCATTCTCCTAATGATGTGATCCCGTTATCAAATGACAACACATGTCTATGGTTAGGAAACCTTAACCATCTTTGATCAACGAGCTAGTCTAGTAGAGGCTTACTAGGGACACGATATTTTTTTATGTATTCACACATGTATTTAAGTTTCTGATCAATACAATTCTAGCATGAATAATGAACCTTTATCATGAATAAGGAAATGTAAAATAACAACTTTATTATTGCCTCTAGAGCATATTTCCTTGAGTCTTCCACTTGCACTAGAGTCAATAATCTAGTTTACACAGTAATGAATCTAACACCCATGGAGTCTTGGTGCTGATCATGTTTTGCTCATGGAAGAGGCTTAGTCAACCGGTGTGCTACATTCAGATCCGTATGTATTTTGCAAATCTCTATGTATCCATCCTTAACCTTTTCATGAATGGATTTGAAGCGTCTCTTGATGTGTTTGGTTCTTTTGTGAAACCTGGATTCCTTCGCCAAGGCAATTGCTCCAGTGTTGTCACAAAAGATTTACATTGGACCCGATGCACTGGGTATTACAGCCAGATCGGATATGAACTCCTTCATGCGCTGCTTCTGGAGGAGCTATGTACTCCGCTTCACACGTAGATCCCTCGACGACGCTCTGATTGGAACTGCACCAACTGACAACTCCACCATTCAATATAAATACGTATCCGGTTTGTGACTTAGAGTCATCCAGATCAGTGTCGAAGCTAGCATCTACGTAACCATTTACGACGAGCTCTTCGTCACCTCCATAAATGAGAAACATATCCTTAGTCCTTTTCAGGTACTTCAGGATGTTCTTGACCGCTGTCTAGTGATCCACTCCTGGATTACTTTGGTACCTCCCTACCAAACTTATGGCAAGACACACATCAGGTCTGGTAAACAACATAGCATACATGATAGAACCTATCGTTGGGCTTTGAGTCTGACTCAATTCCACACCTTGTAACACAAGCAAGCACCCTTTCTTTGACTGATCCATTTTGAACTTCTTCAAAACTTTGTCAAGGTATGTGCTTTGTGAAAGTCCTATTAAGCGTCTCGATCTATCTCTAAAGCTCTTGATGCCCAATATATAAGCAGCTTCACTGAGGTCTTTCATGAAAAATTCTTATTCAAGTACCCTTTTATGCTATCCAGAAATTCTATATCATTTCCAATCAACAATATGTCATCCACATATAATATCAGAAATGCTACAGAGCTCCCACTCACTTTCTTGTAAATAGAGGCTTCACTGTAAGTCTGTATAAAATGATATGCTTTGATCACCTCAACAAAGCGTATATTCCAACTCCGAGATGCTTGCACCAGTCCATAGATGGATCGCTCGAGCTTGCACACTTTGTTAGCACCTTTAGGATCGACAAAACCTTTTGGTTGCATCATATACAACTCTTCTTTAAGATATCCATTAAGGAATGCAGTTTTGACATCCATTTGCAAGATTTCATAATCATAAAATGCGGCAATTGCTAACATGATTCAGATTGACTTAAGAATCGCTACGGGTGAGAAAGTCTCATCGTAGTCAACTCCTTGAACTTGTCAAAAACCTTTCACGACAAGTCGAGCTTTGTAGACAGTAACATTACCATCAACGTCAGTCTTCTTCTTGAAGATCCATTTATTTATGGCTTGCTGATCATCGGGCAAGTCCACCAAAGTCCATACTTTGTTTTCATACATGGATTCTATCTTAGATTTCTTGGCCACAAGCCATCTGTTGGAATCTGGGCTCATCATAGCTTCTTCATAATTCATAGGTTCGCCTTGGTCTAATAACATGACTTCCAGGACAGGATTACCGTACCACTCTGGTGCGGATCGTGCTCTGGTTGACCTACGAGGTTCAGTAGCAACTTGATCTGAAGTTTCATGATCATTATCATTTGCTTCCTGTCTAGTTGGTGTAGGCATCACGGGAACAGATTTCTCTAATGAGCTACTTTCCAATTCGAGAGAAGGTACAACTACCTCATCAAGTTCTACTTTCCTCCCAGTCACTTCTTTCAAGAGAAACTCCTTCTCTAGAAAGGATCCATTCTTAGCAACAAGGATCTTGCCTTTGGATCAGTGATAGAAGGTGTACCCAATTGTTTATTTAGGGTATCCTATGAAGAGGCACTTCTTCGATTTGGGTTCGAGCTTAACAGGCTGAAGCCTTTTGACATAAGTTTCGCAACCCCAAACTTTAAGAAACGACAGCTTAGGTTTCTTGCCAAACCAAAGTTCATACGGTGTCGTCTCAACGGTGCCGTATTTAACGTGAATGCGGCTGTCTCTAATCCATAACTCCAAAATGATAGCGGTAAATCCGTAAGAGATATCATAGATCGCACCATATCTAACAAAGTACGGTTACCATGTTCGGACACACCATTACGATGTGGTGTACCACGTAGCGTGAGTTGTGAAACAATTCCATATTGTTTTAAATCAAGGCCAAACTTAAACTCAAATATTGGCCTCCACGGTCAGATCGTAGAAACTTTATTTTCTTGTTATGATGATTCTCCACTTCACTCTGAAATTCTTTGAACTTTTCAAATGTTTCAGACTTGTGTTTCATCAAGTAGACATACCCATACCTATGTTGGGGAACGTAGTAATTTAATAATTTTCCTACGCACACGCAAGATCATGGTGATGCATAGCAACGAGAGGGGAGAGTGTTGTCTACGTACCCTCGTAGACCGTAAGCGGAAGCGTTATGACAACGCGGTTGATGTAGTCGTACGTCTTCACGATCGACCGATCCTATCACCGAAAGTACGACACCTCCGCGGTCTGCACATGTTCGGCTCGGTGACGTCCCACGAACTCACGATCCAGCAGAGTGTCGAGGGAGAGCTTCGTCAGCACGACTACGTGATGACGGTGATGATGAAGCTACCGGCGTAGGGCTTCGCCTAAGCACTCCAACGATATGACCGAGGTGGATTATGGTGGAGGGGGGCACTGCACACGGCTAAGAGATCAATGATCAACTTGTGTGTTCTAGGGTGCCCCTGCCCATAAAGGAGAAAGGGGGGAGGCTGGCCGACCCTTGGGGCACGCCAAGGAGGGGAGGAGTCCTCCTACTAGTAGGAGTAGGACTCCCCCTTTCTTATTCCAACTAGGAGGAGGAAGGGGAAGGAAAGAGAGGGAGGGAAAGAGGGGGCGCCGCCCCCCTCCTTGTCCAATTCGGACTCCCAAGGGGGGGCAGCCCTATGGCCCCTCCTCTCTCTCACACAAGGCCCATGTTGGCCCATTAGTTCCCCCGGGGGTTCAGATAACCCCCCGGCACTCCGATAATTATCCGGTGACCCCCGGAATTCATCCGGTGTCCGAATATAGTCATCCAATATATCAATCTTTATGTCTCGACCATTTCGAGACTCCTCATCATGTCCTGATCACATCCGGGACTCTTTGTTATCGGTATGTTACTTGCCCGAGATTCGATCGTGGTATCTCAATACCTAGTTCAATATCGTTACCGGCAAGTCTCTTTACTCATTCCGTAATGCATCATCCCGCAACTAACTCATTAGTCACATTGCTTGCAAGGCTTATAGTGATGTGCATTACCGAGAGGGCCCAGAGATACCTCTCCGACAATCAAAGTGACAAATCCTAATCTCGATCCATGCCAACTCAACAATTACCATCGGAGACACCTATAGAGCACCTTTATAATCACCCAGTTACGTTGTGACGTTTGGTAGCCCATAAAGTGTTCCTACGGTATTCGGGAGTTGCATAATCTCATAGTCATAAGGACATGTATAAGTCATGAAGAAAGCAACAACAACATACTAAACGATCAAGTGCTAAGCTAACGGAATGGGTCAAGTCAATCACATCATTCTCTAATGATGTGATCCCGTTAATCAAATGACAACTCATGTCTATGGCTAGGAAACTTATCCGTCTTTGATTCAACGAGCTAGTCAAGTAGAGGCATACTAGTGACACTCTGTTTGTCTATGTATTCACACATGTACTAAGTTTCCGGTTAATACAATTCTAGCATGAATAATAAACATTTATCATGATACAAGGAAATATAAATAATAACTTTATTATTGCCTCTAGGGCATATTTCCTTCAACCTACTCAAATCATCTGTGAAGGTCAGAAAATAACGATACCCGCCGCGTCCCTCAACACTCATCGGACCGCATACATTGGTATGTATTATTTCCAATAAGTCATTAGCTCGCTCCATTGTTCCGGAGAACAGAGTTTTAGTCATCTTGCCCATGAGGCATGGTTCGCAGGTATCAAATGATTCACAATCAAGTGATTCCAAAAGTCCATGTGCATGGAGTTTCTTCATGCGCTTTACACCAATATGACCTAAACGGTAGTGCCACAAGTATGTTGCACTATATTATCAACTTTGCATCTTTTTGCATCAATATTATGAATATGTGTATCACTACAATTGAGATCCAACAAGAATAGACCACTTTTCAAGGGTGCAAGACCATAAAAGATATTATTCATACAAATAGAACAATCATTATTTTCTGACTTAAATGAATAACCATCTCGCAATAAACAAGATCTAGATATAATGTTCATGCTCAACGCGGGCACCAAATAACAATTATTGAGGTGTAAAACTAACCCCGAAGGTAGATGTAGAGGTAGCGTGCCGACGGCGATCACATCGACCTTGGAACCATTCCCAACGCGCATCGTCACCTCATCCTTAGCCAATCTTCATTTATTTCGCAGCTCCTGTTTCAAGTTACAAATATGAGCAACCAAACCAGTATCAAATACTCAGGCGCTGCTACGAGAATTAATAAGGTACACATCAATAACATGTATATCGAATATGAAGGAAATATGCCCTAGAGGCAATAATAAAGTTGTTATTTTAGATTTCCTTATTCATGATAAAGGTTTATTATTCATGATAGAATTGCATTGATCGGAAACATAAATACATGTGTGAATACATAAACAAATACCGTGTCCCTAGTAAGCCTCTACTAGACTAGCTCGGTGCTCAAAGATGGTTAAGGTTTCCTAACCACAGACATGTGTTGTCATTTGATAACGGGATCACATCATTAGGAGAATGATGTGATGGACAAGACCCATCCGTTAGCTTAGCATAATTACCGTTCAGTTTTATTGCTATTGCTTTCTCAATGTCAACACATATTCCTTCGACTATGAGATTATACAACTCCCGGATACCGGAGGAATACCTTGTGTGCTATCAAATGTCACAATGTAACTGGGTGGTCATAAAGATGCTCTATAGGTATCTTCGAAGGTGTTTGTTGAGTTGTTATAGATCCAGATTAGGATTTGTCACTCTGAGTATCAGAGAGGTATCTCTGGGCCCTCTCGATAATACACATCATAAGCTTGCAAGCAAATGACTAAGGAGTTAGTCATGAGGTGATGTATTATGGAACGATTAAAGAGACTTGCAGCTAACGATATTGAACTAAGTATGAAGATACCGATGATTGAATCTCGGGCAAGTAACATACTGATTAACAAAGGGAATTACGTATGTTGTCATAACGGTTCGACCGATAAAGATCTTCGTAGAATATGTAGGATCCAATATGGGCATCTAGGTTCCGCTATTGTTTATTGACTGGAGAGGTGTCTCAGTCATGTCTACATAGTTCTCGAACCCGTAGGGTCAGCACGCTTAACGTTCGTTGACGATATAGTGTTATATGAGTTATATGATTTGGTGACCGAATGTTGTTCGGAGTCCCGGATGAGATCACGGACATGACGAGGAGTCTTGAAATGGTCGAGAGGTAAAGATTGATATATAGGACGATGGTATTCGCACACCGGAAGTGTTTTGGAGGGTACCGGGTACTTATTGGGTCACCGGAAAGGAGTTTCGGGCACCCCCGGCAAAGATATGGGCCTAATGGCCAAAGGGGGAACAGACCAGCCCCTGGTGCGCCCCTTCTTTGGATAGCAGGCCCTAAGGGAAGGAAAGGGGGGAGGTCTAGCCCTTCCGACCTTTCCCTCTCATGGGAGAAAGGAAAGGGGGGGGGGGTGCCACCCTTCCCTGCCTTTTCGCCACACCTATATAAGGCAGGGGCGCGGCTTGGGAGGGACTCCAAGTAGGATTCCTCCTACTTGGGCGCCTCCTTTGGCTGCTCCTCCCTCCCACCTATATATATGTGGGAGGGGGTTGCCTAGCACACAACAGATCAATTGTTAGCCGTGTGCGGCGCCCCCCTCCACCGTTTACACCCTTGGTCATATTTTTGTAGTGCTTAGGCGAAACCCTGCGGAGATCACTTCACCATCACCGTCACCATGCTGTCGTGCTGACGGAACTCATCTACTACCTCGACATCTTGCTGGATCAAGAAGGCAAGGGACATCACCGAGCTGAACGTGTGCAGAACACGGAGGTGTTGTGCGTTCGATACTTGATCGGTTGAAGCGCGAAGAAGTTCGACTACATCAACCGTGTTGTGAAACGCTTCCGCTTACGGTCTACGAGGGTACGTAGACACACTCTCCCCCTTGTTGCTATGCATCTCCATGGATAGATCATTGCGTGTGCGTAGATTTTTTTTGTTTTCCATGCAACGATTCCCAACAGTGGCATCATGAGCCAGGTCTATGTGTAGATGATATGCACGAGTAGAACACAAAGAATTTGTGGGTGGTGATGTTCATACTGCTTACCACCAATGTCTTATTTTGATTCGGCGACATTGTGGGATGAAGCGGCCCGGAGAAACCTTACATGTCCATGTACATGAGACTAGTTCCACCAGCTGACATGCAACTAGTTTTGCATAAAGGTGGCTGGCGGGTGTCTGTTTCTCCTACTTTAGTTGAATCAAATTTGACTACGGCCGGTCCTTGAAGAAGGTTAAAACAACAAACTTGATAAATCACCGTTGTGTTTTTTTTGCCGTAGGTAAGAATGGTCCTTGCTAGAAACCCATAGCAGCCACGTAAAACTTGCAACAACAAAGTAGAGGATGTCTAACTTGTTTTTGCGGGGTATGTTGTGATGTGATATGGTCAAGACATGATGCGATATATGTTATTGTATGAGATGATCATGTTTTGTAATTTATCGGCAACCAGCAGGAGCCTTATGGTTGTCTCTTTGTTGTATGAAATGCAAGCGCCATGTAATTGCTTTACTTTATCGCTATGCGTTAGCAATAGTTGTAGAAGTAATAGTTGGCGGGACGACCACGACGCAACGATGGAGATCAAGGTGTCGAGCCGGTGACGATGGAGATCATGAAGATTCTTTGGAGATGGAGATCAAAAGCACAAGATGATGATGGCCATATCATTTCACATATTTTGATTGCATGTGATGTTTACCTTTTATGCATCTTATTTTGCTTAGAACGATGGTAGCATTATACGATGATCCCTTCACTAAATTTCAAGATATAAGTGTTCTCCCCGAGTATGCACCGTTGTGAAAGTTCATCGTTTCAAGACACCACGTGATGATCGGGTGTGATAGACTCTACGTTCACATACAACTGGTGTAAGATAGTTATGCACATGCAGAATAGTTGGGTTAAACATGATGAGCCTAGCATGTACAGACATGGTCTCGGAACACTGGAGACCGAAAGTTCGAACGTGAGTCATATAGTAGATATGATCAACATAGAGATGTTCACCATTGATGACTACCCCATCTCACGTGATGACCAGACATATGGGTTAGTTGATTTGGATCACGTATCACTTAGATAACTTGAGGGATATTTATTTAAGTGGGAATTCATTAGTAATTTAATTAAATTGAACTTAATTTATCATGAACTTAGTCCTGATAGTATTTGCAAATTATGTTGTAGATCAATAGCTCGCGATGTAGCTCCCCTATTTTTGATATGTTCCTTGAGAAAAATTAGTTGAAAGATGATAGTAGCAATAATGCGGACTGGGTCCGTGATATGAGGATTATCCTCATTGCTGCACAGATGATAGTAACATACCTATTCCTGGAGTAGATGCAGATGTTATGAACATTTGGCAAGCTCGGTATGATGACTACTTGATAGTTTAGTGCGCCATGCTTTACGGCTTAGAACCATGACTTCAAAAAACGTTTTAAACGCCACAGAGCATATGGGATGTTCCAAGAGCTGAAATTGGTATTTCAGATTCATGCCCATGTCGAGAGGTATAAGACCTTTGACAAGTACTTTGCCTACAAGATGGAGGAGAATAGCTCAGCCAGTGAGCATATGCTCAGAATGTCTGGGTAGTACAATCGCTTGAATCAAGTGGGAGTTAATCTTCCAGATAAGATAGTGATTGACAAGAGTTCTCTAGTCACTATCACCAAGCTACTAGAACTTCGTGATGAACTATAATGTGCAAGGGATGACGAAAACGATTCCCGAGCTCTTCGTGATGCTGAAATCAGCGAAGGTAGAGATCAAGAAAGAGCATCAAGTGTTGATGGTTAACAAGACCATTAGTTTCAAAAAAAAGGGCAAAGGGAAAAGAAAGGGAACTTCAAAAAGAATGGCAAACAAGTTGCCACTCCCATGAACAAGCCCAAAGCTGGACCTAAGCCTGAAACTGAGTGCTTATAGTGCAAGGGAATGGTCACTAGAAGCGGAACTGCCCCAAATACTTGGAGGATAAGAAGGATGGCAAAGTGAACAAAAGTATATTTGATATACATGTTATTGATGTGTACCTTACTAGTGTTCATAGTAGCCCCTGGGTATTTGATACCGGTTCAGTTGCTAAGGTTAGTAACTCGAAACAGGAGTTGCAGAATAAGCAGAGACTAGTTAAGGGCGAGGTGATGATGTGTGTTGGAATTGATTCCAAGGTTGAGATGATCACTATCGCACACTCCCTCTACCTTCGGGATTAGTGTTGGACCTAAATAAATGTTATTGGTGTTTGCGTTGAGCATGAATATAATTAGATCATGTTTAGTGCAATACGGTTATTCATTTAAGTCAGAGAATAATCGTTTTTTTATTTACATGAATAAAACCTTCTATGGTTATACACCCAATGTAAGTGGTTTATTTAATCTCGATCGTAGTGATACACATATTCATAATAATGATGCCAAAAGATGCAAAGTTGATAATGATAGTGCAACATATTTGTGGCACTGCCATTTAGGTCATATTGGTGTAAAGCGCATGAAGAAACTCCAAGCAGATGGGCTTTTGGAATCACTTGATTATGAATCATTTGATGCTTGCGAACCATGCCTTATGGGCAAGATGACTAAAACTTCGTTCTTCAGAACAATGGAGCGAGCTGATGACTTATTGGAAATATTACATACCGATGTATGTGGTCCGATGAGTGTTGAAGCACGCGACGGGTGTCGTTATTTTCTGACCTTCACAGATGATTTGAGTAGATATGGGTATATCTACTTGATGAAACTCAAGTCTGAAACATTTGAAAAGTTCAAAAAATTTCAGAGTGAAGTGGAGAATCATCGTAACAAGAAAATAAAGTTTCTACGATCTGATAGTGGAGGCGAATATTTGAGTTACGAGTTTGGCCTTCATTAAAAACAATGTGGAATAGTTTCACAACTCACGGCACCTGGAACACCACAGCGTAATGGTGTGCCCGAATGTCGTAACCGTACTTTATTAGATATGATGCATTCAATGATGTCTCTTACTGATTTACCACTATCATTTTGGGGTTATGCATTAGAGACAACTGCATTCATGTTAAATAGGGCACCGTCTAAATCCGTTGAGACGACACCGTATGAACTATGGTTTGGCAAGAAACCTAACCTGTTGTTTCTTAAAGTTTGGGGATGCGACGCTTATATCAAAAGGCTTTAGCCTAATAAGCTCGAACCTAAATCAAAGAAGTGCATCTTCATAGAATACCCTAAGGAGACTATTTGGTACACCTTCTACCACAGGTCCGAAGGCAAGAGCTTTGTTGTTAAGAATGGGTCCTTTCTAGAGAAGGAGTTTCTCTCGAAAGAAGTGAGTGGGAGGAAAGTAGAACTTGATGAGGTAATTGTACCTTCTCTAGGAATTTAAAGTAGCACATCACAAAAAACTGTTCCCGTGATTCCTACACCAACTACAGAGGAAGCTAATGATGATGATCTTAAAACTTTAGTTCAAGTTACTACTGAACTTCGTAGGTCAACCAGAACACGTTCCACACCAGAGTGGTACGATAATCCTGTCCTGGAAGTCATGTTATGAGACCAAGGCAAACCTACGAACTACGAAGAAGCTATGATGCGCCCAGATTTCGACAGATGGCTTGAAGCCATGAAATCTGAGATAGGATCCATGTATGAGAACAAAGTGTGGACTTTGGTGGACTTGCCCGATGATCGGCAAGCCATAGAGAATAAATGGATCTTCAAGAAGAAGGCGGACGCTGATGGTAATGTTACTGTCTACAAAGCTCGACTTGTCGCAAAAGGTTTTCGACAAGTTTAAGGGGTTGACTACGATGAGACTTTCTCACCTGTAGCGATGCTTAAGTCTGTCTGAATCATGTTAGCAATTGCCGCATTTTATGAAATTTGGCAAATGGATGTCAAAACTGCAATCCTTAATGGATTTCTTAAAAAAGAGTGATGCAACCAGAAGGTTTTGTCGATCCTTAAGGTGCTAACAAAGTATGCAAGCTCCAGCGATCCATCTATGGACTAGTGCAAGCATCTCGGAGTTGGAATATACGCTTTGATGAGGTGATCAAAGCATATCGTTTTACACAGACTTACGATGAAGCCTCTATTTACAATAAAGTGAGTGGGAGCTCTATAGCATTTCTGATATTATATGTGGATGAGATATTGTTGATTGGAAATGATATAGAATTTATGGATAGCATAAAAGGATACTTGAGTAAGAATTTTTCATGAAATACCTCGGTGAAGCTGCTTATATATTGGGCATCAAGATCTTTAGAGATAGATCGAGACGCTTAATAGGACTTCCACAAAGCACATACCTTGACAAAGTTTCGAAGAAGTTCAAAATGGATCAGTCAAAGAAAGGGTTCTTGCCTGTGTTACAAGGTGTGAAATTGAGTCAGACTCAAAGCCCGACCACGATAGAAGATAGAAAGATAATGAAAGTCATTCCCTATGCCTCAGCCATAGGTTCTACAAAGTATGCCATGCTGTGTACCAGACCTGTTGTGTGCCTTGCTATGAGTTTGGCAAGTGGTACAATAGTGATCCAGGAGTAGATCACTGGACAACAGTCAAAATTATCCTTAGAGGACTAAGGAAATGTTTCTCGGTTATGGACGTGATAAAGGGTTTGTCGTAAAGGGTTACGGCGATGCAAGCTTTAACACTAATCTAGATGACTCTGAATCTCAATCTGGATACGTATTGAAAGTGGGAGCAATTAGCTAGAGTGGCACCATGCATAGCATTGTAGACATACAAATGTGCAAATATACATACGGATCTGAATGTGACAGACTCGTTGACTAAACTTCTCTCACAAGCAAAATATGATCACACCTTAGTACTCTTTGGGTGTTAATCACATGGCGATGTGAACTAGATTATTGACTCTAGTAAACCCTTCGGGTCACATGGCGATGTGAACTATGGGTGTTAATCACATGATGATGTGAACTATTGGTGTTAAATCACATGGCGATGTGAACTAGATTATTGGCTCTAGTGCAAGTGGGAGACTGAAGGAAATATGCCCTATAGACAATAATATAGTTGTTATTTTATATTCCCTTATTATGATAAAGGTGAATTATTCATGCTAGAATTTTATTGATCGGAAACACTTAAATACATGTGTGAATACATAAACGAATACCGTGTCCTTAGTAAGCCTCTACTAGACTAGCTCATTGATCAAAGATGGTTAAGGTTTCCTAACCATGGATGTGTGTTATCATTTGATAACGGGATCACATCATTAGGAGAATGATGTGATGGACAAGACCCAGCCATTAGCTTACCATAATGATCGTTCAGTTTTATTGTTATTGCTTTCTTCATGTCAAATACATATTCCTTCGACTATGAGATTATGCAACTCCCGGATACCGGAGGAATACCTTGTGTGCTATCAAACGTCACAACATAACTGGGTGATCATAAAGATGCTCTACAGGTATCTCCGAAGGTGTTTGTTGAGTTGTCATAGATCGTTATTAGGATTTGTCACTCTGAGTATCAGAGAGGTATCTCTGGGCCCTCTCAGTAATACACATCATAAGCTTGCAAGCAAATGACTAAGGAGTTAGTCATGAGGTGATGTATTATGAAACAAGTAAAGAGACATGCTGATAACGAGATTGAACTAGGCATGAAGATACTGACGATTGAATCTCTGGCAAGTAACATACCGATAGACAAAGGGAATTACGTATGTTGTCATAACGGTTCGACCGATAAAGATCTTCGTAGAATATGTAGGAGCCAATATGGCATCCAGGTTCCGCTATTGTTTATTGACCGGAGAGGTGTCTCGGTCATGTCTACATAGTTCTCGAACCCGTAGGGTCCGCACGCTTAACGTTCGTTCACGATATAATGTTATATGAGTTATATGATTTGGTGACCGAATGTTGTTTGGAGTCCTGGATGAGATCACATACATGAAGAGGAGTCTCGAAATGGTTGAGAGGTAAATATTGATATATAGGATGATGGTATTCGGACACCGGAAGTGTTTCGGAGGGTACTGGGTACTATCGGGTCACTGGAAAGGAGTTTTGGGCACCCCCAACAAAGATATGGGCCTAATGGGCCAAAGGGGGAACAAACCAGCCCCTGGTGCGCCCCTTCCTTGGACAGCAGGCCCTAAGGGAAGGAAAGAGGGTAGGGCTATCCCCTCCTGACTTTCCCTCTCATAGGAGAAAGGAAAGGTGGGGGGGGGGGGGTGCCACCCTTCCCTGCCTTTTCCCCGCACCTATATAAGGCGGGGGCGCGGCATGGGAGGGACTCCAAGTAGGATTCCTCCTATTTGGGCGACTCCTTTGGCTGCTCCTCCCTCCCTCCCACCTATATATATGTGGGAGGGGGTCGCCTAGCACACAACAGATCAATTGTTAGCCGTGTGCGGCGCCCCCTCCACCGTTTACACCCGGTCATATTTTCGTAGTGCTTAGCCGAAGCCCTCCAGAGATCACTTCCCCATCACCATCACCACGCTGTCGTGCTGACGGAAATCATCTACTACCTCGACATGTTGCTGGATCAAGAAGGCGAGGGACATCACCGAGCTGAACATGCGCAGAATGCGGAGATGCCGTGCGTTCGATACTTGATCAGTTGAAGCGCGAAGAAGTTCGACCACATCAAGCGCGTTGTGAAACGCTTCCGCTTACGGTCTACGAGGGTATGTGGGCACACTCTCCCCCTTGTTGCTATGCATCTCCATGGATAGATCATTGCGTGTGCGTAGAATTTTTTTGTTTTCCATGCAACGGTTCCCAACAGAATATACCTTTGTTCACTTTGCCATCCTTCTTATCCGCCAAGTATTTGGGGCAGTTCCGCTTCCAGTGACCATTCCTTTTAAAGTAGAAGCACTCAGTTTCAGGCTTGGGTCCAGCTTTGGGCTTCTTCCCGGGAGTGGCAACTTGCTTGCCATTCTTCTTGAAGTTCCCTTTCTTTCCCTTGCCCTTTTTCTTGAAACTAGTGGTTTTGTTAACCATTAACACTTGATGATCCTTCTTGATTCTACCTCCGCGCCCTTAAGCATTGCGAAGAACTCATGAATCATTTTATTCATCCCTTGCATATTATAGTTCATCATGAAGCCTTTGTAGCTTGGTATTAGTGATTGAAGAACTCTGTCAATAACACTATCAACTAGAAGATCAACTCCCTGCTGAGTCAAGTGGTTATCATACCGAGACATTTTGAGTATGTGTTCACTGATAGAACTATTCTCCTCCATCTTGTAGCTATATAACTTGTTGGAGACTTCATATCTCTCAACCCGAGCATTTTCTTAAAATATTAACTTCAACTCCTGGAACATCTCATATGCTCCATGACGTTCAAAACGTCTTTGAAGTCCCGGTTCTAAGCCGTAAAGCACGACACACTGAACTATTGAGTAGTCATCAGATCGAGCTTGCCAGACATAACATCTGCATCAGCTCCTGCAGCAGGCATTTCACCCAGTGGTGCATCAGGGACATAATTCTTCTGTGTAGCAATGAGGATAATCCTCAAGTTACCGACCCATTCCGTGTAGTTGCTACCATCACCTTTTAACTTAGCTTTCTCTAGGAACACATTAAAATTCAGGGGAACGGTAGCTCGGGCCATCGATCTACAACATAGATATGCAAAACTATAAGACTAAGTTCATGATAAGTTAAGTTTAATTAATCAAATTACTAATGAACTCCCACTTAAATAAACATCCCTCAAGTTATCTAAGTGATACGTGATCCAAATCAACTAACCCATATCCGACCATCACGTGAGATGGGGTAGTCATCAATGGTGAACATCTCTATGTTGATCATATCTACTATATGACTCACGTTCGACCTTTCAGTCTCCAGTGTTCCGAGACCATGTCTGTACATGCTAGGCTCGTCAAGTTTAACCCAAGTATTCTGCATGTGCAAACCTGTTTTACACCCGTTGTATGTGAACATAGAGTCTATCACACCCGATCATCACGAGGTGCTTCAAAACCATGAACTTTGGCAATGGTGCTGCCGTTCTAAGCACCATTATATCTTGAACACTTATATCTTGAAATTTAGTGAAGGGATCATCTTATAATGATACTGCCGTTCTAAGCAAAATAAGATGCATAAAAGATAAACATCAAATGCAATCATAATATGTGACATGATATGGCCATCATCATCTTGTGCTTTTGATCTCCATCTCCAAAGCATCGTCATGATCTCCATCATCACCGGCTCGACACCTTGATCTCCATCATTGCGTCGGGGTCGTCTCGTCAACTATTTCTTCTACAACTATTGCTAACGCATAGCGATAAAGTAAAGCAATGACATGGCGTTTGCACTTCATACAACGACGTATATCACATCACATCTTGACCATAACACATCACAACATGCCCTGCAAAAACAAGTTAGATGTCCTCTACTTAGTTGTTGCAAGTTTTACGTGGTTGCTACGGGCTTCTAGCAACAACCGTTCTTACCTACGCAAAAACCACAACGGTGATTTATCAAGTTTGCTGTTCTAAACTTGTTCAAGGACCGGCCGCATTCAAATCTGATTCAACTAAAGTAGGAGAAACAGACACCCGCCAGCCACCTTTATGCAAAACTAGTTGCATGTCTGTCGGTGGAACCAGTCTCATGTACGTGGACATGTAAGGTTGGTCCGGGCCGCTTCATCCCACAATACCACCGAATCAAAATAAGACGTTGGTGGTAAGCAGTATGACTATCACCGCCCACAACTCTTTGTGTTATACTCGTGCATATCATCTACACATAGACCTGGCTCTGATACCGCTGTTGGAAAATGTTGCATGGAAAACAAAAAAAATTCTACGCACATGCAAAATCTATCCCTGGAGATGCATAGCAATGAGGGGGGAGAGTGTGTCTACGTACCCTCATAGACTGTAAGCGGAAGCATTTAGTGACACGGTTGATGTAGTCGAACTTCTTCGCGCTCCAACCAATCAAGTACGGAATGTACGGCACCTCCGCGTTCAACACACGTTCAACTCGGTGATGTCCTCTGCCTTCTTGATCCAACAAGATGGTGAAGTAGTGGACGAGTTCCGGCAGCACGATGGCCTAGTGACGATGTTGGTGAAGCTATCTCCGCAGGGCTTCGCCTAAGCACTACGAAAATATGACCGAGGGTGTAAACGGTGGAGGGGGCACCGCACACGGCTAAGCAATTACCGTGGTTGTGCTAGGCGCCCCCTCCCACATATATATATAGGTGCGGGGGGGGGGGGGGAGGAGGGAGCAGCCAGGAGGGCACCCCAAGTAGGCCGAATCCTACTTGGGGTCCTCCCCAAGTGGCGCCCCCTTCTTATTGGAGTGCGGGAGGAAGGAAGGAGGAGGTGCCCCCCCCCTTCCTTTCTCTCCTGAGGAGGGAAGGGCAGGAAGGGCCACCCCTCTCCTTTCCTTCCCTCAGGGCCGGCCAGCCATGTAGAGGGGCGCACCAGCCCCCTAGTGGGCTGGTCAGTCCCCTCCTATGGCCCATAAGGCCCATACACTTGCCGGGGGTGCCCGGAACCCCTTCCGATGACCCGATGACTAGCCGGTGCACTCCGAAACTATTCCGGTGTCCGAATACCATCGTCCTATATATCAATCTTTACCCCTCGACCATTCAATACTCCTTGTCATGTCCTTAATCTCATCCGGGACTCCGAACAACATTCGTTCACCAAATCATATAACTCATTAACACTATATCGTCAATGAACGTTAAGGGTGCGGACCCTACGGGTTCGAGAACAATGTAGACATGACGAGACACCTCTCCGGTGAATAACCAATAGCGGAACCTGGATGCCCATATTGGTTCCTACATATTCTACAAAGATCTTTATCGGTCAAACCATTATGACAATATACGTAATTCCCTTTGTCCATCGGTATGTTACTTGCCCGAGATTTGATCATCTGTATATCTATACCTAGTTCAATCTTGTTACCGGCAAGTCTATTTACTCGTTCCGTAATACATCATCTCATAACTAACTCATTAGTCATTTGCTTGCAAGGCTTCTTATGATGTGCATTATCGAGAGGGCCCAGAGATACCTCTCCGATACTCAGAGTGACAAATCCTAATCTCGATATGCCAACTCAACAAGCACCTTCGGAGATACCTGTAGAGCATCTTTATGATCACCTAGTTATGTTGTGACGTTTGATAGCACACAAGATATTCCTCCGGTATCTGGCAGTTGCATAATCTCATAGTCGAAGGAATATGTAATTGACATAAAGAAAGCAATAGCAATAAACTGTACGATCAATATGCTAAGATAACGGATGAATCTTGTCCATCACATCATTCCCTAATGATGTGATCCCGTTATCAAATGACAATACATGTCTATGGTTAGGATACCTTAACCATCTTTGATCAACGAGCTAGTCTAGTAGAGGCTTACTAGGGACACGGTATTTGTTGATGTATTCACACATGTATTTAAGTTTCTGATCAATACAATTCTAGCATGAATAATAAACCTTTATCATGAATAAGGAAATGTAAAATAACAACTTTATTATTGCCTCTAGGGCATATTTCCTTCAAGGGTTTCCTAACCATAGACATGAGTTGTCATTTGATAACGGGATCACATCATTAGGAGAAGGGAGAAGTATATTTTTCGTCCCTCAACTCTTTCTAAAGTATAGAAATGGTCCCTCAATTTCAAAACCATAAAAATGTAGTCCCTTAACTTTTAAAACCAGATAAGTTCAGTCCCTCATGTTAGTTGGGGTGGTTTTCTGGTAACATGGAGTGGTTTTTAACTCCGACACGTGCACAGAAGGTGCTCGGTATAATGCTCATTAAGCGGTAGTCTGCTATAGCTGCCACCCAGTGCACCAGCACCATGCAAATCCCCACCACGCACCGTGTGCTACAACTACAGAGTCTGTGACATGTCACACTTCCACATCGTTATCACGCAGGCGGCATGCTGAGACGAGCCGACGAGATCCTGTTGTCGCCGGCCACATTGGCAATGGCCAGTCCCAACATGC
This sequence comes from Aegilops longissima, assembly GCA_021605205.1. Classification (NCBI taxonomy): domain Eukaryota; kingdom Viridiplantae; phylum Streptophyta; class Magnoliopsida; order Poales; family Poaceae; genus Aegilops; species Aegilops longissima. Next base: position 299,506,137 of record CM038680.1, read on the forward strand.
GCCGGCCGAGGAGCATAAGCAAGCGGCTCCGTCATGCTAGATGCCCAGGCCACAGGACCGGACCATGAAGAGGCGCCATGGAACTTCGGACGCAGACGTGCAGGGAACTAGAGCTGCGACGAGATCGTGCGCCCACCATCCACTACCGTACATAGTCGCCGCCTCGTTCTGTTGATTATTGCTGCCGACCTGTCTTGCATGTGCACTGGCTTCTTGCAGGAGCTTGTGATCACCGTCCCCTGTAAGACGTCATGGTGGTGCCCCTCCAGCCATCCCAAGTACAGCCATGTCAAGCTCAAGCTCAACATGAACTGAAGAACGGTAAGTGCAATCCTTGCTTTTATTAGGACCCGAGGGTACGTGCACAAGCTCCAGCAGTGGCATTGACAAGAGCGAAAGAGCAGCTTTGGGATCTTCACGCCGTTGACCCGACCTCCAACACTCCAGCAGCTACCACCTCGGCAACAAACACCAGAAGGGCATCCTGTACAGGTCGTCGTTCATCAGCCTCATCATGGAGCCGCCGGCCATCGCGCACCGAGCCGCACCTCGCCAGCTGCATCTGCCACCGTATTCGCTCATTGTGCACACTTCCGGGCACCGTTGCCACACCCTGCCACTATTGCTCGAGTGCGCCACCTCCAATGTGCACTGCCGCTCGATGAGATTACACCGAGCACCTTCCGTGCACGTGTCTAAGTCAAAAACCACTCCGCATCAGTAGAAAACCACCCTAAGCGAGATGAGGGACTAAACTTATCCGGTTTTAAAAGTTGAGGGACTAAGTTTTGCTGGTTTTAAAGTCAAGGGACCATTTTTATACTTTAGAAAGAATTCAAGGACAAAAAATATACTTTTCCCTTAGGAGAATGGTGTGATAAACGTACCCAGCCGTAAGCTTAGCATTTGATTGTGTCACTAAATTCACTTTGCCATAGCTTTCGTAGTGCCAAGTATCTATTCCTTAGACCATGAGATCATGCCACTATCGGATACCGGAGGAATACTTTATGTTCTATCATACGTCACTTCGTAATTGGGTGATCATAAAGATGATCTACAGGTATTTCTATACGTATTCGATAGACGGTTTTCAGCAAGGTATTCTCTGGAAGTGTTGTAAGATAGTTTTCATAGATAGTTTGGTATCAGGATAATCAGCAACAAGTGACAAGTAACAAGGTGCGGCAAGGTGGCCCAATCCTTATTTTTTCTAAGGACAAGATGGAAGTACTTCTTATAGTGATTAAAACGTTCTCGGGGACACATGAAAATTTTGTCTAGTTACTCTAATCACGATTCATTGACTCGCATTCATTGCTTTGATTAGTTGTCATGGGGGTTGACCTGAGCTAAGGACAAGATGGAAGTACTTCTTATAGTGATTAAAATGTTCTCGTGGATGTTGGAAATATTTCCTAGAGGCAATAATAAAATGGTTATTATTGTATTTCCTTGTTCATGATAATTGTCTATTGTTCATGCTATAATTGTATTAACTGGAAACCATAATACATGTGTGAATACATAGACCACAACATGTCCCTAGTAAGCCTCTAGTTGACTAGCTCGTTGATCAATAGATGGTTATGGTTTCCTGACCGTGGACATTGGATGTCATTGATAACGGGATCACATCATTAGGAGAATGATGTGATGGACAAGACCCAATCCTAAGCATAGCACAAGATCGTGTAGTTCGTTTGCTAAGAGCTTTTCTAATGTCAAGTATCATTTCCTTAGACCATGAGATTGTAACTCCCGGATATCGTAGGAATGCTTTGGGTGTACCAAACGTCATAACGTAACTGGGTGGCTATAAAGGTGCACTACATGTATCTCTGAAAGTGTCTGTTGGGTTGGCACGAATCGAGACTGGGATTTGACACTCCGTATGACGGAGAGGTATCTTTGGGCCCACTCGGTAATGCATCATCATAATGAGCTCAATGTGACTAATGAGTTAGCCACGGGATCATGCGTTACGGAACGAGTAAAGAGACTTGCCGGTAACGAGATTGAACAAGGTATAGGGATACCGACGATCGAATCTCGGGCAAGTAGCATACCGATAGACAAAGGTAATTGTATACGGGATTGATTGAATTCGCGACATTGTGGTTCATCCGATGAGATCATCGCGGAACATGTGGGAGCCAATATGGGTATCCAGATCCCGCTATTGGTTATTGGCCGGAGAGGTGTATCGGTCATGTCTGCATGGTTCCCGAACCCGTAGGGTCTACACACTTCAGGTTCGGTGACGCTAGAGTTGTTATGGGAAATAGTATGTGGTTATCGAAGGTAGTTCGGAGTCCCGGATGAGATCCCGGACGTCACGAGGAGTTCCAGAATGGTCCGGCGGTGAAGATTGATATATTGGACGAAGGGTATTGGAGTCCGGAAGTGTTCTGGGGGTACCAGGCTATGGCCAGCATGACCGAAAGGTGTTTCAGGAGCCCCGGCAAGTATTGGAGGGCCTCATGGGCCAAAGGGGAAGGGGCAAACCAGCCCACTAAGGGGTGGTGCGCCCCCCACACCCTTTCCCACGTTACTTGGGGAGGTGGGGCGCCTCCACCTGGCTTGGGAGGCAAGCCTCCACCGCTTGGCTTGGGGCAAGTCTCCTAGGATTTTCCCTAGGGAGATCCAATCTGCTGCAGCCGCCCCTAGGGGAAACCCTAGGCGCCGCCCCTCTCCCTTGCCCCTATATATAGTGGAGGGGTGGGAGGGCAGCCGCACCTCTTCCCTAGCGCAGCCCTCTCCCTCCTCCAACACCTCCTTCTCCGTAGTGCTTGGCGAAGCCCTGCTGGAGAACCATGAGCTCCACCACCACCACGCCGTCGTTCTGTCGGAGTTCTCCCTCAACTTCTCCTCTCCCCCTTGCTGGATCAAGAAGGAGGAGACGTCCTCGGGCTGTACATGTGTTGAACGCGGAGGCGCCGTCCGTTCGGCGCTTAGATCGGAATTGACCACGATCTGAATCGCTGCGAGTACGACTCCACCAACCGCGTTCTTGTAACACTTCCGCATCGCGATCTTCAAGGGTATGAAGATGCACTCCCCTCTCTCTCGTTGCTAGTCTCTCCATAGATTGATCTTGGTGATGCGTAGAAAATTTTGAATTATTGCTACGTTCCCCAACAGTGGCATCATGAGCTAGGTCTATGCGTAGATTCTATGCATGAGTAGAACACAAAGTAGTTGTGGGCGATGATTTGTTAAATTTGCTTGCCGTTACTAGTCTTATCTTGATTCGGCGGCATTGTGGGATGAAGCGGCCCGGACCGACCTTACACGTACTCTTACGTGAAACAGGTTCCACCGACTGACATGCACTTGATGCATAAGGTGGCTAGCGGGTGTCTGTCTCTCCCACTTTAGTCGGATAGGATTCGATGAAGAGGATCCTTATGAAGGGTAAATATCAATTGGCATATCACCGTTGTGGCTTTTGCGTAGGTAAGAAACGTTCTTGCTAGAAACCCATAGCAGCCACGTAAAACATGCAACAACAATTAGAGGACGTCTAACTTGTTTTTGCAGGGTATGCTATGTGATGTGATATGGCCAAAAGGATGTGATGAATTATATATATGTGATGTTTGAGATTGATCATGTTCTTGTAATAGGAATCACGACTTGCATGTCGATGAGTATGACAACCGGCAGGAGCCATAGGAGTTGTCTTAATTTATTGTATGACCTGCGTGTCAATGAAAAATGCCATGTAATTACTTTACTTTATTGCTAACCGTTAGCCATAGTAGTAGAAGTAATAGTTAGTGAGACAACTTCATGAAGACACGATGATGGAGATCATGATGATGGAGATCATGATGATGGAGATCATGGTGTCATGCAGGTGATGAAGGTGATCATGTCGCGCCTCGAAGATGGAGATCAAAAGGCGCAAGATGATATTGGCCATATCATGTCACTTTATGATTTTGCATGTGATGTTTGTCATGTTTACAGCTTATTTGCTTAGAACGACGATAGCATAAATAAGATGATCCCTCACTAAAATTTCAAGAGATGTGTTCCCCCTAACTGTGCACCGTTGCGAAGGTTCGTTGTTTCGAAGCACCACGTGATGATCGGGTGTGATAGATTATAACGTTCGCATACAACGGGTGTAAGCCAGATTTACACATGTGAAACACTTAGGTTGACTTGACGAGCCTAGCATGTACAGACATGGCCTCGGAACACAAGAGACCGAAAGGTCAAACATGAGTCGTATAGTAGATACGATCAACATGAAGATGTTCACCGATGATGACTAGTCCGTCTCACATGATGATCAGACACGGCCTAGTTGACTCGGATCATGTAGCACTTAGATGACTAGAGGGATGTCTATCTAAGTGGGAGTTCATTAAATGATCAGATGAACTTAATTATCATGAACATAGTCAAAAGGTCTTTGCAAATTATGTCGTAGCTTACGCCTTGGTTCTACTGTTTAAGATATGTTCCTAGAGAAAATTTAGTTGAAAGTTGATAGTAGCAATTACGCGGACTAGGTCCATAAACTGAGGATTGTCCTCGTTGCTACGCAGAAGGCTTATGTCCTTAATGCACCGCTCGGTGTGATGAACCTCGAACGTCGTCTGTGGATGTTGCAAACATCTGACATACACGTTTTGATGACTACGTGATAGTTCAGTGTGTAATGTTAAATGGCTTAGAATTGAGGCACCGAAGACATTTTGAAACGTCGCGGAATATATGAGATGTTCCAAGAGCTGAAATTGGGATTTCAGGCTCGTGCCCATGTCAAGAGGGATGAGACCTCCGACGAGTTTCTTAGCCTACAAACTAAGGGAGAAAAGCTCAATCGTTGAGCATGTGCTCAGATTGTCTGAGTACTACAATCACTTGAATCGAGTGGAAGTTAATCTTTCAGATGAGATAGTGATGTTTCACCAAAGTCACTGCCACCAAGATACTAGAGCTTCGTGGTGAACTATAACATATCAGGGATAGATATGATGATCCTTGAGCTATTCACGATGTTTGACACCGCGAAAGTAGAAGTCAAGTAGGAGCATCAATTGTTGATGATTAGTAAAACCATTAGTTTCAAGAAGGGAAAGGGCAAGAAGGGATACTTCATGAAACGGCAAATCAGTTGCTGCTCTAGTGAAGAAACCCAAGGTTGAACCCAAACCTGAGACTAAGTGCTTCTGTAATGAGGGGAAGGGTCACTGAAGCAAAACTACCCTAGATACTTGGAGATGAGAAGGTTGACAAGGTTGACAGAAGTATATTGGATATACGTTATATTAAATGTGTACTTTGCTTGTACTCCTAGTAGCACCAGGGTATTAGATACCGGTTCAGTTGCTAAGTGTTAGTAACTCGAAACAAAAAGCTACGGAACACATGGATACTAGCTAAAAGGTGAGATGACGATATGTGTTGGAAGTGTTTCCAAGGTTGATGTGATCAAGCATCACATGCTCCCTCTACCATCGAGATTGGTGTTAAACCTAAATAATTGTTATTTGGTGTTTGCATTGAGCATAGACATGATTGGATTATGTTTATCACAATATGGTTATTCATTTAAGGAGAATAATGGTTACTCTTTTTATTTGAATAATACCTTCAATGGTCTTGCACCTAAAATGAATGGTTTACTAAATCTCGATCGTAGTGATACACATGTTCATGCCAAAAGATATAAGATAGTAATGATAGTACCACATACTTGTGGCACTGCCACTTGAGTCATATGGGTATAAAACACATGAAGAAGCTCCATGTTTGATGGATCTTTGGACTCACTCGTTTTTGAAAAGATTGAGACATGCGAACCATGTCTATTGGTATATATGCATGAAGAAACTCCATACAGATGGATCGTTTGGACTCACTTGATTTTGAATCACTTGAGACATGCAAATCATAACACATGGGCAAGAAGACTGAAGGCCTCGTATTCAGTGAGATGGAACAAGAGAGCAACTTGTTGGAAGTAATACATTTGATGTGTGCAATCCAATGAGTGCTGAGGCATGCGGTGAATATCATTATGTTCTTACTTCACAGATGATTTGAGTAGATGTTAACTATATTTACTTGACGAAACAAAAGTCTGAATTATTAAAAGGTTCAAGTAATTTCAGAGTGAAGTTGAAGATCATCGTGACAAGAGGATGTAATGTCTATGATATGATCATATAGATAAATATCTGAGTTACGAGTTTGGCACACAATTAAGACATTGTGGAAATTGTTTCACAACTAATACCGCCTAGAACACCATAGTGTGATGGTGTGTCCGAACATCATAACTGCACCCTATTGGATATGGTGCATACCATGATGTCTCTTATCGAATTACCACTATCGTTTGTGGGTTAGGCATTAGAGATAACCGCATTCACTTTAATAGGGCACCACATAATTCCGTCGAGATGACACCGTATGACCTATGGTTTAGAGAAACCTAAGTTGTCGTTTCTCAAAAGTTTGGGGCTGCGACGCTTATATGAAAAGTTTTGCCTGATAAGCTCGAACCCAAAGCGGATAAATGCATCTTCATAGGACACCAAAAACAGTTGGGTATACCTCCTATTTCAGATCCGGAAGCAAAAGTGCTGGAACGGGTCCTTTCTTGAGGAAAAGTTTCTCTCAAAAGAATTGAGTGGGAGGATGGTGGAGACTTGATGAGGTTATTGAACAGTCACTTCAACTAGTGTGTAGCAGGGCACAGGAAGTTGTTCCTGTGGCGCCTACACCAATTGAAGTGGAAGCTTATGATAGTGATCATGAAACTTCGGATCAAGTCACTACCAAACCTCGTAGGTCGACAAGGATGCGTACTACTTCGGAGTGGTACGTACTCCTGTCTTAGAGGTCATGTTTCTAGACAACAATGAACCTACGAGCTATGGAGAAGTGATGGTGGGCCCGGATTCTGACGAATGGCTCGAGGCCATAAAGTCCGAGAGGATCCATGTATGAAAACAAAGTATAGACTTAGTAAGAACTACTTGATGGTCGTAAGGCTGTTGGGTGCAGATGGATTTTAAAAGGAAGACGGACAATGATGGTAAGTGTCACCATAAGAAAGCTCGACTTGTCGTTAAGATGTTTTCCGACAAGTTCAAGGAGTTGACTATGATGAGACTTTCTCACTCGTAGCGATGCTAAGAGTCTGTTTGAATTATATTAGCAGTTACTGCATTATTTATGAAATCTTGCAGATAGGATGTCAAAACATTGTTTCCTCGACAATTTTCTTGAGGAAAGGTTGTATGTGATACAGCCAAAAGGTTTTGTCAATCCTGAAAGATGCTAACAAGTATGCAAAGCTCCAGCAATCCTTCTAAGGACTGGAGTAAGCATCTCGGAGTTGGAATGTACGCTTTGATGAGATGATCAAAGATTTTGGGTTTATACAAAGTTTATGAGAAACTTGTAATTCCAAAGAAGTGATTGGGAGCACTATAGAATTTTTGATGAGTATATGTTGTTAACATATTGTTGATCAGAAATGATGTAGAATTTCTGGAAAGCATGTTGGGGAACGTAGTAATTTCAAAAATTTTCCTACGATCACGCAAGATCATGGTGATGCATAGCAACGAGATGAGAGTGTTGTCGTACCCTCGTGAGACCAAGAACGGAAGCGTTGACGCGTTAACGTAGAGGAAGTAGTCGTACTTCTTCCCGATCCAACCGATCCAAGTACCGAACGCACGGCACCTCCGAAGTTCTGCACACGCTCAGCTCGATGGCGTCCCTCGAACTCCGATCCAGCCGAGTGTTGAGGAGAGTTTCACAAGACGACGGCGTGGTGAAGATGATGATGTTCCACCGGCGCAGGCTTCGCCTAAGCTCCATAACGGTATATTCGAGGTGTAGTTTGGTGGAAGGGGCACCGCACACGGCTAAGGAACGATCTCAATGATCAACTTGTGTGTCATGGGGTGCCCCTGCCTCAGATATAAAGGAGGGAGGGAGGGCTGGCCGGCCAAGGAGAGGTGCGCCAGGGTGTCCTACTCCTACTAGAGTAGGATTCCCCCCAAATCCTAGTCCAACTAGGTTTCCCCAAGTGGGAAGGAGAGAGAGAGGCGCCTTCTCCTAGTCCTAATAGGACTAGGGAAGGGGGAAGGTGCGCCAGCACTATGGCCCCTTTCTCTTTCCCACTAAGGCCCATCAAGGCCCATTGACCCCGGGGTTCCAGTAACCCCTCTGCACTCGGTAAAATTCCCAATTTCACCCGGAGTGATTCCGAGTCCAAACATAGGCTTCAATATATCAATCTTTATGTCTCGACCATTTCGAGACTCCTCGTTATGTCCGTGATCTCATCCGGACCAACAACCTTCGTACATCAATATCATATAAACTCATAATAACTGCCATCGAAACGTTAAGCGTGCGGACCCTACGGGTTCGAGAACTATGTAGACATGACCGAGACACCTCTCGGTCAATAACCAATAGCGGGACCTGGATGCCCATATTGGCTCCTACATATTCTACGAAGATCTTTATCGGTCGACCGCATAACAACATACGTTGTTCCCTTTGTCATCGGTATGTTACTTGCCCGAGATTCGATCGTCGGTATCCAATACCTAGTTCAATCTCGCATTGGCAAGTCTCTTTTCTCGTCCGTAATACATCATCTCACAACTAACTCATTTAGTTGCAATGCTTGCAAGGCTTATGTGATGTGCATTACCGAGAGGGCCCAGAGATACCTCTCCGAGCAATCGGAGTGACAAATCCTAATCTCGAAATATGCCAACCCAACATGTACCTTCGGAGACACCCGTAATGTACCTTTATAATCACCCGTTACGTTGTGACGTTTGGTAGCACCCAAAGTGTTCCTCGGGCAAACGGAGTTGCATAATCTCATAGTCATAGGAACATGTATAAGTCATGAAGAAAAGCACTAGCAACAAACTATACGATCGGTGCTATGCTAATGGAATGGGTCATGTCAATCAGATCATTCAACCAATGATGTGATCCCGTTAATCAAATAACAACTCCTTGTTCATGGTTAGGAAACATAACCATCTTTGATTAACGAGCTAGTCAAGTAGAGGCATACTAGTGACACTCTGTAGGTTTATGTATTCACACATGTATTATGTTTCCGGTTAATACAATTCTAGCATGAATAATAAACATTTATCATGATATAAGGAAATAAATAATAACATTATTATTGCCTCTAGGGCATATTTCCTTCAAAGCATACAGGGTTATTTGAAAAGTGTTTTTCAATGGAAAACCTGGATTAAGCTACTTGAACATTGAGGATCAAGATCTATAAGGATAGATCAAAAGACGCTTAATAGTACTTTCAAATGAATACATACCGTGACAAGATTTTGAAGGAGTTCAAAATAGATCAGCAAAGAAGGAGTTCTTGGCTGTGTTATAAGGTGTGAGTATTGAGTAAGACTCAAGACCTGACCACGGCAGAATAGAGAGAAAGGACGAAGGTCGCCCCTATGCTTTAGACGAGGCTCTCGGTATGCTATCTTTGAGTATCAAGACTGAAGTGTGCCTTGCCATGATTCGGTCAAGGGGCACAAGAGTGATCCAGAATGGATCACATGACAATGTCAAACTTAACCTTAGTAAGTAGTGGACTAAGGAATTTTCTCGATTATGGAGGTGGTAAAGAGTTCGTCAGAAGGGTTACGTCGATGCAAACTTTGACACTAATCCGGATGACTCTAAGTAGTAAACCGGATTCGTATAGTAGAGCAGTTATTTGGAATAGCTCCAAGTAGCGCATGGTAGCTGCATCTACAAGATGACATAGAGATTTGTAAAGCACACACGGATCTGAAAGGTTCAGACCCGTTGACTAATAACCTCACAAACCCCATGGGTGTTGGATTCATTACAATCACATAGTGATGTGAACTAGATTATTGACTCTACTGCAAGTGGGAGACTGTTGGAAATATGCCCTATAGGCAATAATAAAATGGTTATTATTGTATTTCCTTGTTCATGATAATTGTCTATTGTTCATGCTATAATTGTATTAACTGGAAACTATAATACATGTGTGAATACATAGACCACAACATGTCCCTAGTAAGCCTCTAGTTGACTAGCTCGTTGATCAATAGATGGTTATGGTTTCCTGACCATGGACATTGGATGTCATTGATAACGGGATCACATCATTAGGAGAATGATGTGATGGACAAGACCCAATCCTAAGTATAGCACAAGATCGTGTAGTTCGTTTGCTAAGAGCTTTTCTAATGTCAAGTATCATTTCCTTAGACCATGAGATTTTGTAACTCCCGGATACCGTAGAAATGCTTTGGGTGTACCAAACGTCATAACGTAACTGGGTGGCTATAAAGGTGCACTACAGGTATCTCCAAAAGTGTCTGTTGGGTTGGCACGAATCGAGACTGGGATTTGACACTCCGTATGACGGAGAGGTACCTCTGGGCCCACTCGGTAATGCATCATCATAATGAGCTCAATGTGACTAATGAGTTAGCCACGGGATCATGCGTTACGGAACAAGTAAAGAGACTTGCCGGTAACGAGATTGAACAAGGTATAGGGATACCGACGATCGAATCTCGGGCAAGTAGCATACCGATAAACAAAGGGAATTGTATACGGGATTGATTGAATCCGCGACATTGTGGTTCATCCGATGAGATCATTGTGGAACATGTGGGAGCCAATATGGGTATCCAGATCTCGCTATTGGTTATTGGCCGGAGAGGTGTATCGGTCATGTCTGCATGGTTCCCGAACCCGTAGGGTCTACACACTTAAGGTTCGGTGACGCTAGAGTTGTTATGGGAAATAGTATGTGGTTACCGAAGGTAGTTCGGAGTCCCGGATGAGAACCCGGACGTCACGAGGAGTTCCGGAATGGTCCGCGGTGAAGATTGATATATTGGACGAAGGGTATTGGAGTCAGGAAGTGTCTGGGGTACTGTGCTATGGCAAGATGACCGAAAGGTGTTTTGAGCCCGGCAAGTATTGGAGGGCCTCATGGGCCAAAGAGGAAGGGGCAAACCAGCCCACTAGGGGTGGTCGCCCCCACACCCTTTCCCACGTCACTTGGGGAGGCGGGCGCCCCACGGCTTGGGAGGCAAGCCTCCACTGCTTGGCTTGGGGGCAAGTCTCCTAGGATTTTCCCTAGGAGATCCAATCTGTGGCCGCCGCCCCTAGGGAAACCCTAGGCGCCTCCCTCTCCCCTTGCCCCTATATACAAGTGGAGGGTGGGAGGCAGCAGACCTCTTCCTGGCGCAGCCCTCTCCTCTTCCAACACCTCCTCCTCCGTAGTGCTGGCGAAGCCTGAAATATTCAAACATTTTAAATAATATTTACTGAATTATAAAACGTTTGTAGAATTATAATACAAATATTTTAAAATTTAAAATTTTAAAATATTATTTAAATTATACAAAGGTTTACATAATTATACACACATTTTTATAGTTCAATATTTGTATAATTAAAATATTCATAATTTAAAATTTGAACTGTTGGTATGAATATTCAGTTGTGTCTAATATTTAAATATATATTTTTGGATATGATTCATGACTAAAATTACACACAAGTGAATATCCATAAATATTAAGTAAACTTTTGTATTTATGATATTTTAAATTTTAAATATAAGCCATGAGTTTACAATGTAAATGTCTGTCTTAACTAAATTTTTTATGAGGTGTATATTTAATAAATAGTTGACTCTACATTTTACTTGTATTAAGTGGCGTCATGTGCACGACAGGTCTTTGGTTGATAATCTCGAATGTTTTATAATTCATAAGTATTATTTCAATATATGGATATTTTCAAAATAATACACGAACAAGTTTCAACAGTAAGTTATTTTCTTTGTATGTGCAATATTCATAACACACAAATATTTGAAAGTTACCTTATTACTATATATATATATATATATATATATATATATATATATATATATATATATATATATATATATATATATATATATATATATATATATATATATATATATATATATATATTGAGTGTACCATCTAGAAATTTCTAAAAAACCGAAGAAGTGCAAAATGGCCCGCACAGACTGCGGTCCATTTGTGCTCGCGCCTTTGTTCTACTATATTAAGGTCTAGTTATCTTTTTAGACATCAAAATGTTTAGGTTGGATTCCGATATCACTCCCTCCCCAGGTTATGACAAGTGATGCGCTGCATGTGTGCTACTTGTTGCAATCTGGGAGTTTTTTTTTTCATAAATCCGTTTATTCAAAACATTTTATCTCTTAAATCGTGCGTCCAAATCTCGAACCGTTTGCACCATTGGAACCCTCGGGTCGATATCTTGAAAACTAGATCCCATGCTGATAGGTTTTGACGAACTTTTTTTTTGACAAAAAACCGAACTAGGAGCATGTTTTTCTTGTGTTTTCGGGAGCCATTTCTGAGAGGCACGGCCGCGCGGAAGCAAATCCGTGCCTCTCGCGGAAGCACAACCGTGCCTCTCATGAAAGAAAAAAAAACGTATTTTCCCCGTTTTCGAGAGGCACGGTTGTGCCTCTCTCGGAAGCAAATTCGTGTCTCTTGCGGAAGCTAAACCGTGTCTCTCACGGAAGAAAAAGAAAAAGAAAACGCGTTTTTTTCCATTTTCAAGAGGCACGTCTCAAGGAAGGAAAAATAAACAAGATAAAATGCGTTTTTTCCATTTTCGAGAGACACGACGGTGCCTCTCGTGGAAGCAAAATTGTGCTTCTCACGAAAAAAAAAGAAAACATATTTTTTCTGTTTCCGAGAGGCACGGTCGTGCCTCTCGCGGAGTAAAACCGTGTCTCTCGTGAAAGGAAAAGCATATGCCTCTCATGGAAAAGAAACGTGTTTTTTCACGCATATTTTTATTAAAAAGCTAAGTAAGACCGGTGAAAAACTGAAAAAAAACATATAAAAAGCCGAAAACGCGTGCGAAAATGTGATCGTTGGAGAGGCTCCCAAAGGAGCGCTCCTCAACTAGGTTCTCTCGTTGGATTCGCTAGGCAGGCTAGCTTGCCAGCGATGGGTTGTGGGTTGGAAATCCAGTCCCCACACTATTTCTTGTTAATTTTATCTTTGTGCTGACATATCGGACCCACCACTAGTTGGCACTTTTCCGGAAAAAAGGCCAGTACTTTTTTGTTTGAAAAACGTGTCACGACCGAGCGCCATTTGTCACTGACAATGGAAACTGTCCACGTTGGCATCCACGCATGAACTGAATACACCCATGTACGGGATATGTGACAGTATTTGCACGACCGTGCCAATCCTATGACCACAATAACGTATTTTTATAAGTTTATGTATCAAACTAACTGTCACGTGCAAGTTTTAAGACTCAATATGTTTACCTCTGAAGAAAAGTGCCACCATAGTAGAGAAGTACAGGGAGTTGCCAAAAGAATGAAGTTATGCAACAAAAGCAAAGCAAAATGTGCTGTCCAACCAAACAGCAGCTTGCTAGCAAGTAGGCCATACGGCATCCGCACACATGTATCAATGTATGTATGCGTGAACAGATCGGTCGTGTGGTTGTTTGTGCATGGGCGGATGATCGAAGGCGAAAGGACTCCAACGAACGGAACTGCCGATGGACGGGGACACACCTGGCATAAATTAAAAGGCTTGATCGTGGAGAGCAAGGCACATGGACACTTTGGCCCGTGGTCTGCTGATTGCTGATTCACCTAGAAACGGGCCCTGACTTCTGGCGATGTGTGTTCATTCATGTAAAGATAAATACATCAATGGTGCATGAAGTTGTACACCATGTGTAGTTTGGTGCTAAAATTACTCCTTCAATCCAAAATAAGTGTCGCATTGTTGAATTGTGGTTAGTTAAAGACTGCAACACTTCATATGAATCAGAGGTATTAAAAGATATAAAAAAACTGGTTCCAAAACTTGATACACAGAGCATGTATGGTTCAATTTGCGCCTGGAGCTGTATAGGGCGCTCGCGTAGCGTGCCAGCATGGTGCCAAGCACCACTATCTCGTAAGGATCCTCGTAAATGTCACACGTATGTCACAAACACATGTCAACTTTGAATTTTTTTATAGCAAATTTAGTGACACAAGGATGCAACTTTACGACCTTCGTCCTGCAGTAGTTGTCAAACATGAAAACTTCTTTTTGGATCACAAGTTTCAGTTTTTTTTTTAGTTTCCTTTTTTGTCGGATGGCAACTTTAGTTAAAAACATATCACGACTGGAGTGCTTCGTACCATACGTGTGACACTTATTATTTAGGATCTCGTAAAAAGTCTCTGAAACGTCAGGCCCACCGACAGTGACCGGACAAGGTTGGAGCATCACATTTTCTATCCTGAGAAAACACCTTAAATTAGCGGAAATTGACTTTGGCTCATAGGTGTATATGTACGCATCGTTCAAATACACATTTTGAAAAGTTAAAAAATTACGTGGAAAAATCCTGAGTGTAAAACCGGACATTATATGTGCGTGCATAAAGTTTCGGTGAAAAAAAAACACATTTTTTGTGGCTTGTGTAAAAAACAATTTTTGATGCTTGATTATCGCTATTCACGAGGCATTTTTTTTTGTCTTTTTTGTATATGCCTCAAAAAATGTCTTTTTTCACCGAAACTTTATGCACACACATATAATGTCCGGGTGTACACGCAAGATTTTTTCTCGAATTATTCTTTTATTTTGAAATGTTTTTTACATATATTTCATAATAGGTGAATATGCACTTATGAGCCAAAACGCCACATAAATATCACTATGCGTCTCTACATCCGTTGAATCCCACTTATCAATAAACAGTACAAAGTGCGGATACGGAGGAGCGGGAGGATCATCTACACAATTTGGGCTATCTGGTAAGAGAGAAACAGACGCGTTTTCACAGGACAACGGATGACTCATCGCGAGGTTGCTCTACTAGCTTTCGAAAACATAAAGCAACGGGATATGGCTTTCGTTGGGGCCTTGCCATCTGTCGGCATAGGCTGAGTATGTGCTGGGTTTTACATGGTTCATGCTTATGGGCCATTTTTTTGGTTTTTGCAACGTTCCCTAAAAACGTGCGCCCCCTGTAAATTGCGCTTCTGTTTTCCTTCTATAAGAAAAGTCAGTGCTCCTGTTGGTTTCTCAAAAAAAAAAAAAAAACAGTACAAAGGGATAATTCATATGGTACCCATGAAGGTCAAACGCGAGACCTCATTGTATAGCGCCGGCCGTGCTAGCCACTCCACTCCATCACGTTTGATGTCAATAAATGATAACTTTTTTTGACCTAATAAAGGATAACTAGACTTAGTGTCTCGGTTTTTTTTTTGAGGTGTAGACTTAGTGTCTCGTAGTCGAACACACTCGTGGGTGCCTAAATGGGCTGCAGTCACAGCTGCCCATTTCCGATAAGTTCATTGTTTTGTTTTTCGTTTTTGAGAAAATATGCAAATTATAATTGCGGTAAAAAGGAAATTCTTAAATATTTAGGTTCATATATTTTAGATAGTTATATAAAAAAGCAGTCATATATTAAAGAAAAATATGATCACTGGGTTTGTAATCTACAATATTTAATAAAAATATACACATATCATTTTAAGAAGTATTCATGTAAATAAATTAATATTTAAGAAATATAAAAAGTTTTTATAAATAAATAATATTCATTTGAGGCTATGCAGTCTAGGGCTTACTAGACTCTTATTTATTTTTCCATACATCCTTTTCTATTTATTTTTGTAAAAGTATATAAATGTCTCTTTCCCAACAAACAAATTTATTAAAATGTGTAAACACCTTTGAAGAAAACATAATTCTTTATTATATACTACATGAATATTTAATTGAAAATGCGAACATTTTAAAATTACATGAAAATTTATCCAAATATTTATTTATTTATTTCATATTTTAGTAAAATCTACACTTTTAAAATTATACAAAAAGTTAGAATACATAAAGTTATTTAATTGTATGGAATTTTTAAAATAATATGCAAATATTTTTAGAATGACATGAATTTTTTCAATGTAAGTAATTTTATTTGTATGTATATTATTTATAACAGATGAATACTCTATTTTTATTTACATATATTTTAAAAAATCCATTAAATTAAAACTAACATATGGAAAATGTGTCCAAGTGGATGTAACCCATTTAACCCCACGAGCGTGTTTGGAAACGAGACATTAGGCCTATTTTTTTGACTGAATATTAAGCCTATTTATCCTTTATAGTGTTCTAAACAAGGTCCTTTATAGACACGAAATGTGATTGGGTGGGTCTGAATAGCATCCTCGGGGCATAAGATGGTGTCTCGGGATCTCCGTAGGCACATATCGGCGTTTCAGGGGCTTTTTACGAGATTTTGTAGTACTAAGGGGGTTTTCTGCAAAAAGAAGTGCTCTAGCTCCACCCATTCACTGTCACTAGGCCCGGCGCTACGTTGTCACACCATGCGAGCGGTGTACATAGTTACGGATGGGAATTGAACCATACGTGCATGTTAGGACAAGTTTTGACATCAATTTTCTATTTTTTTTAACTTTTGGCACCAAACTAATCGGCGACGATGACCCCCAACAGCTAGATCCGGCCATTTGAGGGGATTCAAGGGCGGCGCCGGTCGATTGAAAGTGTCGGTAGGGGGCACTGGCGTGGCCGCGGTGCGGGCGGGAGTGAGTTAAACCGAATAAAGGAGCAGCCAAGTCCGGTTTAAGTTCTGAAAACAAAATTTCGCCCATACTACTTGTAACAAAACAAAACCGAACCCAACACCACGACATGACCTGCTACCACGGGAAATGCTTCCCTGCTTCTCTCACTTTCCACTCGCTGATGCAAAGGTGACGAAGCTAGCGGTGGACAAGATCGTGGCTAACGATGTGGTAGGATAATTGTAGTTATACTATGTGGCGATGGACAGAAGGCTTCCTTCTGGAAATCCTCTTGGCTTCAGGGCGTTAGGCCCAAAGATATTGCGCCAAAGATTTTCGATATTTCACGCAAGAAAGGTGTAACGGTCGCCACGGCCTTAAGGGATGGGCAATGGATAGCACAAATCAACATTGACGCTGGCCTCATTCTAGAACACATTCAACAATTCTTGGCTCTTTGGGAGAAGATATGGCTGTGGACCATTCAGTAGGGTGTCCAGGACTCTATATTGTGGAAGTCAACCAATGATGGGCAATACTCGCTAAGTCCGCTTATTTGGCGTAGCTTCATGACCTCCCGCCTCAAGTTCGTCCACCGAGGTTTGGGCGTGGGCTTCCCCAAATGCAAATTTTTCACGTGGCTCGTTATCCAAAAGCGAGTTTGACTACCGATAGGCTTCAGAGGAGAGGATGGCCAAATTGTGACAAATGCCCGCTCTGCGATCAGTGCAAGAATCTGCAGACATCCGATCTTCAAGTGTCGTTTCTCTGTTCGGATTTGGAATGCGGTCTTCTCATGGCTTGGGCTTGCTATCCCCACGGCCCCGTGGCTCTTGTTCGATTCGGTGAAATCTTGGTGGGATGCGGTTCTCTCTGATAATACACTCCCGACGAAGGCCCTATCTTCCCTGTTACTTCTTGTGGGATGGGAGATATGGAATGAAAGGAATGCTCGTGTCTTCGTGGAGCAAAGCGCGCCGGATGGCGATTGTCATGCGACGATCAAAGAGAAAGTCCCTATTTGGGCCTTCGCAGCGCTAAGCATTTGCGTGTAATGCCGCGAGAGTAATTATTTTGCTTTTCCGCCGCTTGGCGATGTTTGTTCTGAAACCTCTTCTTATTAAATGAAAATGGCAAGTCTTTTGCCTTGTTTCAAAAAAAAAAAAACTTATTGGATGCGGCTGCGTATAGGTGAAACCCCGGAACAAGTTGCTTCGCGTGGAGAAGAAACCCTACCGTACCCAAAACAAACAAAGTCCGCAGGGGGGCTGGTGGCCCAAGTTTTGTCCATGATCGATCATGCCACGCTCGTAGGATGATCAAAATTACAAATCAAAATCCGTCCGTTGGACCTGGCGGCATGCATCCACTCGACGAGGGCAGGGGGCAAAGGGTCCCAGCTAGCGAATATACGCTCGCAGCAATGAAGCCGCTGCGATGGATCGAGCTGGCCACTATAGTGCACGCACGTACAGATCGAGATATATCCCCATCGATGAGGCTGGCCTTTTGTCATCCTGCCTTCGCTTTCCTACCGAGTACGTACTCCATCGCGCCGCACCCATTGATTTATTATTGCTGCCCGTGCGAATTACACACACCGTCGGTAGAAAAAGCTCTCGGTTTTGTGACACTCAGCTTCTCCGTCAACCACGACATCAGCCTCCAAGGATCATTCGACGGGTCCTTGGAGAAATCATGATGTAAAAAGGAACGACGGATATCTCTCGCGATGACCTGCCGCGCCGCGCGCTTTAGATTTGGTATATAGGGTGTCACGTTTTCCATCCGCGTTGGTTGGGAAATCACGTGCCCTGCTGGGTTTTCCAGTGGCTGGGATTAGTTGGTTAGCCCTGAAAGTCGTTGGAAAAGTAGGTTCAGGAATATCACAAGAACATGGTGGCTACGGCACTGGCAGTTGGCGGCAGCAATAGATATGGCACTGTGAGAGTGACGGCCAGTCTCCACGCTTGACAAGAGCTGGTGCGAGCGATATTAGTAAAGTGACAGCGCAGTGAGGTTTAATTCTACAGCGACACTACGTACGCTTGATCTGGTTTTGATGGCTAAGATAACCCTTCAAGCCCTTGAAAGCAAAACAACGCTTGCTCTTTGACTTTGATGCACAGGTTAAGTCATTATTACAGTCACTGACAGCATCATTAACCTTAATTTGAGCACTGTTTTAAACTGCAGCATGCATAGCAACAAATGGGTAGCGGTTAGCTCTCAAACTTTTCTGGCACGGAGATCCAAATGATGGGAACCCAGCCTAGTTCAGCTGGCTGATAGGAACCAGGCACGAAGATCCCCGACCCCCGACTTCTCTTCGGCTCGAATTTAGGTTACTATATTCCGGCCGTGCTAATTGAAAACAATACCTAAATGACCCATGCTAGCTAGTGACAGGATAACATAATTTTACAACCGCACTCGGTGAAGTAAAGCTCACGAGTCAAAGTGTAATGCCATTCAGTAAAGCAAAGGCATCTACTCATAATGTTAAAATCCATAATTCAGAGGCATATCTTATTAACTGCTGGTTCCAAACAAGAAGCACAAATCTGTACAAATTACAAGGTGTTCATCTCACCGATCGATCTACACACGCACCAGTTTGGATTCTCATCAACACGCATATGCTACACGTACGGATATGTTAATTACATCACACACAATCGAGCACCAAATTAATCCCAATACCAGGAAGAGGAGGAAGGAGATAAATTAACCGGGCCATATATATGTATTTGATAGATCGATCGAGATCGAATGGAGTCATCTCAATGTCCACCACACCTTACCTGCCGGTGCTGGTCCACCCAGACGAGCCAGCAAGAGAACAACAGACTTTGGCAGGGACGGCGGCGGCGATCACCTGCCGGAGGTGTCGGAGGAGCAGTCGCAGTCGACGGCCTCCACCTCGCGCTTGTGGAAGCTGCGGTGGCAGCCGCACGCCGCGCAGAGGAGCGCCTCGGCGCCCGCGGGGGCCGACGCCATGAACTCGCGGCAGCCGTCCACGGCGTACCCGCCGATGCCGGCGGCGTGGTTGCGCTGGCACTCCTTGTAGTGCACCACCTTGCCGTCCTTCCTCTCGGGCGCCACCGCCGTGCCGTTGGCGAGCGCCTTCGACGCCGACCGGTCCTGCTGGGGCCCCATGGACGATGGTGCGGACGACGCCTTCTTGCCGGCCGGCGGCCGTCGGGGCTGTGGCGTCTGAGATGGAAGGGAAGGGAGTGGGAAGGCTTTTGCTATCGCGCCCTTGGATGCTGGTACTTATATGGGCAGGAGCACGAGACGGAGGGGTGATGGTTTTCTCCATTTCTTTTCCGCGGGCACGCAAAAGCTTTGCGTGTAATTGCATTGGAAGAAAAAAGAGTCTCGCAAGGTTACAAGAATGGGCACCGGTGCGCACAGTGTTTTTATTTTAGGATCATGCGTCGGAGCACCTGGGTAATTTGGACGGAGCATTCGGTCCACATGATGCTATGGTGTGTGGTCTAGATTTCACTACCAGCGAAAATCCTAATAGTAGCCCTTGAAATATGTATAACACTAGCGCTGGGTCCAGCGCTACGGCTAGCGCGCTACAGCTAAGTTGTAGCAGTAACGTTTTTATGGGCAGCGCTACTGATCCAGGACCAGCGCTAGCTACTGCTAGGTTCCTTCGAGCGCTACTGCTAATGTTCTCGCTTTCGCCGAATCGCACCCCTTACATATTTATGATGTATTTATACAGGCTCTATACAATAGTTTCATCAGATCATACTAAACATATACTATTCTCATCATATCATATACATACAGTAGTATCGTCATACCATCATCATTATCATCATTCAACACAAATATCACCGCATCTCGAAAATAACGATACACAAGTGCGATCATGTCATGTCTCGAATAAGTGCAACTGCATGGTCATGACGCACACACAAGTTTCATCATCTTTATCTAAACCATGATGTAGAAGAGAAGAGCGATCAACATGAGCAAGAACGCGACTATGTAGTACTGGCGGTCCCGCCCCTGCTCATGCTGGAGTGTCCACCTCAAGTAACTACTTTTCGCTTCGGCTCTGCTGTCGAACCCTCTGTGGCTAGCACCCGAGTACCTGTGCACCTGGGCCTGAGCGGCTGGCCAGTGGTCGTAGACTCCTAGAACCCTCCCAACGTACACGGCGTAGTAGCCCTTCACCATCTCTAATCTATGTACCTGCATCGTGAGTTGATGAATTGAACGACAATATGCAACATAATGTACTTAAGAAAACAAAGAGGCATAATTAGGAAAATACAAGCAACCAATAGTAAACATAAATGACGAAGTTCCTCATACCCAAACTAATTAACTAGAGCGATCTACGCTAGTTCAGGACCACGGTTTAGTTACATCACATAGTTTCGCCGTGCATAAATTCAAAGTTTTGCCATAGAAAAAGGCAGTAGTGACACATGCATTGTCATCAACAATCAGTCCTCCATGTCGGCGGTCCAATCTTCATAGTCAGGGAGGAAGCCCCTGAGCTTCTTGAAAGGCTTCAGGTCCAGACGCTGAGCGAGTAGCAGTGCTCGGACATCTTCCCGCGTGATTGGCCCATGGTAGAACATCCCTGTTGGTTTGAGGACCTGCTTCATGATCACTTGGGCAAGTTCACACTATACGTGATACAACTCAGCTCTGATTCGATGATCCGGTGTACTTCCTATGCTTGTGGCCCAGCTGACAATCTCGGCATCGTTGGTAGTAGGTGACATGCGAAGGCGTTGATTATCCCTTCTATACTCGAGCAGGTGATGCATGAGGTAGAATCCATCAGCCATACTGGTGTGCAGTTGCTGGATGCAACAGAAGTCGGTCTTATGACCGAAGCCAGCCCGCGATTCCTGTACTTTTTCACCTTGATATATCCACAAGACAGGCTGAAGGTTAACAGGGCACTATCGTGAACACTCTTTATGTGCTTGTAATCCTTTTTCCTGAGGTTCTTCGATGAGTCCAAGTACATAGCATGGGAGTATTCCGGTATGTAACGATGAGGACGCCTCACGCGCTAAATTAAGTACACCTCAAATTAGCCTCCATGCTTGCAAAGGAATGATTAACACTTACGAAAGGATATGTGCGGATGACTTACATTGGGATGATAAGGCACGAGAATCACTTCCTTGTCCTTATTAGCGATCATGAATTCACCGAGGTACTTGTCAAGATAGTCATGGTGCTCTTTGCAAACTGCCAAGAAGCTCTCGTGCATATAGAACGGTCCGCGACGCAGATATATTTGATGTTCTCGACCCTAATGAAGTAGTTCAAGCGATACATGCGGATGAACTGAAATCCAGCTTGGTCATGTGGAACATGTCGTAGATGTAGTCAAATCGCAGGATGAACTTATTCACGGGCCATCTCTCGATGTACAACTTCCCACCCGGCACCGAGCAGCGAAAGCGGTATCCTGGTTTTTCCGCCACTGAAGGCTTTTTTCTCCGCCAGACATCTTCATGGAGTCTCCTTAGATCATTGTTCAATATGTGCTCTAGCGCTTTGCAGTAGGATCGGTGGCGGCGACATGGAAGCGCCAAGACCTTCGATGTGTATTCTGTCTACCACCCGGGGCTTCAGAGGCGGCTGGCTGCTTGAAGCAGCTCTGGCTCCTTTAGGGCCTTTCCTGTCCGGTCTCCTCCTTTGCTTCTTGGCGTGGCGGTAGTGAGCCCACCATACCTTCCCTAACCACCACCCCAAGTGTCATCGGGCTAATCAATGGATGGGCCTCGGGGGGTTGCTGGGTACAGGCGGCATCTGGAGGCGTCTCCTGTGAGGATCGCTTGAAGAGAGACTTTTTGCATTCTGCCTTAGGACGTTCCGGCTCCGGCAAATCAGGTAGCATCAAGTCATCATCTCCACGCTCATAGCCTGAGTCTTCGCCGTCCTGATCCATCAATCCTCCATCATCATAGGCGGTATTGAAATACTTTTCTGGGTCATCATCATCATCCTCCATGTCATCATCAACATTTGCTTCTTTAACAGTGGGGGCTACATCATCTGGCACTAATGGAGACTCTCCCTCGCGTAGTCCGCTATCACTCGCCACGACAGGTGCAGGTAATGTGGTAGGTGCGGTGGTGTTCATACCTTCTTGAGAAGGTGGCGTTAGCGTGATACTAGGCGCCTTGAGAAGAAGAATAGACTTCGGCCAAGGCAAGAACCAGCTCTTGCATGCACCAATCATCTTAGGGGTCTCGTTGTCATCGACTGGTACCGGAGGAGGCAAATCCTCGAAGCCCACAAAGACACTGGCCACGTTAACCTTGAAGACACCATCAGACATCTCTCGGTTGTGGAACATGCGGTACTTGGGCTTCAGGATCGTTGCCTTTCCCGCGGCCACCTTATGGGCCTTGATGTCGTAGAGTAGGGTGCATGGGGTGTCGTCGGCCTATGAAGGAGACATGTTTGCGATGTCAAACATCCGAAAGGCAACTGAAACGGAAGACTATAGACATGCTGGTGAAAAGGGTATGATGCGTAATTACCATGAGGGCGTCGAGCTCAGCCAGCGATGAAGGCCCGCCGAGCATGCAAGAGACGGAGGTCGGGCTGCTATGAACAGGAGCGGGACCTTTTGCGGTTGCTTGAGCAGGTGTTGGTGCTCTGGTGTTCACCGAATTGCTCCCGACAAAGCTGGGAAGGGGAAAATCCTCCGGCCGTGCATTTGGATTGTTCCTCGTGAAATTGAAAAGTGCCGGAAGCAAGCTGACCACCGAGTCAGTGACCGCTGCATTGAAGGCCCCGAGCAACTCTTCTTTGGTCTCAGCTTTGGTCTTATCGATCGCAATCTTGACCTTCTCGTCGATGCTCTGCTGAGTGACGACCGAGCGTCTCTTCTTTCTTTCCTCTGGCACCTCGTGGTAGCACGTCTTCCACGAGGCGCCTGTCGGTGTCAAAACCGGCGGATCTCGGGTAGGGGGTCCCGAACTGTGCGTCTAAGGTTGATGGTAACATGAGACATGGGACACAATGTTTACCCAGGTTCAGGCCCTCTCTATGGAGGTAATACCCTACTTCCTGCTTGATTGATCTTGATGAATATGAGTATTACAAGAGTTGATCTACCACGAGATCATAATGGCTAAACCCTAGGAGCCTAGCCCGTATGACTATGGTTATCCATCTTCGGCTCTACGGGCCTAATCCTTCGGTTTATATAGACACCGGAGGGATCTAGGGTTACACAAAGTCGGTTACATAGAAAGGAATCTTCATATTTGGTCGCCAAGCTTGCCTTCCACGCCAAGGAGAGTCCCATTCGGACACGGGAGAGAGTCTTCGGTCTTGTATCTTCACAGCCCATCACCGCCCATGTCCAACAAGCCGACGCCGAGGACCCTTAGTCCAGGACTCCCTCAGTAGCCCCTGAACCAGGCTTCAATGACGAGGTGTCCGATGCGCAGATTGTCTTAGGCATTGCAAGGCGGGTTCTCTTTTCCGAACTCCAAGATAGTCTTCGGACGCAACGATCGTGTTCGGATCTACAACACAAGTACCACACACAACCGCAGAGAGTATAATATTTCACGAGTCCAATCCGCTGACAACTTTTTGTAACGTGTCATCACATTTGTCCGGTCATTATTTTGAACCGTTTTTGTCTGCCGTTCCACGTTTCGAGACGCAGTTTTCATTGGCACGTCTTGTCAAAGCAGAGATCGTGTCCCCTTATTGCGGGATTCTCATCAATACGAGCGTGGGTAATCCAATCGTGCCGTTTACACAGCCCTTGGGAACAAGCGAGTTTTAAGGTGAGTGGGGAGGCGCTTGATATTCATTGCCTTTATAAGGAGATAAGGATCCCCTTTCTTCACCCACGCCTTTCCTCTTTCTCTGCCTTCCCATTCTCGAGCTCCAGCGCCCAAGTCATCATCTTCTCCATCTCAAGGAAGGACTCAATCATGTCCGAATCCGGAGGTCAAGGCAAGTGAATGGCCTCCTCCGTCAAGGAGAAGGACATTACCCAGCTTCGGGCGGCCGGGTATCTGGCGAAAGAAACCGCCCACCATCTTCCGGTCAAGGAGCAAATCGTCCCCACCCTGAAGCCCAACGAGAGGGTGGTGTTCATCCCTCACTTCATCCGCGGGTTAGGGTTTCCTCTCCACCCTTTCGTCCGCGGACTTATGTTCTATTATGGGCTAGATTCCCATGATCTAGCCCCGAACTCCTTCCTCAACATCTTGACATTCATTGTCGTGTGTGAGGCCTTCCTCGGCATCCAACCCCACTTTGGACTGTGGCTCAAGATCTTCAACATGAAGCCGAAGGTGGTGGATGGTCAACACGCGGAGTGCAGAGGCGCAATGGTGAGCAAGATGCCCAACTGCACATGGCCCAAAGGTACTTCTGTGGAGACCGTCAAGGAGTGGCAGAAGCTGTGGTTCTATATCGGACCGTGGGCATGATCTTGCCCATACTGCCAATCCAGTAAGTCTTTCATATCTCGAGGCGCATCCTCTACTTGCTTGTTAAGGAGGATATCTAAAGTTTACTATTTTACTCTTTCAGGCGTGGACAGAGAAAGCAAAGCGGATTCAATGTTCGGCTCCGCTGCCCGAAGAACCAATCATCCCGCTCCTGGCAAAGATGCTGGTCCCGGCGCCCTATGAGCCACCAAAGAAGAAGGCCAAGGGGGGCAAAAGTGGCCCCTGTTGCAAGGGTGCTTCGGACGCGACGTCCGAAGACAACGAGACCCATTCCTACGCCGCAGAGGATGACGACGACGAGGAGGAGGAAGACAACCCTCCCCCTGATGGGGGAAGTAAGAAGAGGGCGGCCTCCACGAATCTGGAGGAGGAGGCGTCCAAGAGGGGGAAGGGCTCCCTTGCAGATAACTCCACGTGGGACACCGACAGCAGTCCGGAGTGACACCCCCGGAATAAGCCCCTGGCCGCATCGTAAGTACTGAAAAATTCGTATTCGTCCGTGTATCCTGCCTCTTCGCCTCATGGTATTAACATGTCAAATAATGCTGTTGCAGTCCGACCCACGACAGCTCCCAGCGATCCTCATCAAGAGGTTCGCTGGATTCGAAGGCGATGACCAGCGAGTCACTGCAGGCCGCCCGCTCTCCTAAGGCCAAGGGCGACGCCGAGGTGCTGTCCCGAAGGACCTTCCCAGGCCCAGGAGAGGTTCAGGAGGCGCCAGAGGGCGAAACCTCAGTTGCCGGACACATGGGGGAGCAAATCCTCATGGAGACTGGCGATGAGGGCCATGTTCAGTTTGGCCCTCAGCCGAATACGATTTCGGAGACCCATACGGCTCCGGAATCCAGCGAGCAACCTCCTTCAAAAGAAGGGGGTGTGCCCATTCCGCCGGTGACCTCTGTCCAACCAGGGGCGCCGGATAATCTGCTGGAAGCGCTATGAGGCGCTTCCATTGTAGATGAACACCGTATCCTTATGGGTATGGTGATTGAGAGGGTTCTGTCCGTCAAGAGCAGACTAACCGAAGCCTGCAGCAGCCTGCTGACAGGTTTTGAGGTAAGCGACACAAAAGAAAAGTCCCAATATAGACCGTAGTCCCTGAGGCACTGTCCGGTGTTCGGAAAGAAAGGCCGGACAGAGGATCGACTCCTTATTGCAGGAGACTAACTAAATATCTCTTGTATGAATGAGCAGGCGTCGTTGCTGGAAGAGACCTCACACACTGCCGAAGTCTCCAGACTGAAGCAGACGCTGGAGCGGGCCGAGGAGGAGCTCGGCCAAGTGAGGAAGCAGCTAGAAGAGAAGCAAGGTATGTAATGACGCGCTGTATATTCGGAAAGAATAAGTGATGTGTATTGACCGGAGTGCCCTGATCTGTGTAGGGGCGGCGACCGAGGCCGAGGCCCTTAAGAAGGCACTGGCCGAGGCCGAGGAGAAGGCTGTGAAGGAGCAAGTCTCCCACAAAAAGCACGAGGCCCGAGTCAATAAGGTCCAGCAAGAGCTCCAGGATGCTGTGAAAAAATGCGATACCTTGGAGCGTGATGCTTCGGCTCAAGAGACCGAACTCGCCAAGGCTTGCCAAAGCGCAGAAGAGGCCCGGGTTGAAGCCCAGGGCACTCTCCAGGAGGTCCAGGAGGCCAAGAAGATTGCGGCGGGTAAGGCGTTTAGTATGCAAAGCAAGTATATGAAGAAGAAGTATCTTTTAGTAACCCGGATTCGGAGTTCTCCAGGGGCTTTTGCGGATCTGCCACGCAGTGTATCTGATGCTGCGGAGTTCTCCCGAGCCAAACAAGGGAGCTCAACAGAGAAGCTGTTCTGGTCACAATATCTTGCGCCAGAACATCCAGTGCCTTTTAGCGACCAGCTAAAACAGCTGGCCGAGCTGCATAGGGTGGCCGAACTGGCCATGAAGGATTTAATAATCCAACTGTGGCCTACCGAAGCTATACCCAGCAACTACTTCGGCCTCGTGAAGCGGCTGGTGAATGCATGTCCTCGGCTGGACGTCGTCAAACGGTCGGTCTGCATCGAGGTCGCACGCATGGCCTTCGCCCGCGTCAAGGTGTGGTGGGAGAAGATGGACGCTGTCAAGCTTGTGACCGAGGGGCTGCCTGAGGGCAAGGAGCACCGCACGCCCGAGCGGTATTTTGAAGACGTCCTGGAGGGGTCTCGCATTGTGGCGACGCAATGTGTGCGGGATATTATTTTCGAATGAATACATTCATGTTGTCTCTGCCTTGTATGCTGAAACAAAGTCGTTATGTAATATAATGTTTGGTTTAAAAAAAATTACCTCCTGTGCGACCGTATTGTATGAAATCTGAGGGTTGGCCAGTCGTCGGCTTCTGCCCCCACGTAGGTAGTACGGTGGTGTTCGGGATGGAATCTAAACACTCTTGATCCAATTGTTTGGTCCTTGAAGGAGGTGTTTAGCGCAACGAACCAGGCAATCAGACTATGCGGCTTGAACACCCTCACTTAGCCATAGGAGGGCGCAGCCCCTAGTATCCAAAGTAGGATGTTGTAAACACCTGATCAGGTAAGTACCGATCCCTCGCGTAATGCGGAAAAAATCTCTAACGATTTGAAACCTCCGAAGAGCTGACCGGCTCTCGCGCATCATGACAGTGAGTTTTTGGCTTTTTCTACTGAGGTGCTCATCCGGGTAAACCAGGGCACAATCGCAGTAGTTCTCCCTATACTACCCTAGCCGATATAGCGGAACGTAAGGTAGCAAACTCAGGAGCCGGGCAACCCGACTATTGACCAAAGACATGATTCGGAGCCAATGCATATAATGCTAAATTCGGGGTGCCGAACTATACTGTGTAAAGTGTTCGGACTTTGTTGCCGTATTGCGGGTTGCTATGAAGCCCCTAGCAAATTGAAAAATACCAAAGTGTACGGGTGCTATTTGATAAAGTTATCAAAAAGAGAAACAAGAAGAAAGTGTAGTAAGCTAGAGCTGCAGAATTTGGGCCGCAAACTGTTTCCATTATAATCTCATTAATACGTTAAAGCGCATTTATACAAGTAGTGCAATAAGCAAAAAAGGCTATGTAATATGCCATAACCAAGGGGGAGCCGCATGTGGGTCCTGAAGATAGGTAGAGAGATCGTTAAGGAGACCACCTAAGAATTTCCCAGTACGTCCATGCTCCCTGCTGCCTTGGTGTATTTATCCTTCGAAAGGACCGTGGGTCAGGCTGTCAGAGGAGGCCTATAGAAAAGAAACCTGAAAAGGAAAAAAGAAAAAGTGAAGGTATGTGTGTGTCCGGGGTTGGTCGAGCCGTACTGTGGATCACCAGCTAGCTATGCCTCAGTCGATGCCCATGGTATTTTGAGTGCGTAGTTATGTACGCGCGGTACGAATGGCGCCACTTGATCGGGACTGGGACGGAGGCCAAATTGCTAGTCGAGCTCTTGACGTGCCGAGCTGTCCTACTGTAGAGTAGTCCGGACTCTCTTGCCAGGGTCTGGGAGCTCGGCCGCCGAATTAAGTTTCGCTTAAAAGGCCGCTCTGCATTTCGCTGCTAAGGCATGTGTGCTCCTCGGTACGGAGGGAGCGTTCCGTGTTTCCATTGACTATTATGACGCCGCGTGGTCCGGGCATCTTGAGCTTGAGATAAGCATAGTGTGGCACCATGTTGAATCGAGCGAATGCGGTTCGTCCCAGCAGTGCGTGATAGCCGCTGCGAAAGGGGACGATATCGAAGATTAACTCTTCGCTTCGAAAGTTGTCCGGAGATCCGAAGACAACCTCTAGTGTGATTGATCCCGTACAACGGGCCTCTACACCTGATATGACTCCTTTGAAGGTAGTCTTCATGGGCTTGATCCGTGATGGATTAATGCCCATTTTGTGCACTGTGTCCTGATAGAGTAGATTGAGACTGCTTCCACCGTCCATGAGGACTCGCGTCAAGTGAAATCCATCAATGATTGGGTCGAGGACCAGTGCGGCTGAACCGCCATGACGGATACTGGTCGGATGATCACGACGATCAAAGGTAACCGTGCATGACGACCATGGATTGAATTTTGGGGCGACTGGCTCTATCGCATAGACGTCCCTGAGCGCGCGCTGCGCTCCCACTTGGGGATGTGTGTAGCATATATCATGTTCACCGTTTTGACCTGAGGGGGAAACTTCTTCTGTCCCCCTGTGTTTCGTTGCCGGGGCTCTTCGTCATCGTCCTTGCTTTTCGATCCCTTTTCCTTATTCTCGGCATTTAACTTGTCGGCCTGTTTAAAAACCCAACAATATCTGTTGGTATGATTGGCTGGTTTATCTGGGGTGCCATGTATCTGGCACGGACGATCGAGTATGCGGTCCAAGCTGGATGGTCCCTGATCGTTTCTTTTATACGACTTCTTCCACTGACCAGACTTGGAGCCGCTGAATCCGGCGTTGACTGTAGTGTCATCGGTATTGTCACCATTGCTTCGGCGTTTGTGTCTGCTGCGTCAGAGCTTGTCGTTGCTGTTTTTGACCTCGGAGGTGCCTGCTTCGCTTGCTGTGTTTTTGCTATGGGCCAGCCAACTATCCTCACCCGCACAAAAGCGGGCCATGAGTGCCGTGAGGGCTTCCATGGATTTCGGCTTTTCTTGGCCGAGGTGGCGGGCAAGCCATTCGTCATGGATGCTATGTTTAAATGCCGCTAGGGCTTCGACATCTGGACAGTCGACAATCTGTTTTTTTAGTTAGGAACCTAGTCCAGAATTTCCTGGCCGACTCTCCAGGCTGTTGAACTATGTGACTTAAGTCCTCGGCATCTGGTGGCCGAACATATGTACCTTGGAAGTTGTCGAGGAAGGCTTCTTCCAAGTCCTCCCAACTGCAAATGGAATTTTCGGGCACACTGTTCAACCAGTGCCGAGCTGGCCCTTTGAGTTTTAGTGGGAGGTATTTGATGGCGTGAAGGTCATCTCGGCGAGCCATATGGATGTGGAGAATGAAATCCTCGATCCATACCGCGGGATCAGTTGTTCCATCATATGATTCAATATTTACGGGTTTGAACCCTTCTGGAAATTCATGGTCCATTACTTCGTCTATGAAGCAAGAGGGTGTGCGGCGCCTCTATATCGGGCCGCATCGCGATGTAGCTTCGATGGAGTCTGTCTGTGGTTTTCGGCCCGGGCATGACTAGGCTTGTCACGCCCGGTAGCCGTCGTCGCGTGTCGAGGCACGTCCTCGCGATCCGTAGATCGATCTGGTATGTCCTGCTCTATTGTCCAGGTCCTGCCTAAGGTCATGTGTATAACCCCGAGCTGTTTTATCCCTGTTTCTACGTCGAGGTGGGGCGGGCTGCTGTTCGGCTTGAGTTGCCGTTTTATCCCGGCCGCGTGGTGGTCGGTCAGCCGCATTGTCCCAACCGCGTGGTACAGGCTCCGACACCTCATCATCGAACTGAGGTAGCAATCTATGCTTCGGGTAACTTTTGGCTGGGCGCCCGAGGCCGTATTCCTCGGCTGCCAGGACATCAGTCCATCTATCGTTTAGCAGACCTTGGTCAGCTTGAAGCTGTTGCTGCTTCTTTTTCAGGCTCCTTGCAGTGGCTATTAGCTGGCGTTTAAAGCGCTCCTGCTCAAGAGGTTCCTCAGGCACGATAAAATCCTCGTTGCTAAGGCTCATCTCCTCCTCGGAGAGCGGAACATAGTTACTGTCCTCCGAGTCTCCGTTTATGGCCTGTTTATCAGGGCTAACTTGCCCATCTTCCTGTTCGTCCTGTTTAGGTTGCCTCAACGGGGTCTTCATTGTCTTCGGCACCGTCCGGAGTGTTATCTTCTCCTTTGCCGGTGTTGCTGTCTTTGCTGTGGTGTGATTTAGAGCAGCGTCGCTGACGCCGCCGCTTTGGTTGTGTCTTCGGGGGGTCATCCTCACCTGGATTTTCCTTGCCATCGCTGCTATTATCTTTTGGTGCATCCACCATGTATACGTCATATGAGGAAGTGGCCGTCCATCATCCGGTGAACGGCGGGTTTTGAGCCTCCTCTTCTCCGGCATCATCGTCCATACCGTCGATGTATTCGGAACCGTAATCGAGCGTATTGGTGAAGTCCTTGACAGTGGCTATGAAGTGGGTGGTGGGTGGGAAGCGAAATTCCTTGTCATCAGCCTCCAGTTCGAACCAGATATAATTCGGCTGTGAGTCCCCCACTAAGGATAGATTTTTTAATGAGTTTAGCATGTCGCCTAAAGGCGAGTGCCGGAAGATGTCCGCGGTGCTGAATTCGACGATCGATGACTGATCCAGCTCGATGAGCGCGGACGCGCATGGTTCGGAACCCGAAGCCGGTGGCGAGTCCGAGGTTCCGGTGACACAGACGTCACCCGAGGTTAAGTCTGTGTGCGGCTCCAATGCCGCTGAGTCTGCGGCTTCCGTGGCGGGGTAGAGCTTCCCATCCTCAGATGGCGCGATCTTCTCTGGATCTAAGGCCAGAGCGGTTACATGTGCTATCTCCTGGGTATGATCCGATGACAGATTTACGTCATGTTCATCGTGATGGTAGGGAGCGGCTGCCGTGGTCTCGAATCCGTCGAAGATCAAGTCTCCGTGAATATCCTCGACGTAGTTCAAGCTTCCAAATCTGACCTGATGGCCAGGGGTGTACCTTTCCATCTGCTCCAGATGGCCAAGCGAGTTGGCCCGCAGTGCGAAGCCGCCGAATACGAAGATCTGTCCGGGGGGAAGGTTTCCCCTTGGACGGCATCGTTGTAGACGATCGAAGGAGCCATCATACCTTTTGACGACGGCACAGTGGAACTCTCAATGAAAGCACCAATGTCGGTGTCAAAACCGGCGGATCTCGGGTAGGGGGTCCCGAACTGTGCGTCTAAGGTTGATAGTAACAGGAGACAGGGGACACAATGTTTACCCAGGTTCGGGCCCTCTCTATGGAGCTAATACCCTACTTCCTGCTTGATTAATCTTGATGAATATGAGTATTACAAGAGTTGATCTACCACGAGATCGTAATGGCTAAACCCTAGGAGCCTAGCCCGTATGACTATGGTTATCCGTCTTCGGCTCTACGGGCCTAATCCATCGGTTTATATAGACACCGGAGGGATCTAGGGTTACACGAAGTCGGTTACATAGAAAGGAATCTTCATATTTGGTCGCCAAGCTTGCCTTCCACGCCAAGGAGAGTCCCATCCGGACACGGGAGAGAGTCTTCGGTCTTGTATCTTCACAGCCCATCAGTCCGGCCCATGTCCAATAGGCCGGACGCCCGAGGACCTCTTAGTCCAGGACTCCCTCAGCGCCATCTTCGACGCCGTGCACATGTCCATAGGACGGCGGCTTGTCCACCGGGACTATCTTCAATATGTTCAGGGCCCGGTTGAATGGGGTGTCCCACTTGGGCCTCGCCCACGACTGTGACGACTCGTCGCTTTCGGCTGCCTTTTGGTGCTGCTCTTTCTGTAAAAGGAACGTGGATGGTTTACTAATGTGACAAAAAATGCAGTCGAATTGATTGTAAGCTATAATATGATAATGTGGTAATATAACAATTACCAGAAGTCTCATGAACTCCCTCGTGTTCGGGTCCGTGTAAAAGATCTTTTTGACTTTGTCCCACTTGTACCGGGCCCTGATCCAGTCATGCTCCAGCAGGTCGGTGAACTCCGCCAAGGGGTCTGGGATTCCATGACTTTCACGTTCGGCGTCCTCCTTGGCCCATACGTGCCGCTTCCCACCGTAACCACGGCTTCCGAGGCGGTGGGGAGGCGTGTTCCTGGCCTGGAGCGCCTTCATTTTCTCCGACCTTGCCTTGACTTCTTCTTTACCGCAATTCTCCTTTTGCAAAGTCCTCTTCATTATTGACGGATTATCAACATGAATCTTGGACCACGGTTCATTCTTTGAAATCCCTTTTTTCACCCAAACTTTCTAGGAGGACAAGTCGTTGGTGAACTTCACCATCGCCTTGTCGTTTATCTTTGTCATGCCAGGATTGTCCCATGGCTCTTTATATTCGCCTTCATTCCGGACGGGGAACAGGAACCTACTATGCAACTTCTTTAGGAGCATGTGCTCCATATGTGGTATCTGCCTCAACCTCTCGTCGTTGATGTTGGCAGTTTACCTGACGATGCATCTAAGTTGATTGCCCCAGCAAGAGCGTGCATCCTCCAGCGCCATTGGCTCTAACTTCTTGGGGTGCATCTCCGTGACCACAATTCGTCCGATGCCAAGCTCGTTTGGTCTTCATGTCCTCTTCTTCTTCGGTGCTTTACTGGCTACGACAACATCGTTGCTGGTCTCGGGGGTGGTGTCTGTCCCGGTGCCAGTGCTGGCGTCGGCGTCGGTGTTGGGGTTGGTGCCACTGCCACCACCATGCAACCCCATCTGGTGTTCATCCAAGTAATCGAAATAATGATTTGCCGCCTCGATGGGGTCTTCGAGGTGAGTAGAACCACCCACGACTTCGGCGTCGGTATACATGTTTCCTATTGATCAACAATTGTAAATAAAAGATATAATGAAGAGGAAAAAGGGGCCTATGTTTAGTCGGAATGTTGATTCATTCCCCTTCCGGCAAATCCCGGGTACTCCATATGTCCTTGTTTCTAGCACAAGTCATGCCGAAAACCATGGAAATTTTCGGCATGACCTTTGCTAAAAAGTGGACATAAGGAGCGCCTGAAATTTGCCGGAACGGAAATGAATCAACATTCCGGCAAAACATAGGCCACTCGGATATTTTTCGACAATTGGCACAAGTTCATATAACAGATTTGATGCTATCTCAAGAGAACATGGCAACATCATATGACAAATTTCCAGGACTTAGCAAATCAACCAAGTGTTAAAAACAACAACATTGTATAGGCTATATGCTCCTAAAACATCATCTAAGGTTTTATTTGTTACTGGTTTTTATTTGCTACTAGTTTTTATTTGCCCTAAACAAATTTTCCCTAGCTAAATTTGCTCATTTGCTAAACAAATTTGGCCCTAGCTATATTTGCTACTGCCCTAATTAGCTACTGATTTTTATAAATTTTAGCTACTGTTTTTTATAGCTAATTTATATACCTACAAAAACTAATTAGCTACTGTTTTTTATAAATTTTAGCTACTGTTTTTTATACCTACAAAAACCGATTTGCTACTGTTTTAGCTACTGTTTTTTATAAATTTATAGGTATTTTATATACCCTAAACTAAATTTCCCTAGAAAAAATTGCCCTAAATAAATTGCACTAAACTAAATTTCCTAAATTTCCTGAACTAAATTGCCCTAAACAAAATTGCACTAAACTAAATTTCCTAAACAAAATTTCCCTAGATAGAGCAGAGAGCAGAGAGAGAGAGAGAGAGAGAGAGAGAGAGAGAGGAGGGCATGGGAGAGGAGAGGGAGAGGCTTATGGGGCGGTGGAGAGGGCGGCGGCGTCGAGGGTGGGCGCAGGGGCGAGGGCTGGCGAGGTCGAGGGTGGGCGCAGGGGCGGCGAGGTCGAGGGCGGGCGCAGGGGCAGGAGAGAGGCGGGCAGCTGCCAGGTCGAGGGCTGGCTCGGGAGACGGCCGGCGACGAGGTCGACGGCGGGTGGGCGACGGCCATGGTCGAGGGCGAGCAGGGCGACGGACGACACGAGGGCGGGCAGGGCGACGACAGCGGCGACAGAGTGGGGGGGAACAGGGTGTGGGGAGTGGGGGAATTGGGACTTGGTGGTTGGCCAAATTTGAGGTTAACTCAAAATAGTAGTAGCGCCGGATTGTGAGCCAGTGCTATAGCTAACTTAGCTATAGCGCTGGTTTGTAATGCAGCGCTACTACTAATGGCAAATAGTAGTAGCGCTTTTTTAGAGCACAGCGCTATAGCGCTATAGCTATATTAGCTATAGCGCCGGTTCTCAATCCAACGCTACTGCTAACTGTTCCAATTTTTTTTTTTTCTAGTTTTTAGTTTTATTTTATTTTATTATTTTCCTTTTCTTTTATGTTTAATTTACTTTTTCTTTTGTACTGCTTTCTCCCTTTTGTTTATGTTTTTTGGTTTTCTCCCAACGATGGCGTCTCCCCCAATATCACCGGAACCATGCATGTGGTGGTAACATATCAGTTGACCGATAATGGTTACTTAAGTGCGTACACAAAATAGATACATATATATATATATATATATATATAAATGTAGGTTTCTGATCAGCTGCATCGACGATGTTTCACATTGAGCTTCTTCCCTTTCGTGTTCGTCGCCGAGTAATTGAGCCCCTCCTTGTGACTTTTCCGGAGCCATGGATTACTATCTTTCTTAGGTAATGTAGTATTGATTCTTCTTTTCACGTATGCTTCATCGTCATCGTCATCTTCCCTCACCGGGTTGCCGTATTGGTCATAGTCTTCCTCGTTGGCTACTCCATCCATTCCGATGATGCTCCTTTTGGATCTCCTCACGACAACACGGCTGGGATTGGCCGGGTCGGTTATGAAGAAGCATTGTGTCATGTGCTTAGCGTGTACCCATGGCTCATTTTTGGCGATGACGTTAACCTTCATGGGAGTGCTCTTCACGTCGGGTACAGACATGGTGGTGAAATACTTGTTTTCTCTTACGACGTCCTTAGCCCATCTGACATGGAACATCGTCACATCGTGCATTCCAGCATAGTCAAGCTCCCGATCTCTCCGACCCTTCCGTAGAATCTCTCAGTTGTGCCGTTGGCGTCAGTCACGCATTGAATTGTCACCCCGGAGTTCTGGTAATCTCTGTCCATGTCTTTGGCCTCCGTGTAGAACATGTACCCATTGATATCGTAGGACTGATAGGTCGCGAGCTTGGGTGCGGGGCCATGTGCTAAGGCGTGTATGAGCAATCCTTCCGAATTGCCCTCTTCCGGGGGATTTTCAAGAACTTGCTCTTTGAACCAAAGCAAGAAAGTGGCGTTGTGCTCTACAGTAACTTCGTCGTCCGTCTTGAGCATCCCCTTATCACGGTACTTCTTTGTGATGCTTTCTTTGTGCTGTGCCACATAATCATCTACCACATCTAGGTGTTGTAGCACTACTAAGTTAGCCCTGTCAAAGTCGTTCTGTCGATCCGAGTAGTCCACGTGCAATTCCCTCTGGCCGTTGTTGTGACCATCTCCTTCGAGCTTCCCATCGTGTTTCTTGACAGGAAAACCAACAACTGGGTCTCCGACGCTTATATAATTCTCGCAAAAGGAGACACACTCATGCGTCAGATACTCCTGAACGATGCTCCCTTCGGGACGGGACATGTTATGAATGAATCCTTTGATGACCCATTCATCCTCTCGAACGACATCATGCCGTGAAGGAATGTCGGCCCGAGGTCGATGATGTCGTCCACGATGTGGACACACAGATGCACCATGATGTCAAATAACGCGTGCGGGATGTACATCTCAAGCTCACATAGTATGACAACGATCTCTTCCTGTAGTCTTCGGAGCTGCTTCGCACTTATGGACTTTCGAGATATAATGTCGAAGAAGTTGCAGAGACCAGTAAGCATGTCACGGACGTGTTTGTCCATTATCCCTCTAATGGCAACCGGGAGTATCTGCATCATCATCATGTGACAGTCATGAGACTTCATCCCGCTAAACCTTTTCTTCTTGGGGTCTAGAAATCTGCTTATCTTCCCACAGTAACCAGAACTGACTTTGATTCCCATAAGGCACTTGATGAATTGATCGATCTCCTTCGCACTTAAGGTGAAGCAAGAAGGGGGGCAACAATTCTCCTCCTTCTTGTTGACTTTTCTGCCCCTTTCCCCCTCCTCCATCTCCGTCTCCGTCTCCTACATCTACTTTTTACAGTGGAGCTCTTTCCTGATCTTCAAATCTTCCAAGTCTTTCCTTGCCTTCGGCCCATCCTTGGTCTTCTCCGTCATGTTCATCAGTGTGCCAAGCAAGCTCTCGAGGACATTCTTCGTGATATGCATTTGATCAAAGCAATGAGGCGTGTCATGATTGGGCCAGTACTCCAAGTCCCAGAAAACATACCTCGTTTTCCATACCTTCAGCAGTGGCTCCGACGCCTTTTGGATCTTTGCCGGCGCGGGGCATTGTTCCCAGTTTCTCAATAGCTCATCGATTTCGGCGCCGCTCCTCTTACGTGGAGGTCCTCGAAGCTCAGCCAACCCATTGAATAGATCTCCATGCTTTCTCCATGGGTCATCCTTCTTGAGCCATCTACGATGCCCCATGCACACAATTTTCCCGGACCCGCCATCTTTCGTTGACGTAAGCTGCTGAGACGTTGTATCATCCATGCACCTCGTGCATCCACAATATCCGTGGCACACCTGGCCTGAGGTGTACCAATAACCGAGATAGTCGTGCACCGTCGTCATCAGCACGACTCTCATATGGAAATATTCTCCTTTGCTGGCGTCCCATGTCCATGCCCGTGTTTTCCATAACGTGTCTAGCTCCACTTGCATAAGCCCCATATACAGGTTAATACTATTTCCCGGTTGTTTCGGCCCTTGAATCAGCATGCTCATGTGTATGTACTTTGTCTTCATGCACTTCCATGGTGGGAGGTTGTACATCCATACAAACACGGGCCATGTGCTGTGGTTGGTGTTCTGGTTTCCAAACGGATTCATGCCATCGGCACTCGCACCAAGCATGATGTTCCTTGTATCTTCTGCAGCAAATCCATATACGGCGTTGAATGCTCTCCACTGGCTACCATCCACGAGGTGTCTCAGCCTCGGATCATCTCCATCGCCGGGCTTCTTCCTCTCCGCGTGCCAGCGCATGAGCTTTGCTTCCTTAGGATCTACGAAATACCGCTGCAGACGGGGAGTGATCAGAAAGTACCATACAACTTTCTGAGGAGCTTTCTTTCCTGCCTTCTTGTATCGAGAAGCATTGCACACTGGACAGCTGGTTTTTTCCGCTTGCTCCCCTCGATAAATGATACAATCGTTGATGCATGCGTGGTACCTAATGTGCGGCAAATCAAAAGGGCAAACGATTTTGTTGGCCTCCTCGACACTAGTAGGACACAGGTTCCCCGCGGGAAGAACTTTATTATGTAGATACTTCAAATGCTCATAGAGGCTTTTGTGTATCCAATTGTTTTTGGCCTTCGTCTTTAGAAGTTCGAGCGTGAAACTCAAGTGGGTCACCTCGGGATCGCAACCATCATACAATGGAGTCCTCGAGTCTACTTCAAGTTGCGCCAGCTTGGCCTCCTCTCTAGAAGCAGCTCTCTCGCTAGTCGTACTCTTGCGAAGGAGGTCTCGAACATGAGGGTCCTGCACGACTGCACTTAGTAGCGTTGAAGACTGCGAGTGACCGCCGCCTCTTCTCCGCCATTTCCGGACTCTTCTTCTCCGTGTCCGGAATCTTCTCCGCCACCCTCGTCATTTCCGGACTCTTCCCCTCCGACATGTCCGGCGCCATCGTCTTCATGTCGATCGGTCATCTCTTCGTCTAGCCCCATGTCGGTATTCCCTGCCATGTGGATGTCCTCCTCATCATCATCTTCTTCATTTACCCACTGAGTATAGCCATCCATGAAACCATTCAGCAGCAGGTGCGCCTTCAAAGTGCCATGATCAAAAGGGTCCAAAAGGACTCCTTTCTTGCATCTTGCACACGGACATCTAATCCTAGTCAGATTATTTGCATACATGTCCATCACCGCGGATTGCATGTACCGCTCCACCTTTCATCCACTCACCTTCATGACCGACTGCACGATATAACAAGCAAAAGGGTTATAAAATAAATAATGCATGCTTCAAAGTCATATATATATAAAATTTTGGCATGACCTTGCCTAAAAATAGGACATATTGAGTTTGCTCGAAATTCACCGAAACGGAAATAAATCGACATTTCGGCAAAACATAAGCAACTCGAGGGCATGTCACTCACACAAATCTCTCCATATATATATATATATATATATATATATATATATATATATATATATATATATATATATATATATATATATATATATATATATAATATATATATCCTAAACACAAATCTCTCCATTTAGCCAACCACACGTGCTCTCTCGATCGTTCTCTCTCATCATCTAATTAACCGCGTGCTCTCGGTCTCTCGGTCTCGGGATAACCGAGAGCACGCGGTTAATTAGATGATGAGAGAGAACGATCGAGAGAGCACGTGTGGTTGGCTAAATATCTAGCTAGATCTAGTTGTTGGGGAGGAGAGGTGAATCTAGCTAGCTAACTAATGGAGAGGGGTTATGGTGGAGGGGGGCATTAATGGGGGAGAGAAGAGAGGTGTAGGAGAAAGATAGAGGCCATTTATGGAGGAGGGTGCCATTAATGAGGAGAGAAGAGAGGTAGGAGGAAGAGAGAAGAAGAGCAACAATGGTGGACAGTGGAGAGGGGAGAGGAGAAAGGAGGGGGAGAGAAGGCAAAGTGGGGGAGAGGAGGGGGAGGAGGGGGAGGGGGTGGAAAAGGTGGCACCAGCCGCAACTAGCAGTAGCGCTGCTTTGCAAAAAAACGCTGCTGCTATTGGACTTAGTAGTAGTGCTCTCCAGGAAAAGCGCTACTACTAAGTCGGGCCCACTAGCAGTAGCGGCGCGTCTAAACAGAGCGCTGCTACTAAACTATTAGTAGTAGCGTTTTTTTTCTGTACACCGCTACAACTATGGCGACCGTTGGTGGCCTCGTCTGGTCCCACATAGTAGTAGCGTGTTTCTGCTTCACAGCGCTACTACTATGGTGTTACTAGTAGCGCTTTCGGGGAAAAGCGCTACTGCTAAATAGCAGCAGCGTTTACTATTTTCCAGCGCTACTACTATGCTACTGTGTATAAGCATTTTCCTGGTAGTGTTTATTTCTTGTTTACGTAACTAGTTGGTGCCATGATTCGTGTAGCCATTTGTGGTGTTGATATTTTCATGTTTTTTTCTTCATATTGGTAAATTCTATGATGGACACGCGCAGAATGGTGACGTTGTCTGGCATCGATGATAGTTGGACTTGGCAAGGTCAATGCGTTGATCTCTTTTGAAGTTGGAATGGCGGAAGATGGAGACGACCAATTCTAGAGCGGTGAGGGTATGCTAGACCGGTTGGTGCTCTCGGCTCATTGTGGGGTGGCTTGGCGAGGCTACTGGATTAGATGATGTAGGTTGATGCAAGGTCAGGGCATATCAACAAACTTACAGGGGTAGCGACAGAGATCACCAGAAAGATGGCGTTGGGTTGATCTATGTATTTGTATTCTGGATTCCGTTGAATAATTTAATAAAAGGATTTTCTTTTTTTTGCCCTGGTTACAAAGTTATGCTCAGTTTTTCCCGCGCAAACTAACTTTTCTCACTTTCCCCCTTCATCGTGTCGTCCACCCTCACCAATGCTCAAACAAGTGTTTGTCGCTGATCAAGGGAGTTGATTGCTAGCCGTCACTGTTACTAACGTGTGGGACACCCCGTGCCACATGACGCTCTCACAGTCGCCCATGTGTGTGTCCACATGCATGAGTAGTCACATCATTGTCACACCAGTCCTTTCACACACGGGGAATATGCATCGCCCGCGCTGTTTCCATGCGGGGAGTCCCGTCGCTGGTGTACCCGTTACCCGCCTATTAATGGCTTTATAGCCACATGCCGCGCACGGGCGTACACCCACTGCAGCCCTGTCCCCCTCCCCTCTCACACCCTTCTTCCCGCCGTGCACCTCCATAACTTAAACCCTAGCCGCCTCCACTTCCGCAACCACAACCATGGCCATCCACGACTATGGGACGGGAAGCAGCAACCGACAAGAGCCTAAGATTGGGGATGGCCAAGGCACCCCAAGGCAATATCTAAGGAAGACTCAAGCAGCCAACCTAGCTTGGGGATGTCCTAGATGGCTTCTCCTCTTTCATCTTCAAAACTATTGGTATGTCTCACTTGGATCTATATTTTTACTCTTCACATGATATGTGTTTTACTTGGAGCGTCATTTGTTTTTGATTGTTTTTGTTTGCCTGTTTTTACAATCATTCTTTCCTGAACACACCTATTAAGAGAGACAACATTCTTCTTATACTTGTAGAATGCTCATTTGTTCTTCACTTATATTTATTTGAGTTGAGGCAATT
This sequence comes from Aegilops longissima, assembly GCA_021605205.1. NCBI lineage: Eukaryota > Viridiplantae > Streptophyta > Magnoliopsida > Poales > Poaceae > Aegilops > Aegilops longissima. The sequence goes on from CM038680.1 coordinate 299,547,361, forward strand.
ACTCTTATACTTCACCTATATTTGTTAGAGCACAGTGATATGCTTTTGTAGAAATGATTAGGACTCTTTTGGTTCACTTATATCTTTTTAGATAGCTGAATAGTAATTGGTAATTTGCATGAATTATGTGTTGGTACAAAAATAATGGGTATGTAGAGTGGTAAGATAAAAATTTGCATTCAACTTGTAGATCATTGAACTAGATAAACTTAATTATGTGCAATTGTTTTGCGATATTGAGGTAATAATATGTGATCGTGTGAGTGAATGGTTAGAGTTAAGTAAGAATATTGGTGTTAAGGTTTGAGAACGCATTCATGGAAGTGATAACCATTGGTATTAGCTAGGAAGTCTGAGTATGAGATACTTTGAAGTGACATTCATGTGTATCCAGATCGGGGGTGCGCGATGGTTAACTCCTCCCAACCTCCTCCTAGGGGTATGTGAGTCATGTCTGCTTCGAGAGATACTATATTTTTGCAACATATACTTGAGTTCTTTATGACTAATGTGAGTTTGCGGTCTTCTTGCACTTACACCTATCCATATTTTTGTCAGCCTCTTCGATACTGTGCATTGGTACTCTCACCTTGAGACCTGGCGCGACTTCGCCGATGCATCCAAACCCTGTGAGATGATACACTCTCTCACACGTAAACCTCATTATATCTTCTTCACAAAACATCCATCATACCTATCTATTATGGCATTTTCATAGCCATTCTGAGATATATTGTACTTCCATTGTTACTATTCATTACATGACTTGAGCATTCATTGTTATTTTCCTTTGCATGATCATAGAGCTCATGATATTTTTGGCAAAGCTACCGTTCATCATTGTTATACATGTTAAGCTAGACCATTTCACATTCTATTACACTGCAAGAGGCTTTCGTTTATAGCCATCATTTTCAGTTTTTGAGTTGGAAGTAAAGAAAAATGTGATGATCATCATTATTAGAGCGTGCCCCTACCTGTGAGGATATGAATTGGAGGAGACCTATGATTCCTCGAAAAAGAGGGGAAGAGGTCCATGAATAAAATAGAGAAAAAAAGAAAAAAAAAACTAGAAGAAAAAGAGAGAGGGGGCACACTACTATCCTTTTTCCACACTTGTGCTTCAAAGTACCACCATGCACTTCATATAGAGAGTTTCATATACTTCATGATTATGCTAGCGGGATCTTTACATTATAGAACTTGACTTATATATTTTGATGACAAGCTTCCTCAAATGCTCGAGGTCTTCATGAGCAAGCAAGTTGGATGCATGCCCATTTAGCTGCATTAGGAGAGCTTTCATACACTTATAACTCTAGTGCATCTGTTGCATGACAATACCTACTCATCACATTGACATCGATTCTAAGGCTTCTGCATTGCCTAACGATTAGGCCTCATTGATGTGAGACTATCATATATTATTTGTCTTCTATCAATTCATGCTAAGTGCTTCCATGGTGATGTGTGAGTAGTTCATCCTCGAGGTTGAGGGTTTGTACCAGTAGCTATGTGCTTGATCTCTCTCTCTCTCTCTCTCTCTCACACACACACACACACACACATGTTCTTGACTAATTGCGATCTTGATATATCATGAGCTTTATTAATATAGTTGGATCTTATGATGTTCATCTCCCTCTAGCCTTTTTGTGATGAATTGAGTCTAGCTCTTTGAAGTTTCTTTATGCTGGATTGAAAATTTGGATCTGAGATTACATGATGTATTTCTAGCAATTAACTTGCGAATTCCCGTGGTGACATTGGTGTAAGGGCATTTTTGTCCCTAAGTCGTTTTGGTGATTGATGACAATGCCTTTGCGGACTAATCGTGTGTATTGAGCTTTTCAGATTCATCACGACTAAACACAAGACGATTTGATGCCCCTCGAAGATTATTGAAGACGACGTTTCTCTACGGTTCGGTTCGGTGGAGTTGAGTCGTAGGAGAGCCATACTATTAAGAGGGGGTCCGTTTTGGAAAGGTTTGGGTGGAATCTCACGTACACATTCCCTTCTGCACCGCCTTTCCTCGAGCTCCTTGGAGTGTTCCTCCGTCTCACCTTGTCTCTGCGATTTGAGGCCTCCGCCTTGCTCTTCTCGGGCTAAGCGGTAGTCTCTGCTCGAGCGGTACTACCGCAGGAGCAGCGGTAGTACGGGCTCCGCACGGTAGTACCGTAGGCTCCCATCGTAGTACCGCTCCTGAGCGGTAGTACCGCTGAGCTCTGGTCAGCACCGCTGCTCAAGCGGTGGTATGCGCGATGTAATTTTTACATCCGCGCCCCCGCTGTAGTACCGTGCTGCGGTAGTAGTACCGTGACGCCGAGCCAGGTTCGTAGCAAGTCGCGGAGGTAAGGGCAGATGTAATTTTGACATCCGCACCTTTCACGGTAGTACTGCACCCATGGTCGCGTAGTTTCGCGGTCGGATTTTTGCACGACAATTTCTCAAGCGGAGGTAGTCACGGATGTAATTTTTTACATCTGTGCCTACCGGGCCTGGCCTGCGGCTGTCTTGCGGAAGTACCGTATCGGGTCGCGGTAGTACCGCTCCTGCGGATCTACCGCGCCCTGCTAGTGCTCCTTTTGTCAGGTCTGGTCTCTTCCGTGCCCACGGTAGTATCGCGGCTCGCCGCGGTAGTACCGCAGGCCCGTGCGGTAGTACCGGGCCTGAGGTGCGGTAGTTCGTGGGTCGCGGGCTGAGTGGCGGGTAACGGTTGGAATTGTTCCCCCACTATAAAAGGGGGTCTTCTTCTCCAAGAAGACCCACCTCTTCCAACCCTAAACTCCATTGTTGCTCCAAGCTCCATTTTCGCCCGATCTCTCTCCCTAGCCAATCAAACTTGTTGATTTGCTCAGATTAATTGAGAAGGCCCGATCTACACTTCCACCAAGAGAAATTTGATTCCCCACTTATCCCTAGCGGATCTTGTTACTCTTGGGTGTTTGAGCACCCTAGACGGTTGAGGTTACCTCAGAGCCATAGTCCATTGTGGTGAAGCTTCGTGGTGTTGTTGGGAGCCTCCGATTAAGTTGTGGAGATTGCCCCAACCTTGTTTATAAAGGTTTGGTCGCCGCCTTCAAGGGCACCAATAGTGGAATCACGGCATCTCGCATTGTGTGAGGGCGTGAGGAGAATACGGTGGCCCTAGTGGCTTCTTGGGGAGCATTGTGCCTCCACACCGCTCTAACGGAGACGTACTTCCCCTCAAAAGGAAGGAACTTCGGTAACACATCCTCGTCTCCACCGGCTCCACTCTTGGTTATCTCATCCCTTTACTTGTGCAAGCTTATTTGTGTTTCTTTCATTGCTTGCTTGTGTGCTTGTGATTGTTGCATCATATAGGTTGCCCACCTAGTTGCATATCTAGCCAACTTACTTTGATGCAAAGTTTAATTTGGTAAAGAAAAGCTAAAAATTGTTAGTTGCCTATTCTCCCCCCTCTAGTCAACTACATTGATCCTTTCAATTGGTATCAGAGCCTCGTCTCTTTTTAAGGACTTTACCGTCCGAAGAGTATGGTTGACGTCGTAGACGATGTGGGAGAGCACTCCGGTGCGAATCCGATATAAATCTCACGGAGATGGGGTAACTCGATCTCACGTGAGGAATTCAATGTGGCATTGGACACATTGAAAACCTCCATGATGACCGAGGTCAAGGACATGTTTAAGGAATTCTTAGAAGGGCTTAAACTTTCCACCGCGCCCGTGAAAGTGGGTGATCCCGCCAACACGGAGACGGATGCTAACCCCGACAAGGGGAAGCTACTAGTGAGAAAGCTCCTATGTCTAGTGGTAAAAATGGCACCGGCATCTTTGCCCATGTGCAACCTCCACCCGTTTATGGTGGACCGATCCTTCTACTCATTTGAATCATGCCGGTCCTTCCCCTAAGATTGATAAAAAGGAGGATTTTGATTCTTGGGTCTATCGTTTTAAGCATCATTTAAATCATGTGAACACTAACCTTTGGAGAATCATTGAAGAAGGTTTTATCCGCATGACCGGAGCAACTTCACTCCTAGAGAAGCCGTGGATGATCAATTCAATGAAAATGCTCTCTTCATCATCCAAGAAGCAATCCTTCCGAAGACCTCCGCATCTTCGCCCTACTCATTGGCCAAAGAAGCTTGGCACAAAGTGGTCTCCCTCTATCGAGGAAGCGCAAGCATTCAACGCTCCAATTATGAAGTGGTACAAGATGAAGCCGATGAGTTTGCAATGAAAGAGGATGAAGAACCTCGTGAGCTCTATCAGAGAGTTACCAAGCTCGCGGTCTCTCTTCGGGATCATGGAAGTAAGGACATGGATGACAATTGGATCAAGCGCAAATTTCTCAAGGCAATGATGCCCTACCACAAAGCCATGTCCTCCGTCATCCGTCAAAGGCCGGACTTTCACACCTTGTCCTCAAGTGATGTGTTGGATGAGTTTGTGGCTATGAGCCTATTGGACAAGACTGCCGACAATGCGGTGCTTCGATCCCAAAGAGCAAAGAAGCCCAACCTTGCTTTGAAGGCCAAGGTGTGTGTCGAAGAAGAAGAAGAGGAGGAAGAAGAGGAGAGAAACCTCGAAGATACGAAGTATGCCTATCATGAACACATGGCCCTTGCTTCAAGGCAATTTTGGAGCAAGAAGAACTCAAGGCCCAACTTCAACAAGAGCAGCTCAAGTGGCGCAAAGGGCAAGCAACGAGTGAGGACTTGCTTCAATTGTGGCAATGTGAGTCATTTTGTTGCGGAGTGCCCGTATGAGAAGAGGGAAGACAATGGTGGCAAGCTCATCCGTAAGGACAAGGCCAAATCTTTCCCCAATAAGAGCAACTTCACCAAGAAGACTCCTCACAAGGCTTTGGTGGTACAAGAAGAGTACAATGAAGATGACGATGATGATGAAGATGGTGAGTCGATTGCCATGGCCTCCGTTGCCATTGCGATGACTCCCCGGGTGTCTCTCTTCGACTCACCCAATGAGAGCATCACCGCCAAGTGCCTCATGGCTAAAGCCACTAACAAGGTAACCCCCAACATCAAAACTACCATCATCAATCATTCCTCTTTGACGGATTGCATTGATGAACATGAGGGAACTAATGTGGAGGATAATGAGTTTGAGGCCTTTATGGGTAAACTCAAGGGCAAATCCAAGAAGCACTTCATTGATCTCTTGGAACAACTTGGTGAAGCCAATGACATGATCGAGGCTCACGAAGAAACCATCTCTAAGATGGAGGGGCATAGTCATGACTATGCCGATGAGATTTCGGATCTTTCCAATGCTCTTGAGGAAGAGCGTGGTCTTTGTTTGGCTCTTGAAGAGTCATACAACGATGATCATGCTAAATTAAAGAAAGATCTTGATCATTCTCTTGTTGTGTCTCGTGTGCTAAGCTCCGAGAAGGCGAAGCTTGGGGTTGATCTTGCTAGACTCAACGAGGAGTTTGACATCCTCGACAAGGCTCACAAAGTCTTGAAGGGTGTTCATGCTAGCCTCAAAGAGTCTCATGATCAACTCCAAGTGAAGCTAACCAAGGAGAAAGCTACTTTTCCTCATATGGTGTTGATTGATAATGCAAATGCTACTAACCCTTGTTGTGAGCATGTGCATCTTGTTGAGGAGAATGCTAAGTTGCAGGAGCATCTTGAGAAAGGCCTTGTCACATGCATACAAGGTGAGAAGAACCTCAACGACCTTTTGAGTAATCAAAAGGAAGTTGTGGCCAAGGAGGGGATTGGGTTCGCACCCAAGCCCAAGAACAAGAAGAAGAATGACAAGACCAAACGACCCCCTCCTCTCAAGCAAACTTTTGTGAGGGAGGGAGAGGGTGCTTCCAAGAAGAAGAAGAACAATGCAAAGGGTGGCGATGCCAAGAAGGGCAATGCCACCCCTCCCAACAAAGCTGGTGATTTTAATCCCTCTTATGTGTTATGCCGTGCTAGTGATGGGCACGTTTATGCCAAATTTGTTGGTTCTCCTCATGAGTACATTGAATGGTCTATTTGGGTTCCTAAGACCCTTGTTACTTACATCAAAGGACCCATTACAAAATGGGTACCTAAAACCAAGCATTGATCTCTTGTAGGTGTTTGCTTCCGGTGAAGGATCATGGTTGCTCGATAGTGGAGCTACAAATCATATGACCGGAAGCAAGGACTTGGTGGTGGACGTGCACAAGATTCCTTCTATGCCCACCAATGTCGAGTGGGGTGATGCCTCGTATTCTAAGGTATTGGGACTCGGCAAGGTTGTCATTTCTCATGATCTCACGATCGAGAAGGTCATGCTTGTTGAGTCCCTTGCATACAATTTACTTTTCGTTCGTCAACTTGCAATCATGGGCTTTGCCACTTTCTTTGATATTGATACTGTGGCCCTCTTGTGGAGCAAGACTCTTAAAGTAGCCTTTGTTGGGCATGTCGAGAACGGTCTCTATGTGATTAACTTTTCGGAGGTACCCACTAAGACCGCGACATGCCTAATGGCTAAAGTTGATGTGGGATGGCTTTGGCATCGCCGTTTAGCCCATGTCAATATGAGATCTTTGCAAAGTCTTCTCAAGGGGGACCATGTCCGTGGACTAACGAATGTTAGTTTTGCTAAAGATCATGCTTGCAGTGCTCGCGTCGAAGGAAAGCTTCATGAAAAGGCTCACCCTCCCACGACTATCATTTACTCGAAGAGGCCTTTGGAGCTCCTTCACTTGGATCTCTTTGGGCCTCCATCCTTTGATAGTCTTGGGGGTAGGAAGTATTGCTTGGTGATTGTGGATGACTACTCAAGGTATACTTGGGTGTATTTCTTCAAGAGGAAGAGCGAGACCCAACAAACCATCATTGACTTTGCAAATGAAGCACAACGTCAACATAATGCAAAGATCTTGACAATAAGAAGTGACAACGGCACCGAGTTCAAGAACTACACCTTGGATGAGTTTCTTAGTGATGAGGGTATCAAGCATCAATATTCTGCACCCTACACCCCTCAACAAAACGGTGTCGCGGAGAGGAAGAACCGGACATTGATGGACGCGGCAAGGACCATGATGGCGGAGTTCAAGTCTCCATACAACTTTTGGGCCGAAGCCATCAACACCGCATGTCATGCATCCAATCGGCTCTACCTCCGCAAGGGCTTGAACAAGACTCCATATGAGATACTCACTGTAACAAGCCCAACCTCAAGTACTTTCGGTGTTCGGGTTTAAGTGTTTCATTCTCAAGAAAGGTGTTCGGTTGTCTAAGTTTGAAGCTAGAGCTTATGAGGGCATATTTGTTGGTTATGCTACAAACTCCCATGCTTACCGTGTCCTCAATAAATCCACGGAACTTATTGAGGAGACGTGTAATGTGGAGTTTGATGAGAATAACGGCTCCCAAGTGGAGCAAAGTGGCACTTGTGATGTAGGTGATGAAATTCCTCCTCAAGCCATAAGAAGAATGGGTGTTGGTTTTATCCTTCCCGTTGAGGAACCCCTTGTGGCTGAAGGAGAAGGACAATGCTCCACTCAAGTGGAGCCATCACCAACCCAAGGCCCACACGCTTCCAAAGAATAAAGTGAAGGCCCTCAACCTCATGAACGAGACCAAGGGCAAGATCATGCTCAATACGAAGTTGACACACCAAGTGATGCCCAAGGTCAAGTTCTCTCCCCCGAGCAAGTTCAAGATCAAGAACATGCTCAAGACGGTGCTCAAGATGATCAAGTGACCGCTCCTCAACTCACCCCCGAGGAGGAATTAGAGCGTCGTGCCGCCAAGATTGCTTCCAAGCTCACCACCAAGGGTCATCTCATGAAGAATGTACTTGGAAGCATCCAAAAGGGGGTAAGCACTCGTAGACAATTGGCAAACTATTGTGAACATCACGCGTTTGTTTCTTGTGTTGAACCCCAAAAGGTATATGAGGCACTCGAAGATCCGGATTGGCTTAATGCCATGCATTAAGAACTCAACAACTTCGAGTACAACAAGGTGTGGAGGTTGGTGCCAAGACCAACGGGGAACCACAATGTCATTGGGACCAAGTGGATATTCAAGAACAAGCAAGATGCTCATGGAACCATCATTCGCAACAAGGCAAGATTGGTGGCACAAGGTTACTCCCAAGTCGAGGGTATCGACTACGGTGAAACCTTTGCTGCCGTTGCTCGTCTTGAATCCATTCGTTTGTTGATTGCTTATGCTTCTCATCACAACTTTAAGTTGCAACAAATGGATGTGAAGAGTGCCTTTCTTAATGGTCCTATTAATGAGTTGGTTTACGCCAAACAACTCCCCGGGTTCGAGGATCCCTACTTTCCCGATCATGTGTACCAACTCGATTAGGCACTCTATGGCCTTAAACAAGCCCCACGTGCGTGGTATGACCACCTTACCGAGTTGCTACAAGATCGTGGGTTTGAAGTTGGGCTCATCGATCCCACTCTTTTTACTAAGAAGGTCAATGGGGAGTTGTTTGTGTGCCAACTATATGTTGATGACATTATCTTTGGTTCCCCTAACAAAGCTTTCAATGATGAATTTGCCGCACTAATGACCTCAAAGTTTAAGATGTCTTCCATGGGAGAGTTGAAGTTCTTTCTAGGTTTCGAAGTAAAGCAAAGAAGAGAAGGTACCTTCATCAACCAAGCCAAATACACTCAAAACATGCTCAAGAGATTCAAGCTAAGCGATGTCAAGCCGGCTTCCACTCCAATGCCCTCTAAGTGTCAACTTGACATCGATCCCAATGGTAAAGCGGTGGATCAAAAGGTATATCGCTCCATGATTGGATCCTTGCTTTATCTTTGTGCATCTAGACCGGATATCATGTTGAGTGTGGGAATTTTTGCACGGTTTCAAGCTGCACCTAAGGAAAGCCACTCTGTGGCGGTCAAGCGAATCTTTCGATATTTGGCTCATACCCCAAACTTTGGCCTATGGTACCTGTCGGTGTCAAAACCGGCAGATCTCGGGTAGGGGGTCCCGAACTGTGCGTCTAGGCGGATGGTAACAGGAGACAAGGGACATGATGTTTTTACCCAGGTTCGGGCCCTCTCGATGGAGGTAATACCCTACTCCTGCTTGATTAATATTGATGATATGGGTAGTACAAGAGTAGATCTACCACGAGATCAGAGAGGCTAAACCCTAGAAGCTAGCCTATTGTATGATTGTTGTTCGTCCTACGGACTAAAACCCTTCGGTTTATATAGACACCGAATAGGGTTAGGGTTACACAGAGTCGGTTACAAGGGTAGGAAATCTACATATCCGTATCGCCAAGCTTGCCTTCCACGCCAAGGAAAGTCCTATCTGGACACGGGACGGAGTCTTCAATCTTGTATCTTCATAGTCTAGGAGTCCGGCCAAAGATGATAGTTCGGCTATCCAGACACCCCCTAGTCCAGGACTCCATCAGTAGCCCCTGAGCCATGCTTCAATGACGACGAGTCCGGCGCGCATATTGTCTTCGGCATTGCAAGGCGGGTTCCTCCTCCGAATACTTCATAGAAGGTTTTGAACACAAGGATAGTGTCCGGCTCTGCAAAACAAGTTCCACATACCACCGTAGAGAGAATAATTTTTGCACAGATCTGCTGACGTATTCCGTGGCGTGACATCACACCACGACCAAGCCTTTATACGAATCATCTTTTACTGTTCCACCTTAGCGCGTTTAGCGAGGCGATTTCCTTGGCACGTCTTATCAAAGCGGAGATCGTGCCCCCTTATTCCGGGATTCCCATCAATACGGACGTGGGTAACCCATCCGCGCCATTGATTACGGCGCTTGGGAGATAAGCGAGTTTTACCCGGTGGCGGGGACGATAGCCGTCCATATAAGGGGATAAGGATCCACCTTTTCACCTACGCCTTCTTCCTCCTTTGCTCATCCATTTCCGCGTACTCAAGCTCCAGCGCCCAAGTCCGCACACCCCACCTCAACCTTCTCCAACTATGTCCGGAGCGGGAGGCAGGTGGATGGCCTCCTCCGTCACGGAGGGGCACATCAAAAAGCTGCGGAAGGCTGAATACTTGTCCAGCGACATCGCGCACCGGCTACCCGACGAGGGGCAGCTCGTTCCCACCCCCAGGCCCCATGAGAGGGTGGTGTTTCTCACCCACTTCCTCCGCGGACTAGGTTTTCCACTTCACCCATTTGTCCGGGGGATCATGTTCTACTACGGCCTGGACTTCCACGATCTGGCCCCGAATTTCATCCTCAACATCTCGGCGTTCATCGTCGTATGCGAGGCCTTCCTCTGCATCCAGCCCCACTTCGGCTTATGGCTGAAGATCTTCAATGTCAGGACGAAGGTAGTGGGCGGCCGCCAAGCAAAGTGCGGAGGTGCCATGGTTGGCAAGATGGCCAAAGTCCTATGGCTCGAGGGCTCCTTTGTGGAGACCATAAAGGGGTGGCAATCGGGGTGGTTCTACATCACCGAGCCGCGCGACTCTCAATGGGCGGCGGCCCTCGAATTCCGATCTGGCTTCCCCACACGGCTCACATCATGGAAAGAGACGGGCCTGTCGTGGGGTGATTCGGATGAGCTATCCGGACTCCAAACCTGCGTCAAAACTGGCGGACAAGAATCTCGAGCTTGTCAAGCGTTATCCGGTGATGCTCATCCGCCGATTCTCCCATGCCAACAACGGGCCTTCAAATTGTGGGAGTTCGATCCGGCACAACACCCAACTCTGAAAAGGCTCTTGACACTACGTGCGAAGATGCGGAAGGTGCTGTTCAAGGGTGCCGAGGTTCCACATCCGCCATCAAGATTGCGGATTCAGCTCATGCAGCGTCAAGCCAGCGAGGTAAGTTATTTTACCCTTTATGGGACTCTTTTTCATAGTTTGACTCTATGCGGGATCTAAAACTCCCTAACCTTTAACAGACTGGATGAAGACGTCCGACAGATTAACCGTCGGCCCTTTGCCGAAGACCAGCGGACGCCCGATTGACGGGCTGCTGGCTCCGCACCTCACGTGATGCGGAGAAGAAGGCCAAGAAGAAGGCCACGGGAACTCGAAGGAGCTCCGGCGCCCGGGGCTGTCGGACTCATCGCCCGACAACCCCGAGGCGGAATCCTTCTCGAGGAAGAGGAGGAGGAAAAAGCCTCTCCCCAGTGCCGGGGAGGGAAGAAAGGAAGGCCGCCTAACCGGGAGGCAGAGTGTCAAGAAGGGAGGACCCTTGCTCGGACTTCCACCAACGCCGACAACGACGAGGAGGTGGCCAACAAGGGCCAAGCCCTGGCGAGATCGTAAGTGTCCGGATACCCATGGCTTTTTTTCATTGCATAGTGTTCTAATGCGAACAATCATGCAGCCCGCCTAAGGACAGCTCGCTTGCCGTCGGCGGGTCCCTGAATTCGTCGGAAGTGGAGAGTACTTCACTTCCGGCCGCCTCCTCACCTCACGCTGCGGACGACGCTGAGGTGGGGCCCCAAGGGGGGCCTGGTCAAGAGGAGGTGGCACAGGAGGCGCCGCAAGGCAGCCTCCCGGACTCCAAGCGCGAGGGGAGCGAGACCCCCAGGGGCTCTAAGCCCGACCCTTGTCCGGACTCCATACCGGAACCTTCAGCGGTTCCGAAGTCCGGCAAGCGGCCCCTTCGTAGGAAGGGTAAGACGCCGGTGTCCTCTGTCCAACCGGAGGCACCGGATAGCTTACTGGAGGCGCTTAACGGCGCCTCCATCAAGGAGGAGCACCGCACTGTTATGAGTGTGGTGATCCAGAAAGTTCAGTCCGCCAAGAGCGGGCTGACTGAAGCCTGTACCAGCCTTCTAACAGGCTTTGAGGTAAGTTTAGAATATGTAAAAATATTACCGCATAGACGGTAGCCCTCGATGCTTAGTGCGGTGTTGGAAAGAAAAGCGGACTAAGGATCTAAAAAGATATACGTGGGAGTTTAACATAAGTATGTCAATATGCGAATGCAGGGCGCTTCTTGACCTCTGCCACAGACCGATCTGCGGAGGTCAATGCATTGAAGAAGAGCCTCGAGCGGTCCGAGAACGAGCTCGGCCTTGCCAAGAAGCAGCTCGAGGACAGGGAAGGTAAGCAATACCTTATTAAAGAAATACCTTATAGAAAGGATTCGGTTGCAAAAAATGACAAGAATAACGTGGGTATTGTAGGGGCCACGAACGAGATGGCGACCCTAAAGGAAGCGGTGTCCGCGGCCGAAAGCAAAGCGGCCGCGGAGCGCACCGAGCGAGAGAAGCAGGAGGAGCGGGTGGAGGAGGTGCGACAAGAGCTCCGAGCTCTCATGGAAAAACACGAGAGTTTGGGCGTGACTCAAGACTTCGAGTCCGAGCTCGCCTCGGCTCTTGAGAGTGCCAAAGCCGCCAAGGCGAAGCCCAAAAAGCCCTCCAAGAAATTGAATCATTAAAGAAGATAGCGGCGGGTAAGGCATTCTTTATGCAAAGCAAGCATGTGAAAGTGAATTACTGTTACTTTCCGGATTCGAGCTCTCCGGGAGCATTCGCAGATCTGCCCGTAGTGTATACGATGCTGCGCGTTCTACCGCGCCAAGGAGGGAGCTCGGCGGAGAAGGTGTTCGGTCTCGATATCTTCGAGGCCGAACGTCTGTGTTTCGAGCGACCAGCTGAAGCAGCTGGTCGAGCTCCACAAGGTCGCCGAACAGGCCATGAAGGGCCTCATAGTTCGGATGTGGCCATTGGAAGCCATGCCTGGGAGCTACTTCGGGCTAGTGCAGCGGCTGGTGGACGCCTGTCCATGGATTGAAGTCATCAAGCGCTCCGTCTGCATTGAAGGTGCCCGTCGGGCCCTTGCCCATGCTAAAGTGCACTGGGGCAGGCTGGATGCGGAGAAGCTTGTGACGGACGGGCCACCAAAGGGCAAGGAGCATCGCAAGCCCGAAATGTACTATGAGGGCGTCCTGAAGGGTGCCCGCCATATAGCGGATGAGTGCTCCAAAGATGTAATTTTTGAATAGACTCGCATTTGTTATCCTGTACGCTGAAAACTTGTTCATATGCGCTAAGCAACGCTTGTTAATTTAAAATATTACCTTATGTGCGGCCGTTTATCAAATTTGAGAGATGGCAAGTCGTTGGCTTCAGCCCCCATGCCACAGTCTTTGGGGTGTTCGGATAAACTTGAGCGCTCTTGTTCCCATTCTTGGGTCCATCGAGGAGGCGCTCAACGCAATGAACAAGGCAACCGGACTTATAGTGCTTGAACACTCTCACTTAGCCATATAATTCTATAATTTTAAATTTCGTGAAGCCCCTAGTATTCGAAGACCGAGTTTGGGGCGCTATCCACGCCTTGGCGGACAATGACTCCTCGCTCTAAGCGGCATAAGTCTTTAGGGACCCAAAGAACCTCTCGAACAGCGATCGGCTCTCGCCCTATCATGACGGGTCAGTTTTAGCTTTCTCCACTGAGGTGCTCAACCCAGCTCAACCAGGGCACAAGCGCAGTGGTTCTCCCAGCGCTACCTTAGCCGATATAACGGAACGTAAGGTACCAAAACATGGGAGCCGGGCAAACCCAACTATTGACCCAAGACATGATTCGGAGCCGATGCATATAATGCTATAAGTTCGGGGTGCCGCACTTGTGAAAGTGTTCGGACTTATCACACCATACTTTTGGGGTACTTAAGCCCCTGGTGTATTGGACGTACCAAAGTGTACGGGTGCAACATGTAATGAAATGAACATATATAATGGGAAAGAATGCAATAATAGGCAAGAGCTATATATTGGTTATTCAAAAGAAACTGCAAATAAAAGCAGAACGATACAAATTGTGCGATAAGCAAGGTACGGGACTTTCGACATGTCCCCCTTCCAGGGGTAAGTTTGCGGTGTGGTATGTAAAACAGGTATACTGCTCGTAATAGAGAGCACCTGGACACTCGACGTAGTTTTCTGCTTCCCTGGCTGTTGCATCGTGAGTTCGGCAATTCTAGTGTCGGACAGGGCTTCTGGAGAACAGAGTCCTGAAAGTAAAAAAGAAGAAAAAGAAAAAAAAGGAAAAGAATGACACAATCGAGGCCCGGTGCGGTTGAGCCGCGTGCAGGCGTGCGTGGTCGTGCCCTCCCTTATGCCCATGGTATCTCCAGGGCGTAGTTATGTACGCGTAGTCTTGGCTTCGCAATTTCGCGAGGGCTGGGCTGGGGCGGATTGCTACGCGTGCTTGGATCGTGCCAGCGGTCTTGTTGTAGGTTACTCGGGGCGGCAGCGGTGTCGGACGTTTAGTGGCGGACTCGAGAATTCTTTGTGAGAGGCTGCCTTGCACCTCCGCCCGAGACGCCGTATGCTCCTCCGTTCAAGAGAGCGTTCGGTGTTTCCATTGACCGTGATTAATCCTCGAGGGCCTGGCATCTTGAGCTTGAGGTATCGTAGTGCAGCACCGCATTGAACTTTGCAAATGCGGTTCGCCCAAGCGAAGGCGTGATAGCCGCATGAACGGGACTATGTCGAAGATTAACTCTTCGCTCGGAAGTTATCCGGGATCCAAGACCACCGAGTGTAAGCGAGCCTGTACAATTGGCCTCTACACCTGGTATGACGCCTTTAAAGGTCGTCTTTGTGGGTTTAATCCTTGAGGGTCTATGCCCATTTTGCGACCGTATCCCGATAAAGCAGGTTCAGTTGCTACCGCCGTCCATCGGGACTCGGTGAGGTGAAATCCGTCAATAATTGGGTCAAGAACCAATGCAGCGAAACCGCCGTGACGGATGCTAGTGGGGTGGTCCCTTCGATCGAAGGTGATCGGGCAAGAAGACCATGGGTTGAACTTCGGGGCGACTGGATCCATCGCGTATACGTCCCTTAGTGCACGCTTCCGCTCCCTTTTGGGTATGTGGGTTGCGTATATCATGTTCGCCGTCCGCACTTGTGTGGGAAAGCCCTTCTGTCCTCTATTGTTCGGCGGCCGGGGCTCTTCCTCGTCATCGCTATGCAGCCCCTTGTCGTTATTTTCGGCGCTTAGCTTGCCTGCTTGCTTGAACACCCAACAATCCCTATTGGTGTGGTTGGCTGGCTTTTCGGGGGTGCCATGTATCTGGCACAAGGATCGAGTATTCGGTCCAGATTGGACGGGCCCTGAGTATTTTTTTTGAATGGCTTTTTCCGCTGACCGGGTTTAGAGCCTCTGAATCCGGCATTGACTGCCGTATCTTCAGCATTATCGCCGTTAATGCGGCGTTTATGCTTGTTTCGACGCGACCTGCCATTGCTGTCCTTGGTATCCGAACTATCAGGGTGTTTGGCCAAGTTGTTGCTTCGAGCTAGCCAGCTGTCCTCTCCCACGCAAAAGCGGGTCATGAGTGTGGTGAGGGCTGCCATGGCTTTCGGCTTTTCTTGTCCTAGGTGCCGGGCCAGCCACTCGTCGCGGATGTTGTGTTTGAAGGCTGCTAGCGCCTCTGGATCCGAACAATCAACGATTTGATTTTTCTTGGTTAGGAACCGTGTCCAGAATTGTCTGGCCGATTCTTCTGGCTACTGTATTATGTGGCTGAGGTCATCGGCGTCTGGTGGTCGCACATATGTGCCCTGGAAGTTATCAAGGAATGCGGCTTCCAGGTCCTCCCAACAACCAATTGATTCTTCTGGCAAGCTGTTAAGCCAATGCCGAGCTGGTCCTTTAAGCTCGAGTGGGAGGTATTTGATGGCATGTAGATCATCACCGCGGGCCATGTGGATATGGAGGAGATAGTCCTCGATCCAAACCGCAGGATCTGTGGTACCATCGTATGATTCGGTGTTTACGGTTTTGAAGCCCTCAGGGATTTGATGATCCATTACTTCATCTGTGAAGCATAGTGGGTGTCTTGGCGCCTCAGATTGGGCTATATCACGACGTAGCTCATATGAGCTTTGTCTCATCGTGTTCAGCCCGATCGGGTTTGCTGTATCCGCGTGACGGTAATCATCCCGAGTCGTTAGGCCCCGCCGATCTGTAGATCGATCTTGTATGCTTTGCCTTATCCTCCAATATATCTCGCAAGTCCGGTGCGTTTTCCGTGCCTTGGTACTTTTTGAGCGGCGTCGGGCGTGGCTTGAGCGGAGGGTCGAGAGGCTTCTCCGTCGCGCCACGGGTGGCTGGTCTGCCATGTCGTGCCTTGGTGACGTGGGTGCTTCCTCCTCCGATCGAGGCAACGGCCTGCGTTTGGGGTAGCTTTTGGAGGGCGTCGAGTTCATACTCTTCGCTGCAAGGACTTGATCCATCCGTCGCCTAGCAGTGTCTTGGTCAGCTCTAAGCTGTTGCTGCTTTTCTTGAGGCTGCTTGTCGTGGCCATGAGCCTGCGTTTAAAACGCTCTTGTTCGACGGGTCCTCCGCACGATTTAATTGGCTGTCGTCGAGGCTTGCCTCGTCTTCGGAGGGGGCATAATTATCGTCCTCTACCTCTCTTTTTGCCGCACTGTCGTGCGGACTTGCTTCTCCCTCCTCCTGCGCTGAGTCCTGCTGGAGGGGTTCGTCTTTGGCACTGTCCGGGGTATTATTGTCTCCCGTGCCGGAATCGCCGTTTTTACTGTGGAAGGATTTAGAGCGGCGCCACTGACGTCGGCCCTTGGGCTATTTCTTGGAGGGGTCATCCTCCGCCGTTCCATCGCCGTTCCCATCTTTTGGGATGTCCACCATGTATATGTCGTATGACGAGGTGGCCTTCCAGTGCCCTGTAGGCGCTGGTTCTTGGTCGTCTCCAGCATCGTCGTCCATACCGTCGATGTCTTCGGAGTCAAAGTCGAGCATGTCGGTTAAATCATCGACAGTGGCTACAAAGTGGGTGGTGGGTGGGCGTTGAATTTATTCATCGTCTGCATCCCAACCTTCCCGACCGTAGTCCGCCAGGCTCTCGATAAAGAGAGAGACTTTAGTGAATTCAGGATGTCGCCAAAGGGCGAGTCTTTGAAAGATGTCCGCGGCAGTGAACTCCATGACCGGCGCCCAATCGGATTCGATTGGCGGCGCGGAGGGTTCGAGTCCGGAGAGGAGTCCAGCACCACTGGAGTCACGGTCTTCGCAGCGACAAGGATGGAGTTCGCTCAATCGCCAGAGATCATAGCCCCGAGGCGGTGTCCAACCACTCGTCCTCGATCGGTGAAACCGCCCGGATTAAGGGTCGGAGCGGATATCGTGCGCCTCCGTGGCACTGTCGGCGGCAGAGCTAGATCGTACCCATCGAGACAAAGGCGATGCGCTCGGTGTGGCTCGAATCCGTCAAGATCAAGTCTCCGCGACATCGGCCGTATAGTTCAATCTTCCAAATCTGACCTGATGGCCATGGGCGTAGCTTTCGATCTGCTCCAGATGGCCTAGCGAATTGGCCCGCAGTGCAAAGCCGCCGAATACGAAGATCTGTTCGGGGAGAAAAGTCTCACCCTGGACTGCGTCATTGCTGATGATTGAAGGAGCCATCAGGCCTATAGGTGACGACACAGAGGAACTCTCGATGAAAGCACCAATGTCGGTGTCAAACCGCGGATCTCGGTAGGGGTCCCGAACTGTGCGTCTAGGCGGATGGTAACAGGAGACAAGGGACACGATGTTTTACCAGGTTTGGGACCTCTCAATGGAGGTAATACCCTACTCTGCTTGATTAATATTGATGATATGGGTAGTACAAGAGTAGATCTACCACGAGATCAGAGAGGCTAAACCCTAGAAGCTAGCCTATGGTATGATTGTTGTTCGTCCTACGGACTAAAATCCTTCGGTTTATATAGACACCGAATAGGGTTAGGGTTACACAGAGTCGGTTACAAGGGTAGGAAATCTACATATCCGTATCGCCAAGCTTGCCTTCCACGCCAAGGAAAGTCCTATTCGGACACGGGACGAAGTCTTCAATCTTGTATCTTCATAGTCTAGGAGTCCGGCCAAAGATGATAGTTCGGCTATCCGGACACCCCCTAGTCCAGGACTCCCTCAGTACCCGATAGGAGCAAACATCAAGCTTGAAGGATATTCGGATTCCGATTGGGCGGGAGACAAAGTGGATAGGAAGTCCACTTCCGGAGGGTGCCAATTCCTTGGTTGCTCTTTGGTAAGTTGGTCTTCCAAAAAGCAAAGTTGTGTGTCTCTCTCGTCCACCGAAGCGGAGTATGTAGCGGTCAGTAGTTGTTGTGCACAACTCTTATGGATGAGGCAAACTTTAAAGGATTACGTTGTCATTTGTGACAAAGTGCCTCTTTGGTGTGACAATGAAAGTGCCATCAAGATTTCTCTCAACCCGGTGCAACACTTCAAGACGAAGCATATTGAGATTCGGTATCACTTCATCCGGGATCACATTAGGCGAGGGGAGATCGAGCTCAAATACGTCAACACTCATGATAACCTTGCAGATATCTTCACGAAGCCTTTGGATGAAGCAAGATTTCGCGAGTTAAGGCATGAGCTAAATATCATTGATTCGAGCAATGTTGCTTGAACCCTTGCACACCCCACCATACTCAACTTGTTATCTTGTTTAGGTGTAGGCATGGACATAGGGGGAGTGTTGTTCTCTCAATGAACTCTCCCTCCCCCCATTATGCATAAATCGATCAACCATTAGCCATTCTTGACGGTACATGTGCTTCAAAGACGAGTTTTGGTCATGGACCCAAGGATAATTCTTCGCGGTGCCATACCAAGTTACTCAAACATAGGTGGCTCCGGCCACCGCCCTCCCTTGGAGAAGGTGTGTCTCGTAGTTGGTCTTCGGTGTCGTGTTGCTTTCCCTTCTCCTTGGCGTCTTTGAGTCGGTGTTTGTGTTCGCCTTTTTGTTGTATCGTGTTTTTCTCCTTTCTCTCTTGAGTTCTAGCACTTTCTTGGTTTACGGCACTACTGTGGTGCGCCACGGCACTACCGCAGGAGTTGGTGGGTCTCTGCCAAGTGCGTGACCCTCCAGGGGCACGGTACTACCGCTACTTCCACGACAGAATTTTTTTTACTGCCGCTGAACGAGCGGTACTACCGCCCAGCGTGCGGTACTTCCGCCCGGGCGGTACTACCGCCCAGCGTGCGGTACTTCCGCCCGGGCGGTACTACCGCGATGACCCGCGGTAATTCCACGCCCCCGCGAGCGGGTGGGGGTTAAGAGCGGGACAGGGGGGTTCTAACTCCCCCATACCCATTCATCTCTATTCCCCACCCCGTCTCTCTCTCTCTCTCTCCTGACCAAGAACGACGCTAGAGGCCTTCGCCGGATCTCCGTCTCCAGCCGCTCTCCTCAGATTCCGACCGGTGGGATTGTTCCCCACCTCGCCCTCTTGCCATGGACCCATGTTTTTCCCCAAGTGCCTCTTCTTTTTGTCCTTCCTTGTGCTTTTAGGTTTTGGGGAGATGCATGTGGTGTTCTTGAGATTTTTGGCTAAATCTGTGCAAGTGGGATTCGTTGTAGAGTGGTAGTGTAGTCCCATGCTCTTTGGATAGTCAAATTAGTTCCGTTTGATCAATGGTAGTACCGAAGTTGTCGTGCGGTGGTTCTAGATCCAGATCCGCGTCCTCTGTGGCGGTGTTCAAACCGTGCGGTACTACCGCTCCTCCTGGAGCGGTACTACCGCAGCCTCACCTGGATCTGGCGCTCAGCGGTACTTCCGCACCTTGGTGCAGTACTGCCGCTTGGCGTCCGGAAGTAAAAAATTACTTCCGCCCCAAGCGCGGTACTACCGTGCTACCCCGACACGGTACTACCGCGGCTGGAGCGGATGTACTTTATTATTTCGGAAACCCTGCCCGGTACTACCGTAGATTCATCCTGCGCTCCTTTGTTTCGTCCAAATTGCATGTTTTGTGTTTCTCTCGGTTTGTTTTTGATCCGTTTTGTTCCCGTGCGTGTCTTTCTGTCTTTGTGTCTAGGTGGTGGCTCCGGTTTTGCTCGTCGCTCGAATCCCAGCCGTGACACAGGGTCAAAGCGTCTGCGCAACCCAGATGATGTTCCAGAGGGGTCCTCTGCCGCTCCCCAACGCAGGACCAGGCACACCGCCAACAAACAGAAGGAGCCCGTCATGGGCATGGATGAGATGCCCCTGGCCGAGTTTGTCATTCGAAGGAAGCTCAATCCCTATGTGAATCCCCGGGCTAGCACGCGAGGCAATGAACTTTTCTGGAACAAGCAGCAGAATCTGATATACATGGATGTGATCAAGGCCAAGCAGAATCACTATGTTGAAGTTCACTACATTGACATGCATCATATGAGGCAGGACAAGCACCTGAGTACTTTGGAGAGGCCTTGGATCTAGTCGAGTAGTTCGCCATTGAGCACTTGCTCACCTTCCACAAGGATTTTGATCCAGAGATCATCGCACAGTTCTTTGCTTCAGTCCATTTCGGCGTTGATGATGCGAGGAGCATGACATGGATGACTAATGGTCGCCGACTGTCTGCTACTTGGAAGGAGTTCATGGAGTTGCTTAACGTTCCAGATGAAGGGCTCAACACGCCAGTTGGAGTTCGCCCTTATGCCAACTCTGAGTCTGCCAACAAGAACAAGCTCATGTCATTCCTTGTTCCAAAGACTCTTCCCAACAAGAAGACTACGTGGGTGCTTAATCCCTTCCTTGACATCATGCATCGGCTCTTTCGGAACACCCTCTTCCCACGCATTGGGGACATGGGCCAGGTACATGCTTACCTCGTTGACATGATGCTTATCTGCGAGGAGGCCCATCAGGCTCAGACTCAACCACTTGATGTCTCACATATCATGTGGTGTGAGCTTCAGTTCGCCGTCTTCAACCATAAGGTCCCCATTTATGGGCCTTACCTGTTCCACTTGATCTCCACGACATGGGAGAGGCTGTTTCCCAATGATGAGTTTGAAGCTACAGGGTGGATTCGTCATGAGCCCATCAGGCTCCGCATCAAGCCACAATGGGCTAACACCACCACTTCTGCTGAGGCTGCCAGGAGGGCTGTGGACGAGGAGGAACTTGGGGGGGAAGAAGCTGCTGCTGACCGTTCTGCTATCATGCCTCCCTCTGCTGAGCCCTCTTGGGAAAAGAAGCTGAAGAACAAGATGAAGAGGTTGTTCTGCATGCAGGTTCAGGGTCAGTACAAGGCCCATGTTGCTCAGAAGGAGAGTCGCCGTCGCGACATCAGGATCTTGAGGGCTTGCGGGGAAGATGTGGCCAGCGGCTCTGAGAAGCACATCACCCCAGAGACTGCCTGGATGGAGAAGCAGGGCTACAAGTGGACCGATTCAGAGGAGGAGTCTGTTCCTGCTGCGGAGTCTGGTGACGACAAGTCGTTTTCCGCCTGAGCTACCACCTTTGTTGTAGGTGACCTCTCTGCCTTTTTGGTGTCTCGAAGCCAAAGGGGGAGAGAGTGTAGGATTTGCATGCGTGTCGTGTGTTTCGTCGTTCGCTTTGCTTTCCGTCTTGAACTTGCTTGCTTTGGTTTGGTTGTGCTCGTGAGACTAAGTTTATCATATGGTGTAAGACATATGCACTCTATCGTATCTTATTTCCTATTGAGCTTGTGCTATATCATGCTATTCATGTTATGCTCATATCTACTATCTTGTTTAGTGTCAGCCTTACCTTTGCAAGATATGCTTCGTTTCTAAAATATAGGGGGAGTGGTCATCCTAGTATTCGTGCCGTGCAGTCCAAAGCACTTTACTCTCCATCACAAATCTAGGGGGAGCTCATCTATATTTTAGAGATGTAGGGTTTTCTTGTGCTATATTCATTTCCTTTGTGCAAATCCCGTATTGTCATCAATCCACCAAAAAGGGGGAGATTGTAAGGGCATTTTTGTCCCTAAGTAGTTTTGGTGATTGATGACAATGCCTTTGCGGACTAATCGTGTGTTTTGAGCTTTTCAGATTCATCATGACTAAACACAAGACGATTTGATGCCCCTCGAAGATTATTGAAGACGGTGTTTCTCTACGGTTCGGTTCGGTGGAGTTGAGTCGTAGGAGAGCCGTACTGTTAAGAGGGGGTCCGCTTTGGAACGGTTTGGGTGGAATCTCATGCACACGTTCCCTTCTGCACCGCCTTTCCTCGAGCTCCTTGGAGTGTTCCTCCGTCTCACCTTGTCTCTGCGATTTGAAGGCCTCCGCCTTGCTCTTCTCAGGCTAGCGGTAGTACTGCTCTTCTGAGCAGTACTACGGCAAGAGCCAGCGGTAGTACCGGGCTCCGACACGGTAGTACTGTAGGCTCCCACGGTAGTACCGCTCCTCGGAGCGTAGTACCTTGAAGCTGATCCGCACCGCTGCTCAAGCGGTGGTATGCGCGGATGTAATTTTTTACATCCGCGCTCCTCGCGGTAGTACCGTGCTGCGGCGCGGTAGTACCGTGACGCCAGGCCAGGTTCAGTAGCAAGTGCGGAGGTAAGGGCAGATGCAATTTTTTACATCCGCACCTTTCACGGTAGTACCGCACCCATGGTCGCGATAGTTCCGTGTTGGATTTTTGCACGACAATTTCTCAAGCGGAGGTAGTCACGGATGTAATTTTTTACATCTGTGCCTACCGGGCCTGGCCTGCGGCTGTCTTGCGGAAGTACCGTATGGGGTCGCGGTAGTACTGCTCTGCGGATCTACGCGCTACTGCTAGTGCTCCTTTTGTCGTCCGGTCTCTGCGTGCTTGCAGTAGTACTGCATGCTCGCCATGTAGTACCGTAAACCCGTCTTGGTAGTACTGCGTGCACGAGGTGCAGTAGTTCCGTGGGTCGCGTGCTGAGTGGTGGGTAACGGTTGGAATTGTTCCCCCACTATAAAAGGGGGTCTTCTTCTCCAAGAAGACCCACCTCTTCCAACCCTAAACTCCATTGTTGCTCCAAGCCCCATTTTCGCCCGATCTCTCTCCCTAACCAATCAAACTTGTTGATTTTCTCAGGATTGGTTGAGAAGGCCCCGATCTACACTTCCACCAAGAGAAATTTGATTCCCCCCACTTATCCCTAGCGGATCTTGTTACTCTTGGGTGTTTGAGCACCCTAGACGGTTGAGGTCACCTCAGAGCCATAGTCCATTGTGGTGAAGCTTGGTGGTGTTGTTGGGAGCCTCCGATTAAGTTGTGGAGATTGCCCCAACCTTGTTTGTAAAGGTTTGGTCGCCGCCTTCAAGGGCACCAATAGTGGAATCACGGCATCTCGCATTGTGTGAGGGCCTGAGGAGAATACGGTGGCCCTAGTGGCTTCTTGGGGAGCATTGTGCCTCCACACCGCTCTAACGGAGACATACTTCCCCTCAAAAGGAAGGAACTTCGATAACACATCCTCGTCTCCACCAGCTCCACTCTTGGTTATCTCATCCCTTTACTTGTGCAAGCTTGTTTGTGTTTCTTTCATTGCTTGCTTGTGTGCTTGTGATTGTTGCATCATATAGGTTGCCCACCTAGTTGCATATCTAGCCAACTTACTTTGATGCAAAGTTTAATTTGGTAAAGAAAAGCTAAAAATTGTTAGTTGCCTATTCACCCCCCCTCTAGTCAACTATATCGATCCTTTCAATTGGGATAATCAAGGCATAAAGGTTGTACAATACGTATCATATGGTGTTGTCATAGTATGATCCCTAGGGCTATCCATTACACTTTGGGGTGGTTCAATAGATTTATTGGAAAGAAAACTTTGAGGTGGTTTTCTACCTATGCATCCTACTTTCTCCGATAGAATGGAAACTTTGGAGTGATCCTTTGCTGCACTTTGAGGGATTCTCATGATGTTCAATTACGTTAATGATGTTGAGAGATTGCACTAGTGAATGCATGAGCCCTAGGGCTTGTTTACAAGCATTGCAATACCGTTTTTACTCACTTTTGTTACTTGCTACCTCCCTGTTTTTTATTTATTCAGATTATAAAAATATATTTCTACCATCCATATTACACATATATCACCCTCTCTTGGCCGAACTAGTGCACCTATACAATTGACAATTGTATTGTGTGTTGGTGACACAAGAGATTTCTTGTATTTGATTGCAGGGTTGTCTGAGAAAGAACCATCTTCGTCCTACACCTCCCACGGAATGATAAACCATGGGTCATCCACTTTGAGAGAAATTTGATACTGTCCTACAGAACTCTGCGCTTGGAGGCCTTGAAAGAGAATGGTGCCTCCATGTTTGGTTTTGATAATTGATGACAATCCCTATGGACTAATGGTTGCCTTGAGTAATATTTGAAGGGTTTGTCCATAGGGATTAATTGAAGACCCTCTGTTGGTTTCAAGGTTATAATAAGGAGACTATGTGTTGACCAAGGTGCTATTCAAGGAGTTATCCAAAGATTGGTCATGTGAGAGTCGAGCCTATTGCAAGCATGTCTTGACGAAGAAGATTGTGTGAACACTCATGTTTACCTTCAAGACATCATCTTTATGAAGGGAGAATATATGATACAAGGTTGATCAAGCTAATTACAAAGAGTGGATTCAAGTTGATCAACACACAAAGCATAGAAGATGTACCAAGTGGGATCAAGTGATCGCATGGTATGGTAAGCAATCTCCATTATGTTTTCTGTACTAACCCATGATCTAGGTGATGTTTCCTTATGGGGTTAGGTATGTTTCCATGGGCTTGCATCAAAAGGAAGATCTCATATAACCAATGGAGTATGACATCAGGTGGTGACTGTCATCAAGGTTGTGGTGTGCAATTTCAAGTGGAGCATCACCAAGAGATCATGCTTGAAGCTTGCCGTACATTTTTGCGATAATGGACATGCAAAGATGTGCCTATGATAGGCTCACCCATAATGGAGTTGGGGGAGCAATTACTAGTCTTCATCATGCCAACGCAATCAAGAAGGTGGTCCAACTTGAGGAGTTCAGTATCATCACCATCTAGATCAAGTGTATTATCTGCAAGTCAAAAGTATATCCATGATAGGTTTTCTATCTTACCGGTCTCATGGTGTTAGTGGGGGACCGGGTTATAGATCGATAGCCGTACTATCAAGGGGGACTCTCGAGTGAGTATCTTGTTCGTAGAGGGATCAAACCTTTGCATCATTGGCATCATCTTTCTTGGTTATTGTTTGGCTTTTCTCTATGTGAGTTTTATAGCTTGTGGTTATCTTCTTGACAAGCTTAAGTTAATCGAAAACGGATTTCATATTCTTCTATTATGTTTTCGATGTTGGAGTTTTTGCATGTTCTTCACTTATGGCGGTTTCACACTTCTACATCATTGGAACATTACTCTTGATAGTTCTAAATAATTTCATCGACACTCCCGTCGTTAGATTTATATTAAGCTTGAGTATGTCAAGATCTGACTTCGTCTGCTAAAGTTATGGCAGTTTCGGTCTAACACATTTCCTCTGCCTGTTGCTGACAAGGCGGTTGTACCGCGTACCTTGGCGGTTGTACCGGTTGTCCGGTGGTTCAGGAACAACACCGCCCAAGGAATGATTCCCTCAGGCTATGCAGTGCTGATGTCGCTTGAACTACGTCAGTATTTCCCCAAAGTGGAAGGGAAGATGCAGCACAGCTACGGTAGGTATTTCCCTCAGTGATGAGACCAAGGTTATCGAACAAGTAGGAGAACAAAGTAACACTATGTAAACGATACCTGCACACAAAGAACAAATACTTGCAACCTGACGTGTTAAAGGGGTTGTCAATCTCTTTCAGGTAACGGTGCCAGGAATTGTCAAGATGACGGGATAAAAATTGTGGTAGATGGATAGATGCAAATAACGGCAAATAAAATTCAGTGAGGTATTTTTGGGTTTTTGATAATATATATATGGAAATAAAAGTGGCAAATAAATAAAAAGGCAAATAGCAATATAGGTTTGAAAATACATGATGAGAAAATAGACCCCGGGGCCGTAGATTTCACTAGTGGCTTCTCTCGAGAAAATATCATACGGTGGGTAAACAAATTACTGTTGGGAAATTGATAGAACTTCAAATAATTATGACTATATCAAGGCAATGATCATTATATAGGCATCACGTCCAAGATTAGTAGACCGACTCCTGCCTGCATCTACTACTATTACTCCACACATCAACCGCTATCCAGCATGCATCTAGTGTATTAAGTTTATGGAGAAAGGAGTAATGCAATAAGAACAGTGACATGATGTAGACATGATCTATCCATGTAGGAATAGACCCCCTCTTGTTATCCTTAATGGCAACGATCAATACATGTCTTGCTGCCCGTTATGTCACCGGGAAAGAACACCGCATGACGGAACCCATCACAAAGCACCTCTTCCCATGGCAAGAAAAATCGATCTAGTCGGCCTAACAAAACCAAAGATTCAAAGAAGAAATACGAGGCTATAAGTAATCATGCATATAAGAGATCAAAAGAAGACTCAATAACTTTCATGGATATAAAATAGATCCGATCATAAACTCAAAGTTCATCGGATCCCAACAAACACACCGCAAAAAAAGTTACATCAAATAGATCTCCAAGAGACCATTGTATTGAGAATCAAAAGAGAGAGAGGAAGCCATCTGGCTACTAGATACAGACCCATAGGTCTACAATGAACTACTCATGCATCATCGAAGAGGCGCCAATGAGGATGATGAACCCCTCTGTGATGGTGTCTAGATTGGATCTAGTGGTTCTTGAACTAGCGGCGGCTGGAATTGTGTTTCGTCGAATCCCCTAGGGTTTTTGGATTTTTGGGGTATTTAAAGAGCAAAGAGGCGGTGCGGGAGGCGGCCGAGGTGGGCACAACCCACCTGGGCGCACCCTGATGGGTTGTGCTCCCCTTGGAGCCCCCCTCTGGTACTTCTTTGGCCCAACAGGTGTCTTTTGGTCCAGAAAAAATCTCCAAAAAGTTTCGCTGCGTTTGGACTCCGTTTGGTATTGATTTTCTGTGAAGTAAAAAACAAGCAAAAAAACAACAACTGGCACTGGGCACTATGTCAATAGGTTAGTCCCAAAAATGATATAAAGTTCCTATAAATGATTGTAAAACATCCAAGAATGATAATATAACAGCATGGAACAATCAAAAATTATAGATACGTTGGAGACGTATTAGCATCCCCAAGCTTAATTCCTGCTCGTCCTCGAGTAGGTAACTGATAAAAACAAATTTTTGGATGTGGAATGCTGCCTAACATGTTCATCACATATTCTTTTCTTCTGTAGCATGGACATATGGACTTTTATATGGTTCAAAGCAATAGTCTAGTTTTGACATGAAGATTTCAATACTCAAGCATATCAACAAGCAGCCATGTCTTTGAAAATATCAACACTAAAGCAAGTTATCCCTAGTCCATTATGCTTAATCATTGATCCAATCATGAAACACACTCGCATATTAGCTACACCCAATGCTCAAGTACGATCATAGTGCCCCTTAGTTGGTGCTTTGTAAGAGAAGATGGAGACTCAAATAAAAATAAAAATTGCATAAAGTAAATAGAAAGGCCCTTCGCAGAGGGAAGTAGGGATTTGTAGAGGTGCCAGAGCTCAAAGCAAAAATTGAGAGATACAAATTTGAGTGGCATGCTTTTCCTTTCAACAAAAACATTGAGTAGTTCCCAATACTTTCCATATTAGATATATCATAGGCGGTTCCCAAACAGAAAATAAAGTTCATTCCTTTTTCCACCATACTTTCACATTCCACGGCTAACCGTATCCATGGGTGCCGACCATACCAACACTTTCCAAGGAATTGTTATTTGACAACATGAAGTAAATGCATTTTTCATTTCGGGACTGGGCATCCCTAATACCTTTGCCATACTCTCGTGCAATGAAAAGTGAATAAACACTCATCTTGAGAATAACACATCTAGCATGGAAAAATATCAGCCACCCCCTACCGTTTCATGAGCGGTACGAGCACACGAAAAGGAAATTTATTTTGAACATTAGAGATGGCACATACAAATTTGCTTAGAACGGCACGGAAATACCGCATATAGGTAGGTATAGTGGACTCATAAGGCAAAATTGGGTTTAAGGATTTTGGATGCACAAGTAGTATTTCTACTTAGTACAAGTGAAGGCTAGCAAAAAGATTGAGAAGCATCCAACCAAGAAAAGAAAAATTTCATAAGCAAGCATTAAGCATAACTAACACCGAATAATGCACCACAAGTAGGATGTAATTTCATTGCATAATTATTGACTTTCATGCTTGCATAGGGAATCACAAACCTTAACACCAATATTCTTACTAAAGCATAATTAATCATCAACGTGACTCATATATCACTATCGTCATATCGCAAAACTATTACAAAGAATCAAGTTTAATTTGTCCAATGATCTTCATGAAAGTTTTTATTATACCCCTCTTGAATATCTATCACTTTGGGACTAGCTTCATATATGTTGCTTTTGATAGCTCAACCAAATTTAAGTGAAGAACATGAGCATAATTTTTTTTGTCTCTCAAAATAATATAAGTGAAGCATGGAAGAATTTCTTCAAAAATTAATAGCTCTCAAATAAATCTAAGAGAAGCATGAGAGCATTTCTTCAAAAATATAAAATCACGCTGTGCTCAGAAAGATATAAGTGAAGCATAGAGCGATTCCATAGCTCATAAAGAATTTAAGTGAAGCACATAGAGCAATTCTAACAAATCATAGCATAATTTTGGCTCTCTTAAATAGGTGTGTTCAGCAAGAATAGTTGACACGAAACAAAAAACAAAACAAGCAAAGACTCATATAATACAAGACGCTCCAAGCAAAACTCATGATATGTGACGAATAAAAATATAGCTCCAAGTAAAATACCGATGGTCGTTAGAAGAAAGAGGGGATGCCACTCGGGGCATCCCCAAGCTTAGCTGCTTTTTCCTCTTCGGATAATAACTTGGGGTGCCATGGGCATCCCCAAGCTTAGGCTCTTCTTACTCCTTATTCCTTCATACATCATGACATCACCCAAAACTTGAAAGCTTCAATCACACAAAACTTAACAAAACCTTCTGAGATCTGTTAGTATAACAAAGCAAATAACTAATATAAGTGTTGTTGCAAACCCATTCATATTTTTTTTGCATTATATCTACTGTATTCCAACTTTACTATAGTTCATACCCCCCGATAAAGTCCATAGATTCATCAAAATAAGTGCACAATGCAAAGAAAACAGAATCTGTCAAAAACAGAAAAGTCTCTAGTAATCAGGGAACTTCGTATACTTCTGTAACTCCAAAAATTCTAAAAATTTAGGAAACGTGGGGAATTTGTATATATATCCTAAGTAAAAAATTCAGAGCAAAAGCACATTTCTATGATTTATGAAAATTATTTTACTGAGTGCAAAAGTTTCTGTTTTTCAGCAAGATCAAATCAACTACCACCCAACATGATCCCAAAGGCTTTGCTTAGCCCAAACACTAAATAAAACATGAAAACACATCTGTTCAGAGGCATCTTTATATATTTATTGCAAAACAACAAGAAAACCAGAAAGCAAAAAGATAAAGATTGGGTTGCCTCCCAACAAGCGCTATCATTTTACGCCCCTAGCTAGGCATAAAGCAAATATTCAAGTATTGTCAACTTTATCCTTATTTCTCTTAGATGTGTTTTCGTCAGGAGGTTTTACAAAAATAACTTGAAACACATTATCCATATTAACTTTAGCACTATCAAGTTGCTTATCATCATATCCCCTTTGATTTTCGGCAACAATCCAAGAATAGTGTTGATTATCATTGAAAACTTGTTGGATTATATCTAAAACGGGAATTTCCTTTTTAAGATTCTCATAAAAAAATTGATTATTTCCAAGCAAGTTTCTCAACATATAATCGCTATTATAAAGGATCTCATCTATCACCGGTTTTTCACGGTTCATACCATAAAAATCAAAGATTTCCTAGCTTCCCATATTATGTAATCAAATTCATTCATAAGAACAAGGGTAGACAACTTTTTAGCTTTGGGATTCTTTCTAACAGGTAACTCATAAAACAATCTTTGTAAGGTAGGATGGGTACAGATGAATTTATTTTCAAGTTTCAGAACTAGTGCTGAAATAGCTTATGCATAAGATTTAGTTCTTTTAAGTATAGGAGCATCATCAAGAGTTAAATTTCTGACACAATTGAAAATTCTTGGATATGTTCTTTTCCCATAATATTCCCTTGCCCCAAAACAAAAGTTCTAGCATCTAGATTGTCAGATCGTCCAATTTTAGGAGTCAGGCCATCATCTGTTTTTGCCATACCAAAGTCACTCATGATGACTGGTTCAAGCAAATAAGAGATCTGGCGAGAAAAACGGCGAACGAAAAGGAGGGCGAATAAAACGGCAAATTTTTGTGAAGTGGGAGAGATGAAAACGAGAGGCAAATGGCAAACAATGTAAATTGCAAGGAGATGAGATTTGTGATTAGGAACCTGATAGATGTTGATGATGTCTCACGGTGTCCTGGACTAGGGGGTACTCAACACGTCGTCTCCTGAACAGGTGTATTGGGTCGAGGACCCCCATGGCGATTCACTAATGGGCCACTTTAGGCAGCCCATGCCGCATACAAGGAAGACTCCACAAGACTTGGCGCTCAAGCCAAGGACTCTGCTAAAACCCTAGGCCTCCGGTGTGTTATATAAACTGAGGCCAGGCTAGGCAATAGAGGATCTGATATTCATTACTACAATCTCGTGGTAGATACATGTACTCTGTACTACACCCATATGAAAACAATCAAAAGAAGCATGTAGGGTATTATCTCTTCGAGAGAGCCCGAAGCTGGGTAAAACCTCGTGTCCATGTTACCATCGCTCCAACACGCCTAGCTTAGGACCCCTACTACGAGATACGCCGGATATTGAACCGACATTGGTGCTTTCATTGAGAGCCTGCTAGGTGATCGACACGGATCGATGTGATGATCAGGTGATATTTTTTCAGTTAGATCTATTCCATATATATTATCTCTTTTTGCAAAATCATTGGTTCCACGTCGTGCTACTTTATTTGCAGAACGAGATCAAGAAATTTTCTAGCAGCGGTGGCCTTGTCCGCTACCTGCCAGAACGTCAGATCCGAGGTATGATGCTACTAGTAGCACACCCAAAGGCAATTTATATATAGCCCGTGTTGTGGAGGCGATCCGGCCAGCGGCGCTGATCACGCATGCACAGTACTTCTGGCGTGCGGCAATACTCCAGGCCGGCAGTAACTCATCTATGCGAAAACACAGGGAGACTCCCTCCTTCCTTTTTTATATTATTTAATGAAGTCTTTTGCGCTGGTGGCTTGTCCCATGCATATTTCACATACAGGATTAGCTTGACCCCAGCGTGAGGAGTAGTACTATAGTACTACTACTTGCTAACCTCCGCATGAGATACTAATATCTCCTGTGCCGTATTGATTCTAACCTGATGACTAATTGCTACAACATCTGCTATTGTTGCACCAGATTACAGCATGGCCTATATAATGGTGCAGTCCTATCCGCGGTCCGACGAACGCAACATCGGAAACTCGAACCGCCTAGTGATTTCGGCATCAACATTGACTTCTGTGCCAGATACTGGTGGCCCATGCAGGCTATCAAGGCGGGAAGAGGCCTGGCGACCGAACTCTGTCCCAGCGTTGGGGACGCGTGTCGAGCCAACCTGATGAGGGCCAGAATCATACACTGGTGGATAAGAACTCACCTGCCAGAAAAGGAAATCCGAACCAGCGAGGAGACCACACAACGCTAGTACTTCCCATGCAGAACAGCGCACAGGGGCCAACCAGAATTCGGATCAATGGCCGCACAATAGGGAGACCTGATCCTTTTCCTCTTTTATTTATTATTTAATTATTACTAAAGCAGTCTATGCTTTTGACTAATCATCTGTCTTTGTGCACTTCCCACGTGTAAGTACTAATACTATTACTAGTGCTGCCTGTGCCCACGTAATGGAGGCAACAAATCTTTCTCCTCGGATTGCTACATAGTGGAGGTAATCAACTCAACTGCATCATGTGGTCAACTCTGTGGGCCGACGTCGTCGTCCTGCGTGCATCGATCAAGTTGTGGTGTCACCTCGGCACGTGTCCCTATGTTAACGACTTCGGCTGCGTCACACGTTCACCTTGGCGTGCCGACGTCATCATCACGCCTCGGCCAGACTGGGGGCTTCGCCTCACCACATCGGCCGAGTCGTGTCACTACTCCGGAGTGCCGAACTCCTTGCTCGGACACCTCAGGCTTGGGGGCTGGGACCTAGGCCATGCCGAGGACTGCGAACCTCGTCAGATCTATCACAGATCAATGGGCTTCTTCGTCCCGCCACAAGCCCGAATCGCGTCATCAACACCGAGCACATTAACCAGCTAAGTCACTTTCATGCTCAAAGACTTTCAGTTTTAAATTTTTTCGGTTCGACCAAGCATTATACCTTTTTGGAAAAAAGTTGTTTGTGAAAAACTTCCTTGTCAAAATTTTGTTTGTGACGCGCAAACTCAAATACCCCGTTTACTTGGGGGCTTCCTTTATGAATCCTTTTTTTCTTGCATATGATTATACTTGTATGGCTTTGTTCCTTGTTCGTGAATTACGCCACAATATGCACCATGTTGACTTAAGTGTTCCGCAACCTGGGTTGCCTTGCTCCTATGTTTACCCCTACGTTCCCGATTGTTCGGCTAGGGAGTAAAGGGAGCACCTCTGCGATTGTCACGATCGGGTCATCCGAGCTCGGACCTCAGACTGGGTGAAGCCGAAAGCTAGTGCTCTTATTGTTTTCAATCATGGTTGGCACACAATGGAACTCATGAGTACAAAAAATCTATTGCATAAGTCTCATAGTAACAATGAGCAACCGAAGAAAGGTATCGGTGGGGGTACTATTTTCTTCAAAGATGCTTCTTACACTTCGTCAGTAATATAGCATAAGTTCCTCGAGCGCTTTGTGCATTATGCCTTCCGCCTGATTGCCTAGTTATCGGAAACACTATCGATATTCTCGACAGGTGGGGTACATAACACTTTTCGGCCCTTGACCGGGAAAAGCCGACGGTCGGTTAAGACGCGTTTAAAGTTCGGGTGAACATAGATATGATATAAGTACTTTGGTACATACAATCATTATACATAAAATTCTTTTACCCAAGTCACTTGGGGGCTCTTAAATTTACATGAGTCGTTTTATAATAAGTATTTTCTTCTTGGTCGTTGCAAAATCTTTTTCTATCACTCATTTTTTCGACGCGAGTATGTGGTCAATAGCCGGTGAGCCTAGTTTTCTCTCTCAAAGCCGTTCGAGTTTAGTTCGCTAAACTGGCCTAACGAGTAGTACTCCGCCTTCGGGATAGGAGGTTGCAGCCGTGGGCTGACCCGCTTGAGGTCTTGAGATCGGATGTGTCATATTAATGCGCGACAGAAGCACAAATTTTTAAGACTAATTTTGGATTGGCAACGAACACTTGATCTAGTTCGGACGTCAAGTTTTTGCTGAAGTTTCTTGGTTTTCCAAGATTATGGCAATTTTAAACTATTTGTGTGTTTCCAGCATAAGTCTCGCAGTGCAACACCAGACACGGGAAAAACATTCTCGGATATAGCTATTTATGCATCGGTTTCGAATTGTGTCTTCGGCTAATAGTTGGGTTGCCTGGCTCCTGTGTCCTACGCTCCGCTTTGTTGAGCTAGGTGTGCAAAGGGAGAACCACTGTGATTGTGCTTCCAGCTAGCATGCTTAAGCGCCTCAGTGGAGAAAGCCGAAAACTGACTGTCACAATAAGCGTAAACTGGTCAACGATCCGATGCCTGGGTTAAACTATAAGATCGATGGAGGTCACCCCGTGATTAAGCGACGGGCCGTTCATAATATTGGCCGAAGTGTTAACGGCTTGACCTCAGCTGTCGCCGAACACTAACCGGGGGCTAGTAGCCGGCCTCCCAACTTTAAGCTCCTATGACTAAGTGAAAGCTATAAGGCCCGCATATCTGATTGCCTCATTTCCGCTAACACAACCGCCTTCGGGCACCGAGACGTCGGCTAAGGGTGGTTTTGTTATTACGGAAACACCCTGCGTAGCATCTACAAGGGGGTGGAAGCCGACGATGGGCCACTTTCAACTGATAAACGGTCGCAACAGAGTCAAAATAAACATATCATCAGCGTTTGTATTTAATATACGAGGGCTGCCTTCCGTAATTATCGTTATAAAGCCATAAATATGCATCAATTTGACTTAAGATTTTGACCAAGCTGGGTTGCCTGGCTCCTGTGCTTACCCCTACGTTCCCGATTGTTCGGCTAGGCGGTAAAGGGAGCACCTATGTGATTGTTACTACCGGGTCATCCGAGTTAGTACCTCAGACTGGGTGAAGCCGAAAGCTAGCGATCTTAAAGGATATAATTTTCGGCAACGACAGAAGTGAAAATTTAGGTTCTTTAAAGACCACATAGTTCGGGAACTTTCCCCAAACTAAATCTTCAATATTTTGCTCCCACATTGATCGGAGCTGAGGTTTCATGATCATGCTTAGCATGACAACCCAAAGAAAGGAACCAATAACGGGACTATTTTCTTTGGAAGATGTTTCTTACAAAAGTAATATAACATATCTCTCTGCGTACCTTTGTTTATAAAACCGTATGGTC
This sequence comes from Aegilops longissima, assembly GCA_021605205.1. Lineage (NCBI taxonomy): Eukaryota > Viridiplantae > Streptophyta > Magnoliopsida > Poales > Poaceae > Aegilops > Aegilops longissima. The sequence continues at coordinate 299,581,834 of CM038680.1, forward strand.
GGATTGCCTTGTTTGCCGTAAATCTTTGCCCTCATAAAGGCTTTATAAAGTAGGACAAACAGTCCTTGGCTGCTGGACGAGGAGGTTGAAGCCGATGGTCGGTCAACAAAGTTTTGTACAATGCGGATCTGAGCATTAATGATGTAAAGTACTTGGATACATAGAATCATTACACATAATTTGTGATTTCACTCTAGATATCGATCCTTAATTCAGCCACTCGTGCCCATATTAAGGCTCGGAGGCAATTGGGCTTCGGGCTTATAATTTACTAATATTAAAGGGGCACATCGATCCCCTGATCTAGTGTTGCCACCCGACCAGTGTCTCGTGGGCTACTGCATTGCCTATTCAATGCAGAAAATTTTAAGTGCAATACAGTTTCTGAGGAGATTATGATCCTCAGGTTGGTCGGCCGCACCCAACCTGAGTCTCGAGGACTGAGCACGCCGCTTTCTGTGTCCCGAAGTATTCTATCGAGCTAGGACTTGATCCTCTGGCCGATTTTGCGAATCAACCTGAGTCTCAGGGGCTACTGGGATCAGCAGTCTTATGTCATCCTTCAGGTGCATCTCGGGTTTTAGACCGACACACACCTTGAGGGCTACCGGCTATATATCCCGGCAGAGAATAAATTGCACAAATCAAAAATATTCACAAAAAATCAGCCCATAGTCGGGGTGGTGCACCACCTCGGAAGCAGTCCAACATAAAGCTCGGGCGCCAGTGGCTGGCTCCATAGAGGGCATTTCTGGCATTAAGCTCGGCTAAACTCCTTCAACTTTTTTGAACCAAGGAGATCTATGACACCTCGGACATAGTCCGACGTTGGAGCTCGGACATAGTCCGACGTTGGAGCTCAGACAAAGTCTGGCGTTGGAGCTCGGATACAGTCCGGCATTGGAGCTCGGATACAGTCTGGCGTTGGAGCTTGGCTGTAAGAAGACATTTCGACAACAGTATGGCAATATAGCTGGGATGCAGTCCGGTGTTGGAGTTCGGCTGCCAGAGGATACCTTAGATACAGTCCAGCGTTGGAGCTCAGACACAAGAGGACATCGCCACACGGGAACAACTTCAAACCCGAGGCGTGGCGCAAAAATAATAAGGCATTGACAAAGGCCGGATACTTGAAGGGGCTCCTCGGATACCTGACGTGTAAACTCCGCGGATTCACTTCGGTTATTCTCAAGATCGAAGATGAGAAGATTTATTGAACCAGTTTTCAAGATCGACGACCGAAGATGAAGAACAGTTCGGAAGAATCGAGGAGCGTCCCCAACTTGAATACCGGTTTAGGGGGACTACTTGTAACACCCCGGATGTAATTTTCCATATTTGTAACTCCAACTCTTGCCATTTTCGGCATTGTGATATGATATTCCCTCCGTGGTTGGGTTTTTCTTCTTTTTGCATTTTGTCCATGTCATGCATTTTATATCATGTCATCATGTGCATCTCATTTGCATACGTGTTCATCTCATGATTCCGAGCATTTTTCCCGTTGTCCGTTTTGCAATCCGGCACTCCTATGTCCCCCGGCGTCCCCTTTTACGTTTTTCCGTGAGCGGGTACTAAACGTTCTCGGAATGGACCGAGGTTTGTCAAGTGGCCTTGGTATACCACCGTAGACCACCGTCAAGTTTCGGTCATTTGGAGCTCGTTTGGTACTCCAACGGTTAACCCGACTCTCGCAAAGGCCTCTTTTAAGTTGCAGCCCAACACCCCTTCAAAACAGCCCAATAACCCATCTAAGTCACTTCCATGCTCTCCGTCGCTCGATCACGACTGTGGGGAAAACTACACCTCATTTGGACTCTCCTAGCTCCTCTATGCCTATATAAACACCTCCCCGTCCAAATCCGGGTCTTCTTCCTCCGAAACCCTAAAACCGTCCCGCGTTAGCGGACACGTCCGCCGCCACCGAGGAAACCGCCCAGCGTCCGTGTTAATCGGGCGCGACACGTGTCGCCGCCGCCTCCCACTCCCTGCGCCCGCGCGCGCCGCTGAGCCAGCTGCTGCCCTCCCGGCCCGGTCGCGCGCCGCCGCTTCATGAAGGCCTCGAGCCCGCCTCCCCGCCCGCGCCGAGGCGCCTCGCCGCCGCCGCCCGACCGGCTCCCGCCGTGCGCGCCTCGGCGGCCGCCCGGCCCTTGGAGCCTGCCGTCGCCTCCGCGCTTTCCCCGCCGGCCGGAGTTCGTCGCCCGGCCGCCCTCGCCGCCTCCGTCCGCCTCCGCCGCGGCCTCCGCCCCTCGGCGCCGCCCTCGCCGGCCCTCCTCCTCCACCGCGTCCGTCGCCGCAGCGGATCGGGAGGAGCCCGATCCGGCCTCGGTTCGCGCGCCCTGATCCCGCCGGTTGACTTTTTCCCCCTCCAAATTTCGTCTAAGTCCTATTTCTGTTAACATTTTGTTGCATTTTCGTCGTGTCATAACTCTGTGCATGTAGCTCCGTTTCGTGCGTGTAATATGGAAAAATGTTCGTCTCGAAGAGTAGATCATTTCATCTCAGTGCATCATTTTCATTTGAGCTCATCTTGATGCCCGAAATGCTGTTGGAAGAGGGCTATGTGATGTTTCTGTTTCTTAACAGAACATGCACTTTTGTTATTTTTGCTATGATTGATGTGTGCACCCTATGAATTTGAGTCCTACATGTGTTTTGTAATATGCCATGCCATCTTTCCAGGGGTGTATGCCATGTATTTTTGTGATCTATGTGGTGACTAGGACAAGCATGCAAAGTAGGCTTCCTGATGTTGCTGATTTCAGCCCTGTTTTGCTGATATTTTGATGCCATGTTAACTTGATGCTACCGAGAGGTCCATGCATATTTTGAGATACTTCAGTAAGGATGTTTTGAACATATGGTTATACTCTATCCATCCATGCCTTTGTTTGCAATTATGGAGTGCCATAGCTTGAGTCAATCGAGCTCTACTTTTGCTATAAAATGTTTCCTGGCAGATTGTTTACATGTTATTCAATTTTGCCAAGGTTGTTTTGGTTGATCCGTGTATGCTATGATGCTGTTCTTGCCATGTATGTCTTCTATGCCATGTCTTCTTGATGTATGTATGCTTAGTTTATCATGAAAGGCTCTGTAGTGAGTGCTTTGAGCTCTTAAACATGCCTACTTGTTATCTGTTTTTGACATGTCATGTTGCTGAATCTGTTAACGAAACTTGCTATATTGACATGGGTGTTACTATATTTTCTGATCCTTTTTGGCTTATGGTCAGTAAGGGACTTTTGTTCTATGCTTTGAGTGGATTCATGCCGTGCCTTGTTTTGCTATTATAAGTTCCTGTAGCATGCTGTTTGCTTGCTCTGAACATTGCTACCTGATGCTGATTTTGCCATGTTCAGTTATTTCACTAAGTCTGTGAAGCTGATATGTTTTGCGCTTTTGCCATGCTTGTTTGAACCTGTTATGATGTGATTTAGCCATAGCTCAGTGTTCATCTTTTGTCAAGCATCTTGAGTAGATCACTGCCATATACTTTGTGGGTACGTTTGGATGCAGTAGCTTAATTTCTTGTTGCTTGCTAAGTGGCATCATGCTGTTAATGGCAGATTTGTGCCATTCTTGTTTTGCTTGTCATTTGCAAACCGTGCATCCGATTCCGGTGATCTTTATATCGATTGCAACCGAAATCATCTCATCTTTCCAGCGGCATACTTGGTTTGCCAAGTTGATGCCTGGTTCATCATTTTCCTTCCGGAGCGCGCATACGCATTGCATATCACATCTCGCATATCATGTCATGTATTGCATCATGTTGCTTGTGCATTGCACCGTGATTTATTGTGGTTCCTTTGTTTGTGTTCTTGTTTTGGGTAGAGCCGGGAGACGAGTACGTGAACGAGGAACCTGTTGAGAACGCTTACGAGGATCAAGCTTTCGACAACTCTGAGAACTTTGCAGGCAAGATGACCATACCCTCGAAATCACTTCTATCTTTGCTATGCTAGTTGCTCGCTCTTTTGCTATGACTATGCCACGATGCCTATCACTTGCTTATCATGCCACCCATATTGCCATGTCAGCCCCTAACCATCTTTTCCTAGCAAACCGTTGTTTGGCTATGTTACCGCTTTGCTCAGCCCCTCTTATAGCGTTGCTAGTTGCGTGAAGTGAAGTTTGTTCCTTGTTGGAACATGGAGATGTTGTTCCTTATTGGAACATGTTTACTTGTTGGGGATATCACAATATATATCTGTTATAATTAATGCATCTATATACTTGGTAAAGGGTGGAAGGCTCGGCCTTATGCACGGTGTTTTGTTCCACTCTTGCCACCCTAGTTTCCGTCATACCGGTGTTATGTTCCTTGATTTCGCGTTCCTTACGGTTGGGTGATTTATGGGACCCCTTGACAGTTCGCTTTGAATAAGACTCGTCCAACAAGGCCCAACTTTGGTTTTACCATTTGCCACCTAAGCCTTTTTCCCCGGGTTTTCGCGAGCCGAAGGTCATCTTTATTTTAACCCCGGACCAGTGCTCATTCGAAAGTGCTGGCCCAAAACGAGTAGATCATGGGCCACCACGGGAAACTCGAGGCTTGGTTTTACTCAGAGGATGTCTCATCCGGATGTGCCACGAGAACGAGATATGTGCAGCTCCTATCGGGATTTGTCGGCACAATCGGGCGGCTTTGCTGGTCTTGTTTTATTGCTGTCGAAATGTCTTGTCGTCCGGGATTCCGAAATTGATCGGGTCTTCCCGGTAGAAGGAATATCCTTCGTTGACCGTGAGAGCTTATAATGGGTTAAGTTGGGACACCCCTGCAGGGTATTATCTTTCGAAAGCCGTGCCCGCGGTTATGAGGCAGATGGGAATTTGTTAATGCCCGGTTGTAGAAAACCCGAAGTTGATCTTAATTAAAATACACATCAACCGCGTGTGTAACCGTGATGGTCTCTTCTCGGCGGAGTCCGGGAAGTGAACACGGTGTTGGAGTTATGCTTGACGTAAGTAGTTCAGGATCACTTCTTGATCGCTACTAGCTTCACGACCGTGCTTTGCTCCTCTTCTCGCTCTCTTTTGCGAATGTAGCCACCATATATGCTAGTCGCTTGCTGCAGCTCCACCTTACAACTCTGTCCTTCCTATAAGCTTAAATAGTCTTGATCTCGCGGGTGTGAGATTGCTGAGTCCCCATGACTCACAGATTCTACCAAAACAGTCGCAGGTGCCGACGATGCCAGTGCAGGTGACGCAACCGAGCTCAAGTGGGAGTTCGACGAGGAACGTGGTCGTTACTATGTGTCTTTTCCTGATGATCAGTAATGGTGCCTAGTTGGGACGATCGGGGATCTGTGTAGCATTTGGGGTATCTTCTTTTATTTTGGTTCCGTAGTCGGAACTTGAGTGTAATCTGAATGATGGATGTTTATTTATGTACTGTGTGAAGTGGCGACTGTAAGCCAACTATGTAACTCTTTCCCTTATGTATTACATGGGTTGTGTGAAGATTACCTCACTTGCGACATTGCTTTCAATGCGGTTATGCCTCTAAGTCGTGCTTCGACACGTGGGAGATATAGCCCCATCGAGGGCGTTACAAGTTGGTAATCAGAGCCTTCCCCGACTTAGGAGCCCCTACTTGATTGTTTGCTGGCGTTGTTGAGTCTAGAACGGAAAATGTTTTGAGTCTTAGGATTATATATATCGGAGAGTAGGATTCTTTTTACTCCCCAGTCCCTTCGTCGCTCTGGTGAGGTCTCCTGACGTAGAAGTTTTGACTCTCCTCTCATCAAATTTCACTAAAATTTTTTTTTAGGATCACGCGAGTATCTTGGGATCGTTCCGATGGTTTTGTGACGAGAACATTGTTCTTGGTGCCTCCTGACATTTAGGGGTTGTGGCGGTGTCCCGGGAGTTGAGCTCCGAGGTGTTGTCGTCACAATTTTATCGTTGCAGATTCGAATACCGAGATTTGCCGACATCGAAATCTCTTTTGTGCAGTTGTTGGTGAGATAACCCGATAACCCAAAGATTAGGGCGAGCTCGAGTATTGCCATGACTCAGATAACGGATGCTTTTCAAGGTCGAGGTACACGATTTCGAAGGTTTCTTGGTTATGTGTTGACGGATGGATACAACTGGATCTAGGTATTGTTAGTTTGGGTGATATATTTTGTGTCCCCTGTATCCCCAACACCAGATTGCATAACCAGAAAGTTTCGTGAGTTTATAGGTGGGATTCAAGTAGCTCCTAGCATTTCTTCCCGCAGATATTTGGTTCGTGATTGGGTAATCCTTAGCACTTATTTGTTCCAGTCGTACCTTGTTATTTTTTCATCAACATTTAGTCAAGTGGCTTCTCACCTTAATGGACGTGTGATGTTAACTTTGGAATTCATTCGTTCATCCTTGTTCGAATGTTTATTGTGAAGACTATATGTTGCAATTTCTATCCATTGATTCTACTTATCTATCTGTCTATCAAGTGCTAACGGATGTCACCCTCTTCAGGATGGCTCCGCCAACGCGTCAGAATCCGGAACGAAATGATGGGAACCCTCCTCCTCCACCTCCGCCTCCGGAGGCCTGGCAAGCTATCATGGCAGCCACCAATGCCAATGCTCAGATGATTTTGCAGCTCTTGCAAGAGCGTACTCAAGGGCAAGGCAGTCAAGGAAATCAAGGTCAAGGCAACAACCAGCCGCACTTTGCTACTCTCAGTCAGTTCCTTGCTAATCAGCCGAAGTCTTTCAGTTTCTGTGTCGAGGCCACAGACGCCGACGATTGGCTTGTGGACATCTGCAAACACTTTGAATGTAGCAATGTCAGACCTGAGGACTTTGTCAAGTTTGCATCGTTTCAACTCAAGGACCAAGCTGCTGAGTGGTACCAGCAATACAAAGATTCCAGAGGAGGTCGTGTCATTACCTGGGATGAGTTCCGCTGAGATTTCAGAGCTCACCACATTCCGAAAAGTGTTGTTGAGAGCAAGCGTGAGGAGTTCCGCAATCTCAAGCAGGGCAACATGTCTGTATATCAATACAATATCCAGTTCCAGAAACTCGCTCGCTTTGCTAAGCAAGACGTCCCTGATGAAAAGAGTATGATCTATCAATTCAGAGGTGGTCTGAGAGAAGATCTGCAATTAGCTCTTGTGCTTTTTGAGCCAGAAAAGTATGATGAATTCTACAACATGGCACTGGAGCAAGAAGCTGCCCAGCTTAAATGTGAGGCTTCTAAGAAGAGAATCAGGGATGCAGTCCAGTCTTCTTCTTCCTCTCAAGTGGCAGCTAAGCAGCAGAAGTTCTACCTTCCTCCTCCTCCGTTCCGTTAGCCTTATCAGCAGAAGAACTCAGGTGGCCGTGGATCTTCCCACCCGCCCAACCCAGGCTATCAGAACAAGTCTAATTCTCAAGCTCCAAGGTCAAATGCTCCTTACCACCGTCCGCTCTCAGAGGTGACTTGCAACAAGTGTCAGCAGAAAGGTCACTATGCGAACAAGTGCTTCAACCAGAGGCGCCTTCCGCCTCCTCCTCCTGTGAAATCTTCAAGCAATGCAGTGGTCAAGCATAATCCAAAGCATGCCAAGGTCAATATGATGAATGCAGCTCAAGCGGAGGAATCTTCTGATGTGATAATGGGTAATCTCTCAGTTAATGATATTCCTGCAAAAGTCTTATTTGATACTGGGGCATCGCATTCTTTCATGTCATATCCTTTTGCATCAAAGCACAATGTTGACACAGAGATTTTGTCCAACGTTATGCAAGTTGTTTCTCCAGGAAAGCTTATGACTTCTAGTTTGGTTGCTCCCAACGTCTCTATCAAGATGGGCGACTATAGATTTCTGGCTAAACCAATTGTCCTTGGAGACTCGGATATTGATCTTATTCTTGGGATGGACTGGCTTTCTCAGCACAAAGCTCAGCTTGATTGTGCTGCCAGGGAAATTCAATTGACTCACTCTTCTAATGATGTGATCATCTATGCCGCTCGTGATGAAACCATTCGGTTGTTTTCTCTCAATGAGAAGGGCGAATTGGATGCTATCTCTCAGATTCCAATCGTTTGTGAGTACCAAGATGTCTTTCCGTAAGAGCTTCCGGTATGCCTCCTCATCGCCGCTTGAGTTCGTTATCGATCTTGAGCCCGCATGAACCCGCTTGCAAGCGCCCATACAAGCTTGGACCTGATGAGCTGAAGGAATTGAAGAAGCAGCTCGATGAACAAGAGCGTCTGGTTTGATCGGACGAGTTCATCTCCTTGGGGTTGTGGTGTTCTTTTGTCCGGAAGAAGGATGGCACGGACCGACTTTGCGCCGATTACCGTCCATTGAATAAGAAGACAATCAAGAACAAGTATCCACTTCCCAACATCAATGAGCTTTTCGAGCAACTCAAAGGTGCTAAAGTGTTCTCCAAGCTTGACCTTCGTATGGGTTATCATCGATTCGCATTCGTGAACAAGATATTCCCAAGACAGCAAGAACAAGCTTTGGTTCTTATGAATATACTGTCATGTCTTTCGGCCTTGTCAATGCTCCTCCAACATTCTCTCGGATGATGAACTTCATCTTCAACCCCTACACAAATGAATTCGTCTTGGTCTATCTTGACGATATTTTGGTCTTCTCCAAGAATAAGAAGGATCATGCCAAACATTTACGATTGGTGCTAGACAACTCAGAGAGTATCAATTCTATGCGAAGTTTTCCAAATGTGAATTTTGGCTTGATGAAGTGCTTTATCTTGGTCATATCATCTCCGCCAAGGGCATCGCTGTTAATCCCGAGAAGGTGTCTGCAATTGTGAATTGGGAACCTCCTCAGAATGTCAAGCAGCTCCATGATTTTCTTGGTCTTGCAAGCTATTGCCGAAGATTCGTTGAGAACTTCTCTAAGATTGCAAAGCCTCTTTCCAACCTCCTCCAGAAGCATGTGAAGTATGTCTGGTCTCCTGAGTGTGACGTTGCTTTCAATACTCTCAAAGAGAAACTCGTCACAGCTCCTGTCTTGACTCCTCCTGATGAATCCAAGTCATTTGAAGTTTTCTGTGATGCTTCTCTTCAAGGTCTCGGTGCTGTGTTAATGCAAGAGAAGAGAGTTGTGGCTTATACCTCTCGTCAGTTGAAGCCCAACGATAAGAACTACCCCACTCACGATCTTGAGTTGGCGGCAGTTGTCCATGCATTGATAACATGGAGACATCTCTTGTTGGGAAGGAAAGTGGACATTTTCACCGATCACAAGAGCCTCAAGTATATCTTCACTCAACCCAACCTCAACCTCGAGCAGACTCGATGGGTGAAATGATTCAAGAGTACAATCCGAGTATTGAATATACTCGGGCAAGGCCAATGTCATTGCAGATGCTTTGAGCAGGAAGGCTTATCGCAGCAGTTTAATCCTCAAGCCCTTCCAACCGGATCCTGTGAAGCTTTCCAAGCTGAATCTTCAAGTTGTTCCTCAAGGTTTTCTTGCCAACCTCATAGTCTCTCCTACCTTGGAAGATGAGATTCGTGAGGCTCAACTCCTGGATGCCATGGTGAAAAAGGTGAAACGTGGTATCGACAAGGGCATTTCCAAGTACAAGTGCTTCCACATTGATGACAAAGATACTCTTTTCTTCGAGGACCGGATTGTGGTTCCAAAGGGTGATCTACGTAAAGTCATTATGAACGAGGCTCACAATTCGCTTCTATCCATTCATCCTGGAAGTACGAAGATGTACCATGACCTCAAGCAGTCATATTGGTGGACGCGAATGAAGCGAGAAATTGCTCAATTCGTGAATGAATGTGATGTCTGCAGAAGAGTGAAAGCAGAACACCAACGACCAGCTGGTATCCTCCAACCTCTTGCTATTCCGGAATGGAAGTTTGATCATATCGAAATGGACTTCGTGACTGGATTTCCAAAGTCCAAGCATGGAAATGATGCTATCTTCGTTGTCATTGACAAGCTTACTAAAGTGGCTCATTTTCTTCCTATCAAAGAATCTATCACAGCAGCTCAGTTGGTAGAGCTATACACCTCCAGGATTGTCTCCTTGCACGGCATTCCACAAGTGATCTCTTCAGACCGTGGCAGCATCTTTACCTCCAAGTTTTGGGATTCTTTTCAGAAGGCCATGGGCACCAACATTCGTTTCAGCACAACTTTCCATCCTCAAACAAGTGGCCAAGTCGAGCGAGTAAATCAAATCCTTGAAGATATGCTCAGGGCTTGTGTCATTTCTTTCGGTATGAAATGGGAAGATTGTCTTCCATATGCCGAGTTCTCCTACAACAACAGCTTCCAAGCGAGTTCGGCAAGGCCCCATTCGAAATTCTCTATGGCGAAAGTGCCGTACTCCTCTCAATTGGTGCGAGACAGGTGAACGCCAACTTCTTGGCAATGACTTGATCACGAAGCGTAAGAAATGTGCAAAGTCATTCGTGAGAATCTCAAAGCCGCGCAATCGCGAGAAGAGCTATTATGATGACAAGCACCGTGATGTGGCTTTTGAAATCGGAGACCATGTCTACCTCGCGTCTCTCAATGAAAGGCACTCGTAAACCCGGTATCAAAGGGAAGCTTGCCCCTAGATACGTGGGTCCTTTAAAGATCATTGGCAAAAGAGGCGATCTCGCCTATCAACTTGAGCTTCCGTCCAATTTCGCGAACGTGCACGATGTGTTTCACGTGTCACAGCTTCGCAAGTGTTTCAAGACTCCTGAGCGCACTATCAACTTCGAAGAGATTGACCTTCAAGAAGATCTCTCTTATCATGAGCACCCCGTTGCTATTCTTGAAGAAACCGAGCGCAAGACTCGCAACAAGTCAATCAAATTCCTGAAAGTGAAGTGGTCACACCATTCCGACCGAGAAGCCACTTGGGAGCACGAGGATCACCTCCGTTCCGAATATCCAGAGTTCTTTCAGTCCTAGATCTCGGGACGAGATCCTCTTGTAGTGGTGGAGTGTTGTAACACCCCAGATGTAATTTTCCATATTTGTAACTCCAACTCTTGCCATTTTCGGCATTGTGATATGATATTCCCTCCGTGGTTGGGTTTTTCTTCTTTTTGCATTTTGTCCATGTCATGCATTTTATATCATGTCATCATGTGCATCTCATTTGCATACGTGTTTGTCTCATGATTCCGAGCATTTCTCCCGTTGTCCGTTTTGCAATCCGCACTCCTATGTCCCCGGCGCCCCTTTTACGCTTTTTCCGTGAGCGGTACTAAACGTTCTCGGAATGGACCGAGGTTTGTCAAGTGGCCTTGTTATACCACCGTAGACCACCGGTCAAGTTTGGTCATTTGGAGCTCGTTTGGTACTCCAACGGTTAACCGACTCTCGCAAAGGCCTCTTTTAAGTTGCAGCCCAACACCCCTTCAAAACAGCCCAATAACCCATCTAAGTCACTTCCATGCTCTCCGTCGCTCGATCACGATCGTGGGCGAAAACTACACCTCATTTGGACACTCCTAGCTCCCTCTATGCCTATATAAACACCTCCCCGTCCAAATCCGGGTCTTCTTCCTCCGAAACCCTAAAACCGTCCCCCTCGCCGCGGACACGTCCGCCGCCACCGACGAAACCGCCCGCTCGTCGCGCTTAATCGGGCGCGACACGTGTCGCCGTCGCCCTCCCACTCCCCTGCGCCGCGGCCAGCTGGCTGGGCTCAAGGCTCGGCCCTCCCGCCCGGTCGCCGCCGCGCTTCGAAGGGCCGAGCCGAGCTCCGCTCCCCCGCGCCCGAGGCGCCTCGCCGCCGCCGCCCGACCGGCTCCCGCCGTGCAGCGCCTCGCCGGCCGCCCGGCCGCCAGGCGCCTGCTCGCCCGCGCTTTCCCGCCTGCCGGGCCGGAGTTCGTCGCCCGGCCGCCTCGCCGCCTCCGTCGCCTCGCGCCGCGGCCCCGCCCGGTCGGCGCCACCCCTCGCCGGCCCTCCTCCTCCACGCGTCCGTCAAGAGCGGATCGGAGGAGCCCGATCCGCCTCGGTTGCGCGCCGGATCCCGCCGGTTGACTTTTTCCCCCTCCAAATTTCGTCTAAGTCCTATTTCTGTTAACATTTTGTTGCATTTTCGTCGTGTCATAACTCTGTGCATGTAGCTCCATTTCGTGCGTGTAATATGTCAAAATGTTCGTCTCGAAGAGTAGATCATTTCATCTCATTGCATCATTTACATTTGAGCTCATCTCGTTGCCCGAAATGCTGTTGGAAGAGGGCTATGTGATGTTAGTTTCTGTTTCTTAACAGAACATGCACTTTTGTTATTTTTGCTATGATTGATGTGTGCACCCTATGAATTTGAGTCCTACATGTGTTTTGTAATATGCCATGCCATCTTTCCAGGGGTGTATGCCATGTATTTTTGTGATCTATGTGGTGACTAGCATAAGCATGCAAAGTAGGCTTCCTGATGTTGCTGATTTCAGCCCTGTTTTGCTGATATTTTGATGCCATGTTAACTTGATGCTACCGAGAGGTCCATGCATATTTTGAGATACTTCAGTAAGGATGTTTTGAACATATGGTTATACTCTATACATCCATGCCTTTGTTTGCAATTATGGAGTGCCATAGCTTGAGTCAATCGAGCTCTACTTTTGCTATAAAATGTTTCCTGGCAGATTGTTTACATGTTATTCAATTTTGCCAAGGTTGTTGTGGTTGATCCCTTCGGTATTATGTAATAGCCTGGCTTATTAGGGATGATAGACTACTCATATCAATAAGGAATTCCTTCTTTTCCAGGATCCCATTCGGACAGAACTCCAAAGTTAAGTCGTGCTCCGACACGTGGGAGATATAGCCGCATCGAGGGCGTTACAAGTTGGTATCAGAGCCGACCCTCGCGGTTACACGGATGGTTGCGGACAGGTGCGTGGTCATGTTGTTCATGACGTTTGTGACCCGTCATGGCACGCGGCATGGCACATGTACCGGACTGGATGCACAGACGGTTGTGCCAAGAGGGAACGTTCCTGTTGCCCGACGAGGACGTCGGTTCCTCTGAGTGGGGGTGTATGTAATAGCCTGGCTTATTAGGGATGATAGTCTACTCATATCAATAAGGAATTCCTTCTTTTCCAAGATCCCATTCGGACAGAACTCCAAAGTTAAGTCGTGCTCCGACACGTGGGAGATATAGCCGCATCGAGGGCGTTACACTACTGACGGTGTCCTGGACTAGGGGGTACTCAACATGTCATCTCTTGAACAGGTGTATCGGGCCGAGGACCCCCATGGCGATTCACTAATGGACCACTTTAGGCAGCCCATGGCGCATACAAGGAAGACTCCACAAGACTTGGCGCTCAAGACAAGGACTCTCCTAAAACCCTAGGCCTCTGGTGTGTTATATAAACCGAGTCCAGGCTAGTCAATAGAGGATCTGATATTCATTACTACAATCTCGTGGTAGATACATGTACTCTGTACTACACCCATATGAAAACAATCAAAAGCAGCATGTAGGGTATTATCTCTTCGAGAGAGCCCGAAGCTGGGTAAAACCTCGTGTCCATGTTACCATCGCTCCAAGACATGTAGCTTAGGACCCCTACCACAAGATACGCCAGATATTGAACCGACAATGTCTCCCCGGCAACGGCACCTGTCGTGGTTTTGTCACGGCAGATGTCCTCATGAAAGGACTTAGTCGTGGAGCCATCGCTACGGGTTAACTTGAAGGGGTTAAAGCGGACGCAAAGACACAAGAGTTATACTAGTTCGGCCCCTTCGATGAAGGTAAAAGCCTACGTCTAGTTGTGATGGAATTGATGTGGTCTCGATGACTAGGGAGCAAATAAGCTTCGCCTAGGCCTCGAGTTGTTGTTGTTCCTTGAACCGCCCCGGGTCGTCCCCTTATATACACGGGTGACGCCCGTCGGTTCATAGAGTCCCAATCTCCGGTTCATACTCGTATCCGGGTTGGTCTCTCTCTATTCCTAACTTACAATACAAGTTTACATACCAGACCGGTTTACGGCTACAGGTTCTAAACCGACTACAGGCCTTGGGCCCTTACTCTCCTGCCTCTTGGGCTTTTGTCGTTGAACTACTGATGAAGTTAACCCGGCCCAGATAGGCCGGTTTACGCCCAGTAGTAATATCCCCAACATTAGGCCCCAAATTGATTTGAACAGGTTCATGTCAATCCTTGATAAAAAAAACCTTCATCTTCAATACCTTCTTGAAATCGTTGAACCGCCGTGCTGTCACCTTCTCCGGTTGCTATAAACCGGCATGACGTCCCCATAAAGATAGCATTCACGATATCTTCTTTGTTTAATAGATCCGCAATAATCGAGGCGACAACTCCGCTTCCTAGGTTTGTGGTTCCTTGATTCCCGCGCCTAACACAGGTATCTTGCCTTATAAATAGGACCGAAGGGTCATTCCTTTTCTCCCCTCTGTCCCCTTTCTCTTTGTCTTCCTCGCGTCGCTAGCCTCGGAGCTCCGCCGCCGCCGTCGACCTCTGCACAGTCTTGGGCCGCTGCATCAACCTGAACGCACCAGAGAAACGCAGACTCTTCCGCATCTCCTCAACTCAGGTAGGTCCTCGGTTCCCCTCGACCTAGATCCGTTCTAGGATTTCTTGTTCTTGCCGTGGTCCATGAACTGTTCATGCTCATACCAGACTCCTGGATGGATCTGTGACACCTTGCTCTGATTAGTAGTAGCTTTTGGCATCCACCTGTAGTCTCGTGCTCACGTCCATAGATCTCGCACATCATCTCTGCTCATTGCATTAATACTACTCTGTTGTAGTTCTTTTTGGATATTTTTCTTCTTTTCTGATCTGGCTTCAGATCCTTCGTTGTAGAGAAATCTTGCGAAACATGTTTCTGCACACTTAGCCATTCGCAACCTCAATTGTTTTCAATATTTAGACCTTTGACCAGGCGGTTTAACTTAACATAGAAAAAATTAGATAAACCGGTATACACCATTAGTCCCCTTGTTGAACCGCCAGAACTCCTTAACTAGACACTGTCGCTTCATAGGACTCCGGTTTAGATGTATTTGTCTCTGATTTAGCATTGTACACCGGTTCTCTCTTTGTCCCAACACATTTCTTGAACCGGATTTATATTTTTTTTGTAGATGGCCAAACAAGTATATGAGTGCAACTGGGCTCCTTCCCATGTCACCGAAACTCAATTAAACAATCTGGTCCTGACTGGCGCTTTAGGCAGTAAGCATACTATCCATTGGAGGGTTCCTGGTAAAGAATGTCCACCCACACCTCAAGAAGGAGAGGTTGTAGTCTTCGCAGATCACCTAGCCCGGGGTTTCAATCCGCCCGGTTCAAAATTTTACCGGGATGTGTTAGCCAATTTTCAACTCCGTCCACAAGATACGAGCCCCAATTCTGTTACCAATATTTGTCACTTCCAAGTGCTCTGTGAGGCATACTTTCAAGAAGAACCTACAGTTGAACTGTTTAGAGACTGCTTCCACCTAAACCGCCGCACAGAATTCACTGACGGGCCCAACACAGAATTGGGTGGTGTGGCGATTCAAAAAAGAAAGGAGGTCACTTATCCTCATGTCAAACTGCATAGCCACCCCAAGGAATGGAATCAAACATGGTTTTACTGCAGAGACACTTCACCTGCCAATGAGAATCCTTTGCCCGGTTTTCGTCCGGAGCGACTCAGTAACACACATCCCTTTCCGCAAAGATTAACTACCAATGAGAGAAGTAAATATGCTCCTCAACTCTCCAAGCTCAAAGCCTTCATGGCCAACGGTTTAACGGAATTGATCTCGCACGCTGTTGGATATCATGGAGCATACTGCCCCTCTCCCAGCGCTCCGGTTTAATGTGTGAGTACACTGGTAGTGTTGACGACCCCCTCCGACACGTTAATATCCAGCTCACCGATGATGAGGTCACCGAGGCTGTGAAGAAAATGTTGAATGAACCGGAACACCTCTGTGCCCGAACCGGTCTGCTCCCCTTCTGCGCTACCAACAAACCGCCATCTGTAAGACTTCTGATTATTTTTTTACTGAATATATTACTGCTATTTTTGGCATCATTTTTAACATCAACTGCTGCTTAAGCAGGGTGATGATCCATTCTGGAGTAAGAAACGTCCACAAGAGAAACCAGAGAAGCCAGACAAACCAGAAAAAACAATCCGGCAAAAGACCAAAGCTGTCAAGAAGACTGCTTATAAGAGGAAAACCACTGCATCTTCTGATCCGGCTGTGGATGATGATGTGGGTAATCCGGACCTTGAGGTAGAACTTGATTCACTTGGCTTACTTTTCACGCGCCTAATTAATGATGATGTTTGTCAGGATGATGCTGAAACCAGTAATGCTGATGTTGTAGAGGTAACTATTCTCTCCTCTGACTCGAATCCTTTGCCTTCACTAAAAAATCGTCGGGCAAACCGGAAAATTAAATATTCTCATCCCCTTGCTTACTTGGATCCCAAATTACTTATGAAGACTCAACAACATGAAGCTCGCCGCACAACTCGGCACAGCGGCCAGGTAGTTACCTCCACCGGTTTACCGAACAGTCCGGTTCGAAAACATCGTTCAGAGGTCTCTAATTTGCTTGTCAGTGCTTATCCTAAAGCAGGTTGTTTTCGTCAACCCCTTAATCCGTCTGACTCCGATTATCAGGTCACTTCCCACTCCTCATCTGGCGAGTCATCAGCCACTCAGCTGCCACCACTAAAAACGGTGCTTGGGTAAGTTATACCTTTCATATTGTTTCTACTGCATCATTGTGTAGTATATGTTGTATTTGACTGTTGTTGTGCCTTTTCAGGGCCAAGCCTAGGCCGAGCAAAAAGGCTCGTCTGGATAAAGCGGCCGACGAAGAGACTGCCCCTGAAACGGGCAGCGCCCCTAATCTTGAAGCGGCCATCTGTGAAGACGCGCCCAATGATCCGCCACAGCAAGATGACGATTTTGTTGCTGAAGAAAGGCCTGTTGACACCGCCCTTCCTGCGGACCAGCCCAGAAGCCCGACCCGGATTGAAAAATCCACCAGTCCAATCCGGCATGCTGACAAACCGACTGCCCCTGGTCAAACCGGTGATACCAAGGACGATGACGTCGTGATTACTGGCTTTGGCCACAGCGAACCGGGTAATCCAGTCGCTTTATCCAAACATTCTGCCAAAGAAGAGTTTGCCACTATGAGGAAGGGCAAGTGGGATGTTGATCTGGCAACTTATGCCGCTCTGAACCCCCAAGACCTTCATTCTGGCTACTTGAACCGGCTGTATACCAGCCGTGACTATGAAGCTGTCCTGGTGAAGATGATGAAAGAAAAATTCGAGGTAACCTCCATGCTCTTTTCCCGCTTGAATCTTTCAATTTTTGTTAACTCCCCTAGCTCCCAAGTGTCGGTTCAACTTAATATAGTTAAACCGGGACTTAGCATAAACTCAATGCTTCAGAATCCACTGATGTAGCCCCCAAGGGCCGGTTCAACTTAGCATAGTTAAACCGGGACTGTATTTTATATCGCCGCATCAGAACATGCTCGAGCAAATAGCCATTAGCCCCCAAGTGCCAAGTTGAATACTTGTATTGAGCTTGGGACTTTGTGATTTTATTGATAGATGAAGATCAAATATGCATTAGCCCCCAAGTGCCAAGTGTATAACTGGTTATGCACTTGGGACTTTGTAATGAAGATATTTAACATGCTCCCTTTTTGTTGCAGAGTGAGATACGCCAACAAGCCTCACAAATCCATGATCTTCAAGAAAATCTGAAATCTCAACAAGCAGAAACCTCCAAGGCCAAGGATGAACTGAAAACCGCTTTGACTACTATGGAGCAACTCAAGGAGTTGTTCAAGTCTGAGCGGGCCGGCTGGGACACTGAAAAGGCCGCTTTAACTAAAAAGGTTGAAAATGCTGAAGCTGCCCTTAAACCGGTGGTAGATGAGCTAACCAACGTGAAGCGGCAAGTGCATTCCATGACTGCTGCCATCTTTGGTAAGTTGCCTTTGGCTTCTGTGATAATCTTGGTCTTCTTATGATAAGTCCGGTTTGTGATTTCTCTTGCAATGCTGTAGGCACACGCATTGGTCACTTGGGGTCAGATGTTCGGAAGAAATTAAAGGCTGCCTACACTTTAATAGAGCAGCTGTACACTGGAGCGCAGCGGATCATCTCCACTGCATCACATAACAATCCAGCACCTTCCTTAATTCAAGATACTCTTAGGAGGTTGTCCATGCTTCCCGCCCGGATTGAAGAGCTGAAGAAATCTGCTGCTCGAACCGGTGCCATTAACGCCTTAATCCGGGCCAAATCATGGGTGCCAGATTTCGATCCTGTTGAAGCAGCTCAGGGCTATCCCAGTCTGAAGGAAGACGTCTCAGAGTTCAACGAAGATGACCCGAGAGCGATAAACCGGGCAGTGCGCCCTCTGGCTTGCCAATTAGCTGAAGAGGCAAACTTATCGAATTATCAAGCTCAGTATGACGATCAGAACAAGCGAGTAGTTGCACCTATTCCTGAAGCGGAGAACCTGATCCCTCCGATCCGTAAGCATACTTACGCTCCTGATATTGAACCAACTTCCCTGATCCATGAGGAGGCTGTCTTTCAAGCTTTAATGGGAATCGATTGGACCACTGTTGACTTCCAGCAGCTGGGTAGAGATGAAGAAGCTGAAGCGGCGCAGGACGACCCACAACCATCAGACCGGGGCGGTGAGCAAGCATGAACCGGAAGCCGGTTTGAAGAGCTGCTTCATTATATTCCGCCAAGAAACAATGATCTTATTCGGGCACCATGTTGCCTTGTAATAGGATAGCCAACACTCTTGCTTTGAATATGCCTTCGTGCATAGGTGCTGATACTTTTTGCTTGAATGATCGAAACTTTCAATCTATATTTCCTGCAGTCACAAAATCTTAAACAGCCACGGCGGTTTGTGCCGCCAGCCGGCTTATATATATGAGATGAAATATTGAGGTATATAATCGAAATTTATGATACCAAATACCTGCCATTGTTGGGCATAGAGTTGGCTTAGCCAATCTTGAAGCGGAGGTTGTATAAACCCTTACCGTCAAAGGATAACAGCTCCTGTGTTTATAACGCCGGTTTACCATGTAAACCGTGCTGGGTCATGATAAGCCCCCTGTTACTCCATAATGGGATGTTAACAAAAAAAAGTCAAACCGGTGAAATTATCTCCGGATTAAAAATGGACCGAATTCCATCAATTGACAGTTTGAACCGGTTTAAAGTTGTCGGTTTAAGAAACGCAACAGAAATCAAATAATAGTTATGAAAAACATGGAAGCAAAGGCAATGATAAACCGTTTGCAAAAAGGAAGGCTTTACTGAGCCGATCAGATGGTGTTACCATGGTCGGACACGACCAAGCTCCCTATAAGGTGTAGCTATGGTTCAAGTCAGCCAGTCCCCAACTCGAAACCGTGGCATTATGCCGATCAAATGGCGTGGCAATGGTTGGGTTCACCAAGCCCCAAGTGACTCTATGGCCTTAGGCCGATCAAGAGGCGTGACTGGTTCAGACTTGACCATGTCCCCAAGTGATCTGGTGGCTTTCGCCTATCAAAAGGTGTTGCATTGGTTCGGACGCGACCATGCCCCCAAGTGATAACATAAAGCTTTTTAGAAAGCAAACTCGGGGGTAAACGGAGGCGCTTTGAGATGTAACAACCCATGTAACCGGGCATGATGTAATGTAACAGATACCCCGCTTTAGCCGAGGCTCCGATTTATTACTTTATTCATAATATATACATTTTCATAATATGTACATAAGTAGAGCCGATGGCTCAGGTATAATAAGGCCGAAGATGAGCTATGTTCCACGGCCTGTTAGTCTCCTCTTCTGACGTGCGTGAGTCTTTATGCTCTCGAATATCGATCAGATAGTATGACCCGTTGTGCAGATTCTTGCTAACCACGAAAGGTCCCTCCCAAGGTGGGGATAGCTTGTGCATATCAGTCTGGTCTTGGATGAGCCGAAGCACCAAATCTCCTTCTTGAAAAGTTCTGGTTCTGACCCGGCGACTATGGTAACGACGAAGATCCTGTTGGTAAATCGCCGAGCGGGCAGCTGCTATGTCACGCTCCTCATCCAACCGATCCAAAGCGTCCTGCCGTGTCGTCTCGTTGTCCGCTTCAACATAAGCTGCCACACGAGGCGAGTCATGACGGATGTCACTGGGGAGAACCGCCTCCGCTCCATAAACCATAAAGAACGGCGTGTATCCCGTGGATCTGTTAGGCGTAGTGTTGATACTCCATAACACGACGGTAGCTCCTCTACCCAACAACCCGTGTCCTCTCGCAAAGGGACCATAAGCCGGGCTTGATGCCTCTCAAGATCTCTTGATTAGCCCTTTCCGCTTGACCATTGGACTGTGGGTGGGCTATCAAGAAACGCTGCCGGATGTGCTCACGTCAGAACTCTTTCATGGCACCTTTGGACAAATTGGTACCATTATCGTGATGATACTTGTGTGGAAAGCCAAACCGAAAATCACCTTTTGATGAACTGAACCGCCGTAGCTGCGTCACACTTGCTAACGGTTTCGCCTCCACCCACTTTGTAAATTTGTCAACCGCCACCGGAGGTGGGTCTTTTGTCCTTGGACCTTTTAAAGGTCCAACCATATCCAACCCCAAGTCGCAAACGGCCAAGTAATTGGAATCATCCTCAATTCTTGGGCGGTACATGAGCACGTCTGGAAAACTTTTGGCAACCATCACATCGTCGACCAGATCTTTCGTGATCGGCATGGGCAGTCAACCAATAGAAATCGTGGCGGAACGCTTTAGCCACCAAGGATTTTGAACCGGCGTGGTGACCACAATCTCCTTCGTGGATCTCACACAATATTTCACAGCCTTCCTCAGGGGACACACAGCGTTGAAACGCCCCTGACACACTGCAATGATGCAATTCGCCATTAACAATGGTCATAGACTTAGATCGCCGAACTATCTGCCGGGCCAACGTCTCATCTTCTGGTAACTCGCCCCGGTTCATGTACGCCAGATAAGGAAGCGTCCAATCCGGAGTGACGTGCAGAGCTGCCACCAATTGAGCCTCCGGATCAGGAATAGCCAAATCCGCTTCACCAGGGATCTTGACTGACGGGTTGTGCAGCACGTCCAGAAAAACATTGGGCGGGACCGGTTTGCGTTGAGAGCCTAGCCGGCTTAAAGCGTCCGCCGTTTCATTCTTTCGACGGTCCACGTGGTCCACCCGATAGCCCTTGAAATGACCTGCGACAATATCCACCTCACGACGATATGCAGCCATGAGTGGGTCCTTTGAATCCCAAGTGCCAGACACCTGTTGAGCCACTAGGTCTGAGTCACCGAAGCACTTAACCTGGCTTAGATTCATCTCCTTAGCCATCCGAAGACCATGGAGCAAGGCTTCATACTCAGCTGCATTGTTAGTACAAGGGAACATTAAGCGGAGAACGTAACAAAACTTGTCACCTCGTGGGGAAGTTAATACGACTCCAGCCCCCAAGCCCTCCAACAGCCTGGATCCGTCAAAATGGATGGTCCAATATGTATGATCCGACTTTTCTTCAGGCGCTTGCAACTCCGTCCAATCATTAATGAAATCCGCAAGTGCTTGAGACTTCACCGCCGTCCAAGGCACGTACTTCAGACCATGCGGCCCAAGCTCTATAGCCCACTTGGCAATCCGGCCGGTCGCTTCCCGGTTCTGTATGATATCACCTAAGGGAGCAGAACTGACCACCGTGATGGGGTGCCCTTGGAAATATTGCTTCAGCTTCCGGCTTGCCATAAAAACTCCATACACCAGCTTCTGCCAATGCGGATACCTTTGCTTAGATTCAATAAGCACCTCGCTGATATAATAGACCGGACGTTGAACCGAATGCTCCTTCCCTGCCTCCTTCCACTCCACCACAATGGCCACGCTGACCACCCTGGCGTTAGCAGCAACATATAGCAGAAGCGGCTCCTTATCGATGGGAGCGGCGAGCACAGGCGGGTTGGCCAATTGCCGCTTTAAGTCCTCCAACGCTTCATCGGCGGGTGGACTCGCACAAACCGATCCGTCTTCTTCAAAGATCTGGTACAAAGGATGGCCTTCTCTCCGAGGCGGCTGATAAACTGGCTCAGCGCGGCAATCCGGCCTGCCAAACGCTGGACATCGTTAATACACTTCGGTTTAGCCAGGGATGTGATAGCCGTAATCTTCTCCGGATTAGCTTCAATTCCCCTGTTGGACACGAGAAACCCCAATAACTTGTCTGCCGGAACACCAAAGACACATTTGGCCGGGTTGAGCATCATCTTGTAAACCCGCAGGTTGTCGAAGGTTTCCTCCAAATCGTCAATCAGTGTTTCCTTCTCCCTTGATTTGACCACAATATCATCCACATAGGCATGCACATTACGGCCAATCTGTTTATGCAGGCAATTCTGTACACAGTGTTGATAAGTTGCTTGGGCGCTCTTGAGCCCAAAAGGCATAGATACATAGCAGAAGGCTCCAAAGGGAGTAATAAACACCGTCTTCTCCTGGTCCTTAATTGCCATCTTGATCTGATGATACCCAGAATACGCATCCAAAAATCTCAAACGCTCACAACCCGCAGTGGCATCGATAATCTGGTCAATGCGGGGGAGGGCAAAAGGATCTGCTGGACAAGCCTTGTTAAGATATGTATAATCCACACATGCGCCAAGTGCCGTTTTCTTAAGAACCAGCACCGGATTAGCAAGCCACTCGGATGGAAAACTTCAACGATAAAGCCAGCTGCTAAGAGCCCGCCACCTCCTCTCCAATGGCTCTACGCCTTTCCTCGTTAAACCGGCGGAGAAACTGCTTCACCGGTTTGTACTTGGGATCAACATTAAGAGTGTGCTCAGCGAGTTCCCTCGGTACACCTGGCATGTCAGAAGGCTTCCATGCAAAAATGTCCCGATTCTCACGGATGAACTCGATGAGCGCGCTTTCCTATTTCGGATCCAAGTTGGCACTGATGCTGAACTGCTTGGACGAATCGTCAGGCATGAAGTCAACAAGCTTAGTCTCAGTTGCCGATTTGAATTTCAGGGCCGGATCATGCTCTGTAGTTGGCTTCTTCAATGGAGTCATGTCCGCCGGATCAACATTGTCCTTATAATACTTCAGCTCCTCGGTGGCACAAACCGACTCTGCGTAAGCCGCATCACCTTCCTCACATTCCAAAGCGATCTTGCGGCTCCCATGAACCGTTATTGTCCCCTTGTGACCCGGCATCTTGAGCTGCAAATAGATATAACAAGGCCATGCCATGAACTTGGCATAAGCCGCCGCCCAAACAGGCGTGATATGGACTTTAGATTTTCACCACTTCAAACGCCAATGTTTCCGATCTGGAGTCATATTCATCTCCAAAGGCCACTTCCAGAGCTATTTTACCAACCGGATATGCTGACTTGCCAGGCACCACAGCATGGAACACTGTATTGGACGGTTTGAGATGTTTATCTATTAACCCCATACGACGGAAGGTCTCATAGTACAGGATGTTAATGCTGCTCCCTCCATCCATGAGCACCTTGGTGAACTTATAACCTCCTACCTGAGGTGCCACCACCAGGGCTAGCTGACCCGGATTGTCAACCGGGGAGGATAATCCTCTCTACTCCATACAATGGGCTGCTCTGACCAGCACAGGTAATGAGGCACGGCCGGTTCAACAGCGTTGACTTCCCGCTTCTGAAGCTTCCGGTCTCGCTTGTCTAAGCTAGTGGTGAAGACATGGTACTGCCCACTATTCAACTACTTTGGGTTGCTCTGATAACCCGACTGTTGCTGCTGCTGGTTGTAACCACCTTGGTTATTTCGATTGTTACGATTGTTATGTCCATGGGATTACCATTAAACCCTGAACCGAATTTCCTCCACCGTAACTCCAGCCCGGATCCTGAACCGCGCCGTAACCTTGATCATACCGAAAGCATTAGAACTCTTGAACTCCTGCATAATGTAGCAATCCTTCCAGAGGTGGTTTGTTGGCGTCTCCTTCGTCCCATGCTTGGACAGGTTGATTCAGCAGATAGTTCAAGCGGTCCGGATTGGGATTAGGCGCCCACTTCGATTCGGCTGTTTACCCTTGCGCCGCTGGCCCTTGTCCTGCGCGTTGGTGTTGGCTACGAAGTCCATGTTGCCGTTCGCTTTACGCTTGCCTCCACCGTTACCTGCCGAGTGATGTTGCTGGCCCTTGGAGTTGCTGTTCTTCCTTCCCTTCCCTGTCTCATCATCATCGACTCGGGATCCTTGGTACTATCGTAATCAGCATACTTCACTAAAGCGCCCATGAGAGTGCCCATGTCATTACAAAACCGCTTCATGCGCCCAACTTCAACTTCAAAGGCTTAAACCGCAGTTGCCCTCCGTGGTCAAGATCGCAGAGTTAGCGTTGATCCGTCCGACGAGTGCAAGATTTCAGCGCGCGCACCCAATGGGTTGTTGACTCCCCTTCCCCCTGGACACAAGCCGCCAAGTCCACTACAGACATGGGCTGCTTACATGTATCTTTGAAATTCTGGATAAACCGGGTCCGCAACTGGGCCCATGAACTGATAGAATTGGGTGGCAAGCTCTTCAACCAAGTACGGGCCGTGCCTTCGAGCATCATGGTGAAGTACTTTGCACACGCGGCC
Organism: Aegilops longissima; assembly: GCA_021605205.1. Taxonomy (NCBI): domain Eukaryota; kingdom Viridiplantae; phylum Streptophyta; class Magnoliopsida; order Poales; family Poaceae; genus Aegilops; species Aegilops longissima. The sequence continues at coordinate 299,606,461 of CM038680.1, forward strand.
TCATCCACATCCAGCATCTCCATAGCCATCTCATAACTTTCTATCCAAGCTTCTGGAACTAAATCGGCAGTGTAGTTTGGCACCTTGCGCGGACCCTTGAAGTCTTTGGGCAAGCGCACATTGCGTAAAGCGGGGACGAGGCAAGGCACCCCCAAAGAGCTAGAGGTAACCCCAGGCTCGACCGAGATGGTCGGACGAACTGGCGTAAGCTGGTAGGCTTGATGCTGTGCTGCTAACTCGGCCTCCCTGCGTGCTCGGGCCCGGTCCACCACCTCCTGAGCGTTGTCGACGCCACCTGCCGGGTTGTTGCCACGGGGCGCACCACGCCATGCATTACTTGATATGGCCGGTTCATCCACGTGCCTGCTATAGCTCCGTCTCGGGCGGGGGTTAGAGTGGATCCGGTCGCGGCTATACGAATATGCTTCCTGTTGGACCAAAGCTGTCCTAAGGAGCTCCTTGACCCGGCGCGTCTCTACTGCCTGTGGTGAATCGCCTTCAATTGGAATAGCCTCCAGCCGTGCCGCAGCTGCAACAAGGTTATCCATCGGATTGGAGTAGTGACCCGGAGGTGTCTGCACAGCCTGAGGCGCACCGGTGTTATGGCGAGGTAGATCTATTAAGCGGGGCTGAACCGGCGCGCCCGTCCCAGGTGCTTCCGCCCGGTTTACCATCGGCGGATTACTGGTTCCCGCTCCGGGGGTGTTGAAGAGGTCTCTTCCCTCGAAGACCGAAGGCAAACGGGATCTGTATTTCCTCTTCATGACTTCATGCGACACGCTCTGATCCAGCATGAGCCTATAAGCCTGCGCATCCAAAGCGGCCCGCTCTGCCGTCATCCTGGCGTCTGCAGCTGCTAGATCCGCTTTAGCCTGAGTGATTTCTTCCTTCACCTTCGCAATCTCCGCGTTATGGGCGTCCTGGTCCGCCGGGTTAACCTCTCTCATGAGCGTAGCCAACGCATCGAATAGGTCTGATAAAACTTGAGCCGGCGGGCGCGCAGGGCCTCCTGCCCCGGCAGCCGATGAACCGGCAATCATCGCCGCAGCGGTCGAAGAGTGAAGCACTGCTTGTGTACCGGCCATGAATATTCCAACCCGGTTGGGCAGATCAGAGGGTCCGAAATCGTCACCATCGAACAGCCCCAATCCAGCCATCTTGTAGCTGATATAGAGATTCAGTTTCCCCGGTCGACGACTCGTCGTCAGAGTAGACGACGGTTTCGCCACCAGATTCTGATCCGCCCTCGTAACTTCCTTTGTGGATGACTCCCACAAAGGCACGCTTCACGACTGGTTTAGCCTGGGCAGGTCTCGTACGCTGATCCGTCTCGACGAGGTCGGTGCAGATGTCCGGCTCAGGCCCTGGCTCACCGATCTTGCCGATGAAAACGTGTATGCCACCAAAGGGGACTCGGTACCCGTACTCAATTGAGCCGGCCTCGGGGCCCCAGCCTGCATCGTCGATGTACAGCTTGCCGCGAAGACTCTTGGTCATCCGGCCCACAGCGTAGCCTTCGAGTCCTTCGAACTTGCCCTCCAAGATCATCAAACCATCGTGCGATAGCCCCACGGTGGGCGCCAACTGTCGTGGTTTTGTCACAGCAGATGTCCTCATGAAAGGACTTAGTCGTGGAGCCATCGCTACGGGTTAACTTGAAGGGGTTAAAGCGGACGCAAAGACACAAGAGTTATACTAGTTCGGCCTCTTCGATGAAGGTAAAAGCCTACGTCTAGTTGTGATGGAATTGATGTGGTCTCGATGACTAGGGAGCAAATAAGCTTCGCCTAGGCCTCGAGTTGTTGTTGTTCCTTGAACCGCCCCGGGTCATCCCCTTATATACACGGGTGACGCCCGTCGGTTCAGAGAGTCCCAATCTCCGGTTCATACTCGTATCCGGGTTGGTCTCTCTCTATTCCTAACTTACAATACAAGTTTACATACCAGGCCGGTTTACGGCTACAGGTTCTAAACCGACTACATGCCTTGGGCCCTTACTCTCCTGCCTCTTGGGCTTTTGTCGTTGAACTACTGATGAAGTTAACCCGGCCCAGATAGGCCGGTTTACGCCCAGTAGTAATATCCCCAACAGCACCAGAAAATCCTTTTGATGTCGCTTGAACTACGTCGGTATTTCCCCAAAGAGGAAGGGATGATGCAACACAACTATGGTAGGTATTTCCCTCAGTGATGAGACCAAGGTTATCGAACCAGCAGGAGAACTAAGAAACACTATGTAAACGGTACCTGCACACAAAGAACGAATACTTGCAACCCGACGTGTTAAAGGGGTTGTCAATCCCTTTCGAGTACCGGTGCTAGAAATTGTCAAGTTGATGGAATAAAAATTGTGGTAGATGGATAGATGCAAATAACGGCAAATAAAATTCAACGAGGTATTTTTGGGTTTTGATAATATAGATCTAAAAATAAAACTAGCAAATAAATAAAAAGGCAAATAGCAATATAGATCTGAAAATATATGATGAGAAAATAGACCCGGGGGCCGTAGATTTCACTAGTTGCTTCTCTCGAGAAAATAGCATACGGTGGGTAAACAAATTACTGTTGGGCAATTGATAAAACTTCAAATAGTTATGAAGATATCCAGGTAATGATCATTATATGGGCATCACGTCCAAGATTAGTAGACCCACTCCTGCCTGCATCTACTACTATTACTCCACACATCGACCGCTATCCAGCATGCATCTAGTGTATTAAGTTCATGGAGAAACGGAGTAATGCAATAAGAACGATGATATGATGTAGACAACATCTATTCATGTAGGAATAGACCCCCTCTTGTTATCCGTAATGGCAATGATCAATACGTGTCTTGCTGCCCCTTCTTTCACTGGGAAAGAACACCACACGACCGAACCTATCACAAAGCACCTCTTCCCATGGCAAAAAAATTGATCTAGTCAGCTTAACTAAACCAAAGATTCTAAGAAGAAATACGAGGCTATAAGTAATCATGCATATAAGAGATCGAAAGAAGACTCAAATAACTTTCATGGATATAGAATAGATCTGATCACAAACTCAAAGTTTATCGGATCCCAACAAATACATCGCAAAAAGAGTTACATCAAATAGATCTCCAAGAGACCATTGTATTGAGAATCAAAAGAGAGAGGAAGCCATCTAGCTACTAACTACGGACCCGTAGGTCTACAATGAACTACTCACGCATCATCGGAGAGGCACTAATGAGGATGATGAACCCCTCCGTGATGGTGTCTAGATTGGATCTGGTGGTTATGGAACTTTCGGCGGCTGGAATTGTGTTTCGTCGACTCCCCTAGGGTTTTTGGATTTTCGGGGTATTTATAGAGCAAAGAGGCGGTGCGGGAGGCGGCCGAGGTGGGCACAACCCACCTGGGCACGCCCTGGTGGGTTGTGCTCCCCTTGGAGCCCCCCTTTGGTACTTCTTTGGACCAACAGGTGTCTTCTGGTCCAGAAAAAATCTCCAAAAAGTTTCGCTGTGTTTGGACTCCATTTGGTATTGATTTTCTGCGAACTAAAAAACAAGCAAAAAACAACAACTGGCACTGGGCACTATGTCAACAGGTTAGTCCCAAAAAATGATATAAAGTTGCTATAAAATGATTGTAAAACATCCAAGAATTATAATATAACAGCATGGAACAATCAAAAATTATAGATACATTGGAGACGTATCAATTGCTCAAGGTTTGGGTGGTGCGGTTGTACCGCTGCCTCTGGCGGTTGTATCGCTAGGGACTTAGCCACCCTAATTGAGCACTATCGGGCGGTTGTTCCGGCTGATGTACCGCCGCAACAACTAGAAAAGAGTGACTCCCTTTGGGTGGCTAGGCGGTACTCGGAGGTTGTCGCCTGGTTGTCCTGGCTCCTATCTTTGTAGCGGTACAACCTGGTGGCCTGAGGCGGTAGTACCATTCTGGACTTTGCGACTATAGGAGTCCGGACGTAGTGGTTGTTCCGGTCCATGTAGTGGCCCTTGTACTACACACAGGTGACTCTGTTTGGGTGCTAAGGCAGTACATGGCGATACCCATTTGGCTGTACCAGCTAAATTTATTCAGTGGTACAACTGGTGGCACTCGTGGTTGTACCACACGGAGCACCGCAGACTCCGTTTCCACCTTGAGTGGTTGTACCGCACTCCGGTCCGGTTGTACTGCTCATGTGTTTTTTTGTGTAGAGTAACAGTTAGATTCATGGGGGCCTATTTAAGGGGGTCATTTCCCCATTGCCCCCAACGTCTTTGATCAAGTCCCCCCACCATTGTTGACCTCTTAGAGCTTGCTTTCTCTCTATTCCTCCCACGATTCTTACATCTATTTTAGGGAGAAGAGAGAGGAGATCTAGATCTACATTTCCACCAATCCATATCTTCTCTAGGCGAGGAGAACCCTTTGGATCTAGATCTTGGAGTTTTTTGTGTTCTCTTCCTTGTTATTCCTCTCATACTCCTCCATAGCATTAGTTGCTTGGTGGGATTTGGGAGTGAAGGACTTGAGCACTTCATGTGCTATAGCCATTGCATTTGGTGCATCGGTTTGTGTTCTCCACGGTGATTTGTGGAAGTGAAAGTTGAGTAGCGTATTACTCTTGGGTGCTTGGTACCCTAGAGCTTGTTCCTCTTGGATGCCTGGGCACCCTAGACGGTTGGTGTTGTTGCGGAGCTCAATCATTGTGGTGTAAAGCTTCGGGAGCTTTAAATTAAGTTGTGGAGATTGCCCCGAGCAATTTGTAAAGCCGATGTAACTGACCTCAAGGGTCTCCAATTATACGGGTTCGGTGACTGCCCTCAAGGGTCCCTTAGTGAAGACATGACACCTTGCATTGTGCGAGGGCGTGAGGAGAATACGTTGAGCCATTCTGGCGCTTGGGAAGCATTGTGCCTCCACACCGCTCTAATAGAGATTAACATCCGCAAGGGTGTGAACTTCGGGATACATCGTCGCCTCCGCGTGCCTCGGTTATCTCTTACCCGAGCCCTTTACTTATGCACTTACTTTGTGATAGCTATCATGTTTCAAGTTAAATATCTTGCTACCACATTGCTTTTATCTTGCTTAGGATAACTTGTTGGTGCACATAGTTCAGACTAGTGTATTTAGGTTTTGTGCTCGACAAATTAAAAGCTAATTTTATTTCGCAATTGTTCAAGCCTAAACTTGAAAGTGCAGGTTTACTCCCAGAGGGGGTGAATGGGAGATTTTTAGAAATTTGTCAAACTCTGATGAATTTGACAAAGATCAGAGTGAAGAAATAGAAACACAAGGAAAACTAAGTCATCACAGAATCAGAGTGCATGCAACCAGGATAAATAAGAGTGAAGACGATGCACTCATACAATCGTACACGCATGAAGAAAATAAACTGATGAAATGAAAGATAGTGATATGAAATTCTTCAGTGCACAGATCACAAATTCTTCAGCAGTGGAATAAAGTAAGTTAGGGTTGAGAAATTTGAAACCAGGTAAGCTAAGTGAAGACAATGGATTTTGGTAGACCAGTTCCAGTTATTGCATCAACTGTATGTCTGGTTGAGGTGGCTGAGTCACAACTCAGAGGGCACATAGTCCTCACCGTATTCCTCTTGAGCTAAGGTCACTTAGTCCTCGCCCAATCACTTGTGGTAAGTATTCAAGGTAGACTTCTAAAACCTTCACATACTTGTTCACCGACACACCATAATGACTCTTGGTGTACTCAAAACTTGACGCCTAATGATACATCTCCGTCGTATCTATAATTTTTGATTGTTTCATGCCAATATTATACAACTTTCACATATTTTTGGCAACTTTTTATATGATTAATTGGACTAACCTATTGATCCAGTGCCCAGTGCCAGTTCCTGTTTGTTGCATGATTCTTGTTTCACAGAAAATCCATATCAAACAAAGTCCAAACGCGATTAAAATTTATGGAGAATTATTTTGGAATATTTATGATTTTTGGGAGGTGGAATCAAAGAAAACGGGGGCCCATAGTGAGCACAACCCACCAGGGCGCGCCGGGAACCCCCTGGCGCGCCCAGGTATCTTATACCCTCCTTAAAGGTTAGTTGGAGCCCTTCTTCTGGCACAAGAAAGATAATGTATGGAAAAAAATCGTGTAAAAAAATTTCAGCGCAATCGGAGTTACGGATCTCCGGGAATTTAAGAAACCGTGAAGGGGCCAAATCTGGGGAACGCAAAACAGAAGAGAACAGAGAGGGAAGTCCAGAGGGGGGACTCTCCTCCCATCTAGGGGGGAGTCCAAGGAAGGAGAAGAAGTAGGGGGGCTCTAATTCCCCTCTCTCCAAGTGGTGCCGGAGTGCCGCCGGGGCTAGGATCGTGACGGCTATCTACATCAACAATCTTGCTACCGTCAACACCAAAATTTCCCCCTCTATCCAGCGGTGTAACACCTCTTCTCCCCTCTGTACTCTCTACTTAAACATCATGCTCAACTCCATATATTATTTTGTCGGTGTACAAAAGTAGGGGCTCTGCTTTTGACCCCTTTACTTGTGCACGGGCAGTCAGAGCCTCCCGCCACGGCCACACATAGACATGGCAGGAAAGGGAAGCCAGAGAGAAGCCGAAGCCACGAGGTCATTCAAAGCAACAACAAGGACCAAGGCCACAAAGATCAGATAGGCGTAGCAGGTTCCCCCGGTAAGGGCCCTTGCCGGGGCAGCCTCAGCAGCCCCGGCAAGACCCTTGCCGGGCAGCCCGCCCATGCCAGCCGAGCGATCCGCCCTTGAGCCCACCAATGCTCAAACAGACGCATTGGGACAGGGCTCGGGAGGCACCTCCATGGTGGCATGCAAATCTTTGTGAAGACAAAGAATAATCAAGATCAAGTGAGAATAAGAGGGCAACCATCCTCACCGAAGAAACCCACAAGACCCCCGGCAAGACCCTTGCCGGGGAGGCCAGCGTTCCACGGCAAGACCCTTGCCGGGCCACCCGGCAAGGCTCTCGCCAAGCACACCAGCAGGGCCGTTGCCAGGCCCGCACCAACCAAGTTTCCACCACCGTTCGCAAGCAGCTGCCGACCCAACCAGTTGGGCAGGCACCTGCGTGGCAACATGCAGCCCTTCCTGGAAGCTCCACCACCGCGCCACCTCAGCTGCCTGCCTGCCTACATGGCACCGCACGCATCGCTGGCCAGGGTACATGTCAAAGTAGGGAGGAGCGGCGACGGACGGGATGGGCCGCACCCCCGTCCCCAATAAAGCGACGGGACACCTAAGCCTCGCATTAAATGCGTCTTGTCCTGTAATACTAGCGATAGTTGCACACAGAGAAAGGATTCGGCTCTTTCGAACCTCGCAACAGCTAGAGCTAGTTCGAGAGCTCAAGAACACTAGATACATCCACCAAAGCAGGATCGTAGGGTTTTACGCACCTTTGCAGCCCGAACCTGGGTAAAATCCCTTTGTGTTGTTTGCTGGTCCCGCTCTTCTCACGATCCCCGCGCCCCGCAACCGTAGAAGGGATTCCAGTGATCCCATAGGTGTCATTTCCCACCGACATATTTCCCAATGATCTATGGTTATCCTATGATGTTTGTGTAGATCCGTTTTGTCCTGTGGATTAATCGTGATCTTGGTTGGAATGATTGTATATTTTATTTATGGTGCTGTCCTACGGTGCCCTCCGTCTCGCGCAAGCATGAGGGGCGCCCGCTGTAGGGTGTTGCAATATGTTCATGATTCGCTTATGGTGGGTTGCTAGAGTGACAGAAGCTTAAACCCGAGTAAGTGGATTGTTGCGTATGGGAGTAAAGAGGACTTGATACTTAATCCTATGGTTGGGTTTCACGACCTTAATGATCTTTAGTAGTTGCCGATGCTTGATAGGGGTCCAATCATAAGTGCATATGATCCAAGTAGAGAAAGTATGTTAGCTCATGCCTCTCCCTCATGTAAAATTACAAGAATGATTACCGGTACCTGTTATCGATTGCCTAGGGACAAATGACTTTCTTGTTGAAAAAAGCTATCCACTTTTATTACCTTGCAATTTATCCGTAGTTTTATTCGCGCAAAGTACTCATAGTTTTATTCTTGCAAAATAGTTTCATACTTGTTTTAGGTAAAGCAAATGTCAAGTGTGCGTAGAGTTGTATTGGTGGTCGATAGAACTTGAGGGAATATTTGTTCTACCTTTATCTCCTCGTTGGGGTTGACACTCTTATTTATAGAAGAAGGCTACAAACGATCCCCTACACTTGTGGGTTGTCAAGACCTTTTTCTTGCGCCGTTGCCGGGGAGCAATAGCGTGGGGTGAATATTCTCATGTGTGCTTGTTTGATTTATCACTATTTATTTTTTGTTCTAAGTTGTTCTCTATCTTTAGTTATGGATATGGAACACAAAACACCAAAAAAAATTAGTGGTGATTGCCACTCATGGAGATGGGGAACCTCCTAAAACCCTCGATGCTCGTTATGTGAAAGATATTATGAACTACTTTGATAATCCCAAGAAAACCCCGTTCAACTATATAATGGGAGTAACATTGGATCAACGTGAATACTTTAGGGATTATCGCTTGACACATAAAGGGAAACTGTTATGGGATCAAATTTATATGTTGCATTGGTATGCTCAGGAGCTATGCTTGAGCTATGATTATACTTGTTGCTCTAGGATGAAGGCTCCACACCTTCCCTTTTCATGCAAATTAAATGATAATGAAACCTTGGATTCTTATGCCAATGGTAGATATGATTATTATGATGTGGAACGAATAGAAGAATTTGTTGCTTTTAAGGGTGCTTATGAAATTGAATCTTTGTTTTTAAAGTATGAAGCTTTTGATGATGATGTTTATAGGCCTGAAAATTTTGCCATCCTTAAATATTGCTATGATAATCACAAATAAAATTCCGATATTGATATATTTATTGAGAAAGTCTCCGCTTTCTGAGAAGAGACTAATATTTTGCAGCAGTCTATGGAAGAAGGAATTAATGAAACTGTGAGCTCATTGGATGAAAAAGACAATGAGGAGAGCGAAGAACAAAAGGAGGAAGAGCGGATTAGCTACCCGTGCCCACCTTCTAATAAGAGTAACCCTCCAACTCATACATTATTTAATGCCACTTCATGCTTACCGAAGGATGAATGCTATGATAATTGCTATGATCCCATTGTTCATTTGAAATATCCCTTTTTGATGAACTTGATGATTGCTATGCTTGTGGCCAAGATGCCAATATGAATTATGCTTATGGAGATGAACTTTCTATAGTTCCTTATGTTAAGAATGAAATTGTTGCTATTGCACTCACACATGATAGTCCTATTATCTTTTTGAATTCTCCCGACTACACTATATCGGAGAAGTTTGCACTTATTAAGGATTGCATTGATGGGTTGCCTTTTACCGTTGCACATGATGATTTTGATGAATATAATATGCATGTGCTTGCTGCTTCTACTTGCAAACATTATGAGAGAGTAACTACATCCCCGCCTCTCTATGTTCCCAACATGATAAAATTGCAAGAAACTGCTTATGCTATGTATTGGCCTTTACTTGATGTGCATGAATTGTTCTTGTATGACATGCCGATGCATAGGAAAAGAGTTAGACTTCATCATTGCTTGATATATGTTGATTTATGCTCACTACTAAATGCCAAATCATTGCTAATTAAAATTGGCTTTGATATACCTTGGGATCCGGGTGGATCCATTACTTGAGCACTTTATGCCTAGCTTAACGGCTTTAAAAAAAGCGCTGTCAGGGAGACAACCCAGAAGTTTTAGAGAGTCATTTTATTCTGTTGACTGCTTTTATAAAGTTTAAAAACAAAAAAATATAGAGGGGAACCTAAAAATATTTCAAAAAGGAAAGTGAAAGTGAGCGAGACGAGCATTGTTGAAGTGGGGGAGCTCCTTGAACTTTGTTCATGCCCATGGAAACTTTGTGAATATTAATTACAGAAACTTCTCAACAAAAATAATTATCCCCTTGTACAAATCCATTGTATTATATCATGTGCCAAGATTTGCCTTTAGGATGATTATATTGCTTGTTTTTCCCGAAATTATATATACACACTCTTACCTTTCCGAAATTTGCTAGCCTCTACGGTACCGTGCATTGCCCTTTCTCACCTCGAGAGTCGGTGCAAACTTCGCCGGTGCATCAAAACCCCGTGATATGATATGCTCTATCACACATAAGCCTTATTATATTTTCCTCAAAACAACCACCATACCTACCTATTATGGCCTTTCCATAGCCATTCCGAGTTATATTGCCATGCAACTTCCACCGCCTCCGTTTCGATGACTTGAGCATTCATTCACTACAGGAATCAGGAACTTTGCCGTATGCCATGGAGGACGGCAAAGGCATGCCTGGCGGATGGCAAAGGCCTTTGCCATCAGCCAGTAGACGGCAAAAGGTCTGGCTGAACAAGCTACGGCAAAGGGCTCTTTGTCGTCTGCTGGCGGACGGCAAAGATGAAATGGTCTTTGCCATCCGCGAGCAGACGACAAAGGACCTGGACGGCACACGTGTCAGCTACAGGCCGTTAGTGGGTTAACGGCGTGCTTTGTCGTCTGCTGGAAGATGGCAAAGACCTTTGCATATTTGCCGTCAGCCAGTGGACGGCATAGCGGGCCACGTGGCAGCCCCTGGGGGCTGGCCTATTTGATTTCTTTGCCGTCTGCTGGCTGACGGCAAAGATGCAATGGTCTTTGCCATCTGCCAGCAGATGGCAAAGCATCCAAATAGCCATCCTATTGCCCCAGGTTGCACAGGTAGCTGACACGTGGCATATTTGTCGTCAGCCAGCAGACGGCAAAGAGCCGGTATAGCCCCTGTTTTTTCTATTTTTTTTTCACAAATTCATTCAATTTCACAAATATATATACACACACACACATATGAAAATACTTTCGACAAGCATACCAACACATATAAATACCAAATCATATCCCTGCCATATGGATATGATCATCCAACACATATACATAGCAAATCAAAAGTCCATATGCAACATATATAGCTAGCCAACATATCCAACAACAAGCATACAATGGTTTCATCCATACATACATATATAGCTAGCAAGTTTCACATTGTTCATCCTACAAAGTCAAAAGAATCATAAAGAGAAGAGTAGATTCCATCAACGCAAGCTTCCCCATCTGAAGCAAATCTGCAAATTGGGAAAGAAGAAAGTTAGAGAAGAAGAAGAAGAAGACTAGTTAGAAGAAGAAGAAAAATAAGAAGAAGAAGAAGAAGAAGAAGAAGAAGAAGAAGAAGAAAAAGAAGAAGCTTTTTTTTTCTTCTCTTTCTTTTTCTCCTCTCCTCTTCTTTATCTTGTTCTTCTTCTAACTAAGGTAGGTAAAAATGCCATTTTATTGCTAAGCTAGGTAAAAATGCTAAGCGTAGGTCATTTTAGAGCTAAGATAGGTAAATAGGTCATTTTGGAGCTTAGTAAGGTTATTATGTCATTTTCAAGGAAAATTAGCTATGTCTATATCATTTTGGAGGTAACAAAGATTATTATGCTATTTTTGACCTAAGTATGCTAAGTATGTCATAAATGAACTGAAGAAGCTATGTATAGCTCATTTTTTATCTAACTTAGGTAATTATGCCATTTAGGAGGAAAATAAGCTAAGTATCCATTTGTAAAGCAAAACACTAGAGAAAACTTACCCTCATCACAACAAATGTGATGAAGATCGCAACAAAGGTAACAACTGATCTGACGGCATAATGATACCAAGCCTCATTATCAATGGCATATTTTCTAATCTTCTTAAGCTTCAAGTGCATTGCATCCATCTTCAAGCGCAATGCATTCATCTTCATCATGTGATCATCGACGACATCGACAACATACAACTCCAATGTCATCTTCTCTTCTTCAATTCTTTTAATTTTTTCTTTAAAATACTCATTTTATTTTTCAACTAAATTTAACTTCTCGACAAGAGGGTCGGTGTCAAATTACGGTTCACATACCTCCCAGATTAGAATATCTCTATGTCAACTTGATGGCCATAATTTTCATAAATGCGAAATGTAACAAATAGTCATGAAAGAGAATTTACCACATCCGAATCATAAAGTGGGCAAGGGCCAACGGGGACGGACATCAAGACCATGGCACTAAGTATAAGAAACAATCATACAAAGTAAGAACAAGTAACTATGTAAATCATACAATGATACAAGTAAATATATAAATCAAGTACAACATAAAAAATGGAATACCTAATAATAATCTGGATCATCGGGTTCAATAAATGCTCCGGGATCAATAAATGCATCATCATTATCACTATCGATAATAACGTGCTCATCATCATCATTAATAAATGCATCATCATGTGGAAGGCCACCTTTACGTAATGGGTCAAGCAATGACAGGTCATCCGCAACAGTAACCTCTTCTAGTTCAGGCTCTTCTTGTTCCGGCTCAGGGGTGAAGTCGGGTTCATTGTCGCTTGTTTACTTCAATGTTCTGGGCTGAAGTAGAGCAGCTCTTGAAACGTTTTTTGTAAAGACGTGTTTCTTGGAAGAATTCTCCTTCATATGTGTCTGGGTTAATGTGAAGTTCATAATCCTCTTCATTTGGGGGAGGTGGTCTAATACGTGGCGGCACTGTTGGGGAATGCAGTATTTCAAAAAATTTACCTACGATCACACAAGATCTATCTATGTGATGCATAGGAACGAGCGAGAGAGTGTGTCCACGTACCCTCGTAGACCGAAAGCGGAAGCGTTAAGCAACGATGTAGTTGAACGACTTTGCGGTCCAACCGATCAAATACCGAACGCACGACACCTCCGCGATTTGCACACGTTCATCTCGGTGACGTCCCTCAAACTCTTGATCCAGCTGAGGCCGATGGAGAGTTTCGTCAGCACGACGGCGTGATGACGGTGATGATGAAGTTACCGACGCAGGGCTTCGCCTAAGCACTACAACAATATGACCGAGGTGGAAATATGTGGAGGGGGCACCGCACACAGCTAAGAATCAACTTGTGTGTCTATGGGGTGCCCCCTCCCCCATATATAAAGGGGTGGAGGAGGGGAGGGCTGGCCTCCTATGGCGCACCCCAAGGGGGGATTCCTACTCCTACTAGGAGTAGGTTCCCCCCTTTCCTAGTCCAACTAGGAGGGGGAAGGAAGGGGAAGAGGAGAGGAAGGAAAGGGGGGCCGACCCCCTTCCCAGTTCGGATTGGGCTTGGAGGGCACACCCCTCCACTTGGCCGCCTCCTCCTCTCTCCCACTAAAGCCCATGAAGGCCCATTAACTCCCCGGGGGTTCAGTAACCTCCGGCATCAGGAAAATGCCCGAACTCACCCGAAACCTTTCCGGTGTCGAAACATAGCCTTCCAATATATCGATCTTTATGTCTCAACAATTTCAAGACTCCTCGTCATGTCCGTGATCACATCCGGGACTCCGAACAACCTTCGGTACATCAAAACACATAACCTCATAACACCGATCGTCATCGAACGTTAAGCGTGCGGACCCTACGGGTTCGAGAACTATGTAGACATGACCGAGACTCATCTCCGGTCAATAACCAGTAGCGGAACCTAGATGCTCATATTGGCTCCCACATATTCTACGAAGATATTTATCAGTCAAATCGCATAACAACATACGTTGTTCCCTTTGTCATCGGTATGTTACTTGCCCGAGATTCGATCGTCGGTATCTCAATTCCTAGTTCAATCTCGTTACCGGCAAGTCTCTTTACTCGTTCCGTAATGCATCATCCCGTAACTAACTCATTAATCACATTGCTTGCAAGGCTTATTGTCGGTGTCAAAACCGGCAGATCTCGGGTAGGGGGTCCCGAACTGTGCGTCTAGGCGGATGGTAACAGGAGACAAGGGACACGATGTTTTTACCCAGGTTCGGGCCCTCTCGATGGAGGTAAAACCCTACTCCTGCTTGATTAATATTGATGATACGGGTAGTACAAGAGTAGATCTACCACGAGATCAGAGAGGCTAAACCCTAGAAGCTAGCCTATGGTATGATTGTTGTTCGTCCTACGGACTAAAACCCTCCGGTTTATATAGACACCGGAGAGGGCTAGGGTTACACAGAGTCGGTTACAATGGGAGGAGACCTACCTATCTGTATCGCCAAGCTTGCCTTCCACGCCAAGGAAAGTCCCATCCGGACACGAGACGAAGTCTTCAATCTTGTATCTTCATAGTCCAGGAGTCCGGCCAAAGGCTATAGTCCAGCTATCCGGACAACCCCTAATCCAGGACTTCCTCAGTAGCCCCTGAACCAGGCTTCAATGACGACGAGTCTGGCGCGAGAATTGTCTTCGGCACTGCAAGGCGGGTTCCTCCTCCAAATACTTCATAGAAGATTTTGAACACAAGGATAGTGTCCGGCTCTACAAAATAAGTTCCACATACCACCGTAGAGAGAATAATATTTACACAAATCCAATCTGCTGACGTACTCCGCAGCATGACATCACACCACGGCCAAGCCTTTATTCGAATCGTTTTACTGTCCCACCTCAGCGCGTTTAGCGAGGCGGTTTCCTTGGCATGTTTTGTCGGAGCAGAGATCGTGTCCCCTTATTCCGGGATTCTCATCAATACGGGCATGGGTAACCCAATCATGCCCGTTGGTAGGTCTCCTCTATCGAAGGCGAGCCCCAAACGGTCACGGGGAGGGCTCTTGGTATTCAACCTCTTTATAAAGAGACCAAGGCTCGACTCCTTTCTTTCAATCTCAATCGAATCCGCCACTCACCTTGAGTTCCAACACCCAAAGCTCCAGATTCAGGCGCTTCGGACCTTCGATGATGTCCGGTTCCGACCTTCAAGGCCGGTGGATGCCTTCCTCCATTACGGAAGAAGATGTGCTAAAGCTAAGAGATGCCAGGTGTCTAACCGGCGAAATCTCGCATAGGCTGCCTGCTCAAGGGCAGGTTATTCCCACTCCCAAGCCTGGTGAGAGCATGGTGTTCGCCTCTCACTTCCTTCGGGGTCTAGGCTTCCCGACGGATCCCTTCGTGAGGGCCTCATGTTTCATTATGGGTTGGAATTTCACGACTTGGCTCCGGAGTCCATCCTCCACATATCATCGTTCATTGTAATGTGCGAAGCCTTCCTATGTATTACTCCTCACTTCGGATTTTGGCTTAAGACCTTCAAAGTAGAGCCGAAGATGATCGAGGGGCAGCACGCAGAGTGCGGAGGTGCTATCATAAGCAAGAATGCTGACGCTCCATGGCCCGAGGGCTCTTTTCAAGAGGAGTTCAGCTTATGGCAACGAGAGTGGTTTTATATCACAGCTCCTAGGGCACCAAGTGGGTGGCGCCACCTGCCTTTCGCTCGGGTCCCCCACCACAGCTAGTGTCATGGGTCAATAAAGGGTTTGACTGGGGACCGTCCAAGGACGTGCCCTTATTGCAGGGCCGCATTCGAGATTTCCTAGAAAGAGACGTCAATCTGGTCGTAGTGACGCAGGTCATGTTGATTCGCCGCACCCAGCCTTGCAAATGTCACCCCTCCGCCTGTGGGAGTTTAATCCGGAGGGACCACGAGCCCTCCAATATTTTACGGGCGCGACGCCCATGGAGATGTACAAATTGTTCTTCGGATCACAAGCAATGTGTCCGGACTCGACCGAGGACGCAGGTCTGAGCTGCAATCGCCCGGATACTCAAGTAAGTAGCCCTGTGCCGGACACGCTATCCAGATATTTATCATAAAATTGCCCTTAAAAGAGATGTCCCTTAAACAGGAGTGGATAGCGAAAGCAAAGCTAATCAGGTGTCCGACCCCCCTCCCTGAGACCACACCGGATCCCGTGTTAACCAGGATGTTGTAGGTTGCGCCTTTGGAAGAAGGCGAAGGGGGGAACAAGGAAGCTACCGCCTCCCCGAAGGAGGCTGTCAGGAAAGGAGGAATCGAGAATTCCTCTATCCAGGGGAAGAAGAGGACCGCCTCTGAAGACCCGGAGACCATGGTCTCAAAGCGGGGGAAGAAATCTTCGTTAGAGGGTCCTACGCCGGGGGATGCCTCGGCCGCATTGTGCCCCCAAGGGGATCAGCCCTCCACCGAGCCGTAAGTAAAGAGGGGAGTTTTAAAATAAGAGACATCCCTGTTCTATTTCTGAGGAAGATAACCGGAATTTTACCTTGTAGTTCGGATCTCATCCCTTCTTAGCAGAGCTCATCTTCAGGGGATCTTCATCCGGAGATGATGGAGAGCGGAACGCCTCCCCCTGCCGTACCGCCTTGCGAGGCTGGCGACCCTGAGGTGTCGTCACGGAGGGTTCCTCCGAATCCGGCAGGGCCGGAAGGCAATCGTATGGACCCCCAAGGTCCTCCGTGTCCGGCCTTCAAAAAAGGCCATCGGACGAGTCCGGCACCGTCCGGTGCACGGTCGGAGGAGCTGAAGGATCTGCTCGGGCGAGTGTCTATCTCAGAAGAACACCGTGCGTTGATGGGTACGGTGATTGAAAGGGTTTCATCCGCGGAGAACGGGTTGTACGAGGCCGTCAGGAGTTTACTGACAGGTTTTGAGGTACGCGAAATGATGTACCTTTTGACAGTTCCGCATATATGAGATGCGCCCTGTGTAGATAGTAGCCCCTGAGACTCGGTGCATTGTCAAAAATGACGGCGCGCCGAGGATCATAATCCCAGGTATAATATGTCGCCCTTCGTATGTAGGTAGCGGCGTTCGTGGCTAGCCGGATCGATGAATTTGCCGAGCTAAAGCGGCAACTTGACGTGGCAGATGCCGACATCGCGCTTGTCAACAAGCGGCTTGACGAGGCACAAGGTATGTAATTTCTCCAAGACACTGGTAAGAGGAGCTTGATGCCCGTATCTTACAACATGTGTGCTTGATGCAGATGGTGCGCTGCCATGGAGAACCTTGGCGGAACTTGCCCGAGCCAAGGAGTAGGCCAGAAAAGCGATGCGGCTGCCTTAAAGGCGGCTGAAGAGCTGAAAGCCGAACAGGCTGCTCACTGCGAAGCAAGAAGGAAATGGCCGAGATGGCTGTGAAGTTGAAGAATGCTGCCGACCACTGCAAGCCTCTTGAAAAAGAAGATCGGGCGAAATAGAAGGACCTGAAGAAGGCCACTACCAAGGCCAAGGATGCTCGCTCTGTGATGAGAGCTATGAAGGAGGAGCTACGTCAGGCCGGAGATATCGCGGCTGGAAAGCCCTTTATGCTGCGGATGAAGTTCGGGGATCCTAAATATGCTCCGTTGGACCGGATTTGGAGTGCGGCGGACACTTATCTGTACTTGGCGGCGAGTGCCGCGAACGCGGCTGAACACTTCCGAGATCAAAAGGATCACGAAGTGGAAAAGCTTTTTTGTCGCAGTTCCACAATCCAGAGCGCCCACTTCCATTAGCCGATCGTTTGGCCGCATGGGCGGAGCTGAATAGGTTATCCGGACTCTCCATGAAGTATGTCGTGAGTCATCTGTGGCCGGAAAGGCCTGAGCCAAAGAGTTATTTTAGCTTGGTGCAGCAGTTCCTTGGTGCGGTGCCGCATATCAATGCAATGAAAAGGTCAGCGTGCATAGAGGGTGTGCGGATGGCTCTTGCCCGTGTCAAGACATACTGGGCGGAGATGAAGGCCGTCGATGTTGCATCCCAAGATTCGGATGGGAGCCGAGTATCTGCCGAGCACTATATTCAGGAAGTTCTGCAGGGCGCTCGTTTAATAGAGACGCAGTGCTCGAAGGATATAATGTTCGAATAACATGTATTATTGTAAAAAAATGTTTCGGGGGAATATAAAAGCTTTTTATACTTGTGCCTTCAAGAATTAAAATACCTCCTGTGCGGCCGTTAATGTATATGTATATATAACCTGAAAGATGGCAGTCTTGCTTCAGCCCCCACGCATATAATGCGGGGATGTTTGCAAAAGGCGCATTTTCACTCTTGATCCAACATCTTGGTCCTATTAAGGAGGTGATAGCGCAGCGAACTAGGCAACCGGACTATAATGCTTTATCACTTTCACTTAGCCATAGGAGTTTGACAGTGAGGCTACTATATAGCCCCTAGGGGCACCGCGCTCACCCGAATGCGGGGCGCGTGTGTGCCTGGCCGGGAAACGACCCTTCGTTAATGCGGAGGAATCCTAAAGATTCCGGCGGGTCATCGAGTGGTTGACCAGTCTCACGCTATATCATGACAGTCAGTTTTGGCTTTTTCATCGAGTTGCTCGCCGGTCAAGCGGGCACAATCGCAGTAGTTCTCCTGGTGCCGCCTTAGCCGATGGAGCGGAACGTAAGGCAGCAAAACACAGGAGCGTGGCAAACCCAACATTTGACCAAAGACATGATTCGGAGCTGATGCACATAAGGCCAAACTCGCGACGCCGAACACTCCCTAAGGTATTCGGTCTTTATGAAAACGGGCTGAATAACGCCCTTGGTAATAAGCCCCTGGTGTCCAGGTACGCGCAAAATTCTGACGTGGCCACATGCAAAGACGCCAGCCTCCTCCTCGGTTATATCACGAAACCGGGGGACGTGTATCAACAAGAGACATTATAAAAGGTTTACGCAAGGTCTTAATCTAAAAGAATCCTTGAACGGGTCCTCACCGCACTGCTTTGTACCGGTTCCGCGCAGCCGTGTCCGGGACGGGTGTAGCACGGTGTTCATCTGTAAAAGAGAGGAACTTAGTTGAAAAAGATCGTGCGAAAATGTACGTTATATTAAATAAACAAAGTACAATTCAAAAAATGAATAAAATTGAGCTTTATTGTCTCTTGTTGTACATGCGCGGAGCCCCTTGTACGGGGGTATGCGGCTAGTAAGCCCTTGTATGTTTACGCCGGACTTGTCTAGCCATGTCCGGGGTCTGAACGACCTGTTTAGGTGCTTTGATTAGTGAAGCCGGTTTAGTGTGTGGCTGTCAAGGCAGCCGCACAATCTTCCGCGCTCGAGGAACACTCGATATTTCCCTTTAATGAGATGATGCCTCGCGGACCGGGCATTTTAAGTGTAAGAGATGCATAATGCGGTATTATGTTAAAGCGGCGTAAAGCTTCACGTCCCAAAGAGTGCTTGATAGCTACTTGTAAATGGGCGATGTGGAAGGTTAGCTTTTGGCGGAAGTTGTCGGGGAGCCGAACATGACTTCTAGCAGAGAGAGCCCGTATAATGGGCATCTGGCCTGACGTTACCCTTGAAAGGAAGTGTTGCCATGGCTAATTTTTGTTGGGTCTATCCCCATTTTATGGATTGTGTCCCGATATAGCAGGTTTAGCTCATCGCCGCCATCCATTAGGACTTGTGTAAAGTGGAGTCCGTCAATTATCGAATCTAAGATCAAGGCAGTCCAGCCTGCATTCCGGATACTTCTAGAGTAATCCTGATGGTCGAAGGTGATTGGTTTTAACAACCAGTGGCGGGACTCCTCTGGGATAGGCCATATGGCGCATATCTCTATAGGCGCCACTCTGTTTTTCCCTTTTGTCACATGAAGTGAGTTTACTGTTTTGACTTCTTGTGGGAAATTCTTTTGTTTTCCGGTGCTCTGCTTGTGGGGTTCGTCATCATCCTCGCTTGGTGTGTCGAGCCCCTTGTGTTCGGCGTTGAGTTTGCCGGATTGCTTGAAGACCCAACAATCTCTGTGGGTATGGTTTGCGTGCTTCCGGAGTATCTTGTGGATTTGGCATATCTTGTCCAAGATTTTGTTTAGGTTAGATAGCTCGTCCCTGTTATCCTTGAGGGGCAGCTTTTTCTGATTCTGCCGAGAGATTTTGAATCCGGCGTTGACTGCCGTGCTCTTCGGGCTGTTTCCCTTGGTCCAACGCTGGTCCTTGCTTTGTCGCGGTTTCCCGTTTCCATCCCTAACTTCGGATGTACTTGGGTTGCTAGTACTGCATCTTGCCAACCAGCTATCCTCTCCTGCGCAAAAGCGGGTCATGAGGCTTGTTGATGCGGCCATTGTTCTTGGCTTTTCTTGGCCGAGGTGTCTGGCGAGCCATTCGTCTTGGACGCTGTGTTTGAAAGCTGCTAAGGCTTCGGCGTCCGGACAGTCGACTATCTGGTTCTTTTTAGTAAGGAATCTGTTCCAGAATTTCCGGGCTGACTCTCCGGGTTGTTGAGTTATGTGACTTAAATCGTCGCAGATCCGGAGGTCGACATAGGTCCCTTGAAAATTTGCCCAAAAGCATCCTCGAGCTCTTCCCAACTTCCAATGGTGTTTTCGGGAAGGCTTTGAAGCCAATGCCGGGCTGGCCCTTTGAGCTTGAGGGTAAGTATTTTATGGCGTGGAGGTCATCTCCTCTAGCCATGTGTATGTGGAGGATGTAATCCTCAATCCGCACTCTGTGGTCTGTTGTTCCGTCAGATGCCTCTATGTTTACGGGCTTGAATCCTCACTGAAATTCATGATCCAGCACCTCATCGGTGAAACATAGGGGTGTGCGGCACCCCTATATTTGGGTGTACCATGATGTTCGGATACTTGATGCGTTGTATTGCTTACTAGAGCTTGCTTTCTTAGCCCGTAGATAGATCTGGCTGGGCCATCTTTTGATGCGAATCTCAGCGGATCGCGTGCCGGCTTGTGTGTGGCGCCCTTTGCCGCTCTATGTTGGCCATGGGGTTGTTCACCCGACCGGGTGGCTTCCTTATTTTTTTATTGTGAGGGCTCTAAGGCCTCCTAATCAAATTCCGACAGTATTTTTCGCTTTGGATAGCTCTTTGTGTGGCGACTGTCGCCGTATTTGTCTGCGGTGTTGATTACTTTGCTCCATCTAATTCTGAGTGCATCTTCCGCTGTTTTGAGCTTCCGCTTCTTCTTTTTCAGGCTACGCGTAATGACGACAAGCCTTTTGTGGAGGTTCTTCTGCTCCAGTAACTTGTCCGGCGTGAGGTCGTCCGGACTGTTATTTTCGCCGAGAACGGGTTGCTCTGTTTGTTCATCCAAGTTGCCCTGTCCGGACGGTTGCTCGATGGCATGTTCATCGTACGCCGGTCCGCCCTGCTCTATGGCTGGGTCTATATGGCTGCTATCTCTGTCGAGGTGGGGTTTGGAGCGGCGCTTACGCCGCCGCTTTGATTGCTTTTCGAGGGAACGATCCCTCGTTGTGTCCCTTAGTTCCTCGTCGTCCTTTCTTTTAGGTGTGTCCACCATGTATACATCATGAGATGAGGTGGTTGTCCAGTGCCCTATAGGCGCTGGTTCCTGTTCGTCTCCTACATCATCGTCCATACCGTCGATGTCTTCGGAGTTGTAGAGACCCGACCCGAATGGATCAAGTCTCTGTGCTCAGGTGTCATCCCTGGATCAGTAATGCTGACACCACACAAGATTTCGAAGGATTTATAACAGAGTAGCAATCACACACTTATTACATCGTTGCCCAAAAGAGGACTTATTACAATAAATATGGCTTAAGGCCATCTAATAACGATAACAGCGGAAGACTTGGAAGATAAGTGAGTCCATCAACTCCAGCGGCATCACTGAGTATAGAACCACGACTAGCACCTTACTCGTCGTCTGAAAAGTCTGCAACATGAAAGTTGCAGCCCGAAAACGGGTCAGCACATGGAATATGCTAGCAATGTAACACATAGAGAATAATGAATGATAAGCCTGTACTACATGCATATGTGGCTAGTGGAAAAGCTCTACGGTTACAGTTTTGCATAAAGCCAGTTTTTCCCTACTGCAAAGGAATAAATTTGTTTAACTATCATGGTGGTTGTTAAACATTGAGAATGGTTGACAGCATCCTCAATCCCAATTAAAAGTACTCATTAAAAACCCAACAATATTAATTAGAGTAACATGTTGAGATTCACATGATATTCAAGTACTAGATACTCAAGATGTCCATAACCGGGGACACGGCTAATCATGATTAGTTTATACACTCTGCAGAGGTTTATGACTTTTCCCCACAAGACTCGATCCTCCGCTTGGTTTCTCGCACTACATGGTGTTTGAGAGACGGATGACCGAGACATAGTCTTTCATAAGCGTTTGCACCTTACGATGGGTAGACCGTATCACCTATAACCCCTACATCTGCTAGTCTACCACTGTAAGAGTTCACACGACTTAATCAACTATGCTAGAGCCCATAATAGCTTGTGGCTGCACACGGAAGTTACTAGCATGAATAATCTTATGATCCCTTTGAGCCTGGGTGGCGGTCCAAGAAAAACAGCAAGTCCTCGATAGAAACCAGGTGCCTCAATCCACCCAGATGTGTGTTTAAGTTGCCACCTTAAATAAACCATTAATTTAACAATCTCACATCTGTCATGGAATACACTCACCCAATCCACGCCTACTAGCATAGCATAGCATAATAAGCAAACGAGAAGTAACTCCCAAGGTCTCATAAGTAAAACAGGTAATAGGTACTACCTCAATCTACTTCCCATCCCACAATTTATTTTAGATCCTAATCATGCAAGTGTTCGAGGATTGATCTAATGCATAAAAACTGGGTGGTAGTAAAGGTATGATCAAGTGTTACTTGCCTTGGTGATGATCCATGAAACCTAGAGATTCAAGTAACAAGCGGCGACTCCGGTGATCTATCGCAGACAAACAACAAGCATACAATAAGTACTCATCTAATGCACCGTAAATCTCGAATAAAAGATCTAACCAGAAAGTTCAACTTAAGAACCCTGGTTGCAAAAAGAATCGAATCAAATAAAGCAACGAAAGTCAAACGACGAAAGAAAACAACTCGATTCTAGCAAGTTGAAACTAAGTAAAATTTTACAGCAGCAAAACTTTGTTTAGGTTGATTAGTCGGAACAGCGGTTTCGAGATGAAACTCCAGGCGCTAGAATCACCTGATTCCGATAAACGAGCGAGAAGATATACTAGAAAGAAAATCGGATCTGAAATCGCTATCAGAAAAATAGCGGAATAAATCCGATGAGAAAGAAAACGACGAACGGTTGAACGAACGGACGTTCATTAGGACGAACGGTTCGGCAAACGCTTGCTAAACAAAACCAGAAAGAAAAACCGGCGAGAAAAACCGATCTAGGGTTTCGGAAAGAAAACCGAAACAAAAAACCGATCTAGAAAACTGAACGAAACCGAACGATTCTGAAAAACCGAACCGAGGAAAAGAAAAGGTGACGCTGGCTGGGCTAGTACCTCAAGAGGCGAGGGCTCCGGCGTTGGCGTTGGGGTGGCGGCGGCACTTGGTGGCGGCGGTGTAGGGCGGCGGCGGCGGTGTAGGGCGGCAAGGCTGCCTGCGGAGGAGAGGAGAGGAGAGGTGTTGGTTTGATGTGTTAGAGGGGGGTGCTTGGGTATTTATATTGGGAGGGAGGGTTTTGCTTGGAGTAGGGGACAAGAATTAGAGTAGGATTAGGAATCCTAGGAATAAAAACGGAATAACGAACGGGTCAAATCCTACTAGGATTTGTAAAGAAAAGGAAACCGGGCGGCTCCTGGCTCCTCGGTGCGGGCGCTAGCGATGGCCTTGGCCTCTGCCGGCCGGTGGCTTACGGCTTGGGCCTTTGGCCCAAGGCCATGACTCTCTTTTTTTAATTCGGTTTCACGCGAGAAAAATACAGAAAAAAAATCTAAACGAACTCCAAAATTAATAAAGTAAACTTTCCCCGACTCCTAAAAATGAGTCGAACAAAATGAACATTTACTCGGGGCCTAAAATGCAATTTTTTGAAAACACGCATTTTTCCCTAAGGCAAATAAACTCCGAGAAAATCCAAAATTTGATTTATTTATTAAATCTTCATTTTCCTAAATTTTGGGAAAGTCATATTATTCCTTCTCTTATTTTTGATATTGGAAAAATATTTGAAGATAAAATAAATAAATCCAATGATCCTCTTTTCATAGTTTTGAGAGAACTCAAATACGAAAATTTCAAAATCTACAACTCTCTCCGAGGGTCCTTGAGTTGCGTGAAATTTCTAGGATCAACAAAATGCAAGAAAATATGATATGCATGATGATCTAATGCATAACATTCCAAATTGAAAATTTGGGATGTTACAAACCTACCCCTTTAGATGAATCTAGCCCTCGAGATTCGGGTTGGCTAGAAAATAGGTGAGGTGGTCCTTGAGCAAATCTTCTTCTCTTTCCTGTGTGGCTTCATCCTCGGTGTGGTGGCTCCACTGAACCTTGCAAAACTTGATAACCTTGCTGCGAGTAACTCTGCTGGCATATTCGAGAATCCTGACTGGTTTCTCCTCATATGTTAAATCATCCTTCAACTGAATTGCTTCAAGTGGCATCAGATTCTTAGCGGTACTTCCGCCATCTCGGCGTGACATTTCTTGGTGAGAAACATGGAACACGCCATGAACTCCCGACAGTCCTTCCGTAATTCCAGCTTATAAGCAACTTCTCCCATGCGCTGTAAGATCCTATACGGTCCAACTAAACGTGGTGCTAACTTTCCTTTAACTCCAAATCGCTTAACTCCTCGTAGTGGGGATACTCTAAGATAAACTCGCTCCAACTTCATATTCTATCGCCTTATGCTTTTGAATCCGCATAGCTTTTCTCGTTCGGATGGGCTACCTTGAGCCTATCGCGAATCAACTTAACCTTCATTCGACTCCTTGATCAAATCTGGTCCAAACAATCGACGGTCTCCAGCTTTGTCCCATGATAACGGTGTCCTACACCTCCTTCCGCATAAAGCCTCGAAGGTGCCATCTTCAAGCTGGTTTGGTAACTGTTGTTATAAGAAAACTCTGCATACGGCAAGTTATCATCCCAACTAGATCCATAATCTAGTGCACAAGATCTCAGCATATCCTCCAAAATCTGATTGACTCTCTCGGTCTGTCCATCGGTCTGTGGGTGGAAAGCTATATCAATTCCAGCCTGGTTCCCAATGTTTCGTGTAACCGATTCCAAAACTTTGAGGTAAATTGGGTTCCTCTATCCGACACGATACTCCTCGAACTCCGTGCAAACACACAATTCTGGTCATGTATATCTTTGCCAACTTAGCACTGCTATAGGTAGTCTTGACTGGAATGAAATGAGCTACCTTCGTCAAGCGGTCGACTATAACCCAAATCGAGTCATAGCCTAAACGAGTCTTTGGCAAACCCGTGATGAAATCCATGCCTAGTTTATCCCACTTCCATTCGGGTATTGGCAATGGCTGCAACAATCCTGCTGGCTTCTGATGTTTTGCCTTCACTCTCTGACATACATCCCAAACTGCTACATACTCCGCGATATCCTTCTTCATTCCGGTCCACCAGAATGTTTCCTTCAAATCTAAATACATCTTGGTATTTCCTGGGTGAATCGAGTAGGGTGAATCATGTGCTTCTTGCAAAATCAACTTCCTGATCTCCGTGTCATTTGGCACATAAACACGGTCCTCAAACCATAGGGTATCGTGCTCATCCTCACGAAATCCCTTTGCTTTTCCTTCGCTCATTTTCTTCTTTATATCCGCAATCTCTTTGTCCCTTTTCTGAGCTTCCCTGATTTTATCCATCAAGGTAGACTGAATCTCCAATGCTGCTACGTAGCCTCTCGGAACTATTTCCAAACATAGCTCACGAAGATCTTCTGCTAGCTCCTTTGGTATTTCTCCCGTCAATAGCGTATTGACATGGCTCTTGCGGCTCAATGCGTCTGCTACTACATTAGCCTTCCCGGGATGATAATGCAATCTCATATCATAATCCTTGATGAGTTCCAACCATCTCCTTTGTCTAAGGTTTAACTCCTTCTGCGTGAAAATGTACTTCAAACTCTTGTGATCCGTGTATACCTCACAATGATTTCCAATGAGAAAATGTCTCCATGTCTTCAATGCATGCACAACGGCTGCTAACTCCAAATCATGTGTGGCATAATTCAACTCATGAGGCTTAAGCTGTCGGAAGCATACTGAAACAACTCTTCCTTCCTGCATAAGCACTGCTCCAAGTCCTCGACGTGAAGCGCCGCAATACACCTCATAATCCTTGGTCCGATCCGCAAAATTAGCATGGTGAGGTAACCAATCTTTTCTTCAACTCCTGAAAACTTGCCTCACAATCCTCGGTCCATATGAACTTGGTATCCTTTTTCAGCAATTCCGTCATAGGCTTTGCAATCCTTGAGAAATTCTCAATGAATCTTGGTAGTATCCTCGCGAGTCCAAGGAAACTCGGATCTCTCCAACTGTCGTTGGTGCTTCCCATTTGGTTACGGTCTCAACCTTCGTGGGGTCAATGCTATCCCTTTCCGGATATAACATGTCCAAGAAATCCAACTTCCTTTAGTTAAAACTCACATTTGCTGAACTTGGCATATAATCGATGTTCCTCGTTTCTCCAAAACCAATCGCAAATGTTCCTTATGTTCTTCTTCATTCTTCGAGAAAACCAAAATATCATCTATGAACACCACGATTTAACTTATCCAAAACCCCATAAACACTTTGTTCATTAGGTTCATGAAATAGGCTGGCGCGTTAGTCAGTCCAAATGACATAACGGTATATTCATACAGTCCATATCTCGTGGTAAATGCTGTCTTAGGTATGTCCTGCCCCGAATCTTCAATCGATGGTACCCGATTGCAAATCGATCTTGGAAAACACTTTAGCTCCTTGCAAACGATCAAACAGATCATTTATCATAGGTAGTGGGTACTTGTTCTTGATCGTTACTTGATTTGAACCACGATAGTCTACAACCATCCTTAATGATCCGTCCTTCTTCTCTACTAAAAGTACGGGTGATCCCCAAGGCGAAGAACTTGGGCGTATATAACCTTTATCCATTAGCTCCTTAATCGCTTCTTGATTTCCGCCAAATCCTCGTGCGGGCATCCTGTATGGTCGCCTCGATATTGGGCTTGTACCGCAAAAGTTCTATCAAAACTCAATGTCTCTATCCGTGGCATTCACCGCAACTCTTCCGAAATACATCGGAAATCCCTTACCATCGGTACTTCTTCCCGCACAACTCCCGATAAGGAATTTACTTGTGCTCTCCTCGCTCATGCCATGATACATACTTGATTCTCCTCCTTCGGGTGGTAAGCAAAATTGACTTAGTGGCGCAATCTATGTTCCTCCATACTTGATAACCAATCCATGCCTAATATCACATCCAATCCTTGGGATTCCGTAACTATTAGGTCCGAGGGAAAACATAGTGTCCAATCCTTAATGGCAGTCGATCACACCATATACTAGCCATCTATTCTGCTCGGGTGAGGTTACTAGCATGGGTGACCTAAGGGCTTGGGTTGGTAATTTGTACTTATCCACAAATCCCTTGATATGTATGAATGTGATGCACCAAGATCGAAAAGAACTAGTGCAGTAAATGACTTAACCAAAACTTACCGACATCGTGATCGGGCTGATCTTCAACCTCCTCCACGGTAACGTGGTTCACTTGTCCTTTATTGAAAGGGTTTGGCTTCTTTCCGAGTTTCCATTTCCACCTTGGCCTTCGGACATTCATTTGCATAATGTCCGCTCTTGGAACACTTGTAACAGTGACATGACTCAAGTCTTTCTTGGTTGGGGTTGATGGTGTGGTCCGTTCTCGCCATTGCTTCCTCCATTCCCATTTCCATTTTTGTGGCCATTATGGTTGTGCGAACTACCTCCTCCATGGGTATGCTGAAACCTGAACTCCCCGCTTAGGGGTATAACGGGCTTCATTGGCTCCGAGTTATACTTCCCTGCCCATACTTCCTCTTGCGGTTCTCAATTTGCTGCTGCTTTCCTTCAATCATGAGGGCACGGTCTACCAACTCCCGGTAGTTATTGAAACTTGCTACCATCAACTACATGCTTAATTCATCATTCAGTCCTTCCAAACTTCTCCCGCTTAGTCGCATCCGTAGCAACGCTATCCGGGGCATAACGTGCTAACTTACTAAAATCATCCACATACTCGCCAACAGTCCTTCCTCCTTGGCGAAGTTGCGAAACTCACGCTTCTTCATGGCCATAGCTCCTGCCGAGACATGGGCAAGGCGGAAAGCTTGCTGAAACCGATCCCATGTGACAATGTCTCTGTGGTAAGTGGCTGTAAAATTCTCCCACCATGCTGCTGGGTCCTCCAAGCTGGTGTGCAGCAAACTTCTCCTTTTCTCCATCTCAGACATCCCGCAGTGGTCAACTCCTCCCTACCTTACGGAGCCAATCATCTGCTACTATCGGCTCGGTGCTACCGGAAAACACCGCGGTTCAGCCTTAAGAAACGTGTCAAGTGATCTGCAGTGGTGGTGGTGGTGGGTTGTTGTTGTTGCCTTGGTTCTGTATCAATGTTTGGATCAAAGTGTTCTGCTGCTGGATCAACTGGGTGATCTCTCAAGGGAAAACAAACCCGGGTCGCGCCTCGGGGCATCTGATGGGTTTAGAAAAGATGAGAAATTAAGAAGTAGAGTGAGGTCTAAGGAGAAACACTACCCAAATGTATATGAGCAAATGCACACAAAATCACTTCATTCAATTCAAACAAAGGGCTTACAACGATCTAACTATCGCAAAAGTGCGTGTACTATGATGTTACATGGAGGTAATACTACTAATGTGTGGGGTCATCTACTAATTTGAACCGTGGAAGACTCCATGATGTCCGCCCACTTCGCTCTTCAAAATCGGGTTCACTTGGATCCGAATCGGTGTCGCCGATGATGATGTAGTTGCTCGGGCAGCCGATGTACTTGTCTTCATTCTTGAGCGCCAATTTCTTCTTGAGTTCTTCAATCTCATACTTAAGATCGTTATTGTGTCTTGCTACAGCTACGATCTCGCCCATGTAGTCCTTACGTAGACTTTAGTTCTTCTTCAAGTTCGATGATCCTTCCTTCGCATCCTTCAATTCGATCATATCATTGCACATCTGGTTCTCCGGCATTGAATGTGCTGGTTTAACTCCGGATGAAAGCTGCAATGGATCTATCCTTCTTGGTGCCGACTATCTCCCATTGTTCATCTCGGCGTCCGCAAATCTGATAGATGGTGTCCTTGAGGTCTTCTTGGTAAACTTCTCCAATGCGCCCCATGGTGATATGAGCTGCCATGCTCTTTCCTGCACTCCGTGTTGGTGCATCGAAAACACTATCTATAGGCTTGGTGATTGGGGCAAATGTCCTTCCTTAACGTGAGCTTGAATCTTCCAGCGCTCTTCTTCAGCAGAGTGGCGCTGAAAGTCCCGTGAAACTTGGTAGTCCAATGTTCGTGTACTTGGTGACTTCCTTCAAGTGAAATCCAAAAGGTGTGCCTTCATCCGGTTGGGCGATTTGATCTTCAAGGCCCTTCATCCTAAAAGAGTAGAAAAGATGAGGAGTTAGAAAATGGAAGAGAGTAGTGATCTATGGTTTTAACTTAGTGGTCGTGTCCTACAGTCAACAGTGTGCTCGATACCATCTCTCAGAGCGACCCGACCGAATGGATCAAGTCTCGTGCTCGTGTGTCATCCTCGGATCAAGAATGCCGACACCACACAAGATTTCAAGGATTTATAACAGAGTAGCAATCACACACTTATTACATCGCTGCCCAAAAGAGGACTTATTACAATAAATATGGCTTAAGGCCATCTAATAACGATAACAGCGAAGACTTGGAAGATAAGTGAGTCCATCAACTCCAAATGCATCATCGAGTATAGAACCACGACCTAAAGCACCTTACTGTCATTCGAAAAGTCTGCAACATGAAAGTTGCAGCCTAAAACGGGTCAAGACATGGAATATCTTGGCAATGTAACACATAGAGAATAATGAATGATAAGCCTGTACTACATGCATATGTGGCTGGTGGAAAAGCTCTACGGTTACAGCTTTTGCATAAAGCCAGTTTTTCCCTACTGCAAAGGAATAAATTTGTTTAACTATCATGGTGGTTGTTAAACATTGAGAATGGTTGACAACATCCTCAATCCCAATTAAAAGTACTCATTAAAACCCAACAATATTAATTAGAGTAACATGTTGAGATTCACATGATATTCAAGTACTAGATACTCAAGATGTCCATAACTGGGACACGGCTAATCATGATTAGTTTATACACTCGCAGAGGTTTATGACTTTTCCCCACAAGACTCGATCGCCTCCGCTTGGTTTCTCGCACTACATGGTGTTTGAGAGACGGATGACCGAGACATAGTCTTCGTAAGCGTTTGCACCTTACGATGGGTAGACCGTATCACCTATAACCCCTACATCTGCTAGTCTACCACTTTAAGAGTTCACACGACTTAATCAACTATGCTAGAGCCCATAATGGCTTGTGGCTGCACACGGAAGTTACTAGCATGAATAATCTTATGATCCCTTTGAGCCTGGGTGGCGGTCCGAAGAAAACAGGCAAGTCCTGATAGAAACCAGGTGCCTCAATCCACCCAGATGTGTGTTTAAGTTGCCACCTTAAATAAACCATTAATTTAACAATCTCGCATCTTTCATGGAATACACTCACGCAATCCACGTCTACTAGCATAGCATAGCGTAATAAGCAAACGTAGAAGTAACTCCCAAGGTCTCATAAGTAAAACAGGTAATAGGTACTACCTCAATCTATTTCCCATCCCACAATTTATTTTAGATCCTAATCATGCAAGTGTTCGAGGATTGATCTAATGCATAAAAACTGGGTGGTAGTAAAGGTATGATCAAGTGTTACTTGCCTTGCTGATGATCCGCGAAACCTAGAGATTCAAGTAACAAGCGGCGACTCCGGTGATCTATCGCAGACAAACAACAAGCATACAATAAGTAATCATCTAATGCGACGGTAAATCTCGAATAAAAGATCTAACCAGAAAGTTCAACTTAAGAACCCTGGTTGCAAAAACAATCGAATCAAATAAAGCAACGAAAGTCAAACGACGAAAGAAAACAACTCGGTTCTAGCAAGTTGAAACTAAGTCAAATTTTACAGTAGCAAAACTTTGTTTAGGTTGATTAGTCGGAACGGCGGTTTCGAGATGAAACTCCAGGCGCTTGAATCACCTGATTCCAATAAACGAGCGAGAAGATAGACTAGAAAGAAAATCGGATCTGAAATCGCTATCAGAAAAATAGCGGAATAAATCCGATGAAAGAAAACGATTAACGGTTGAACGAACGGACGCTCATTAACGAAGCAAACGGTGATCACGCTCGTTAGGACGAACGGTCCGCTAACGCCATAAACAAAACCGGAAAGAAAACCGCGAGAAAAACCGATCTAGGGTTTCGAAAGAAAACCAAACGAAAAACCGATCTAGAAAACTGAACGGAAACCGAACGATTACTTAAAAACCGAACCGAGGAAAAGAAAAGGTGACGCGGTGCGGGCTAGTACCTCAAGAGGCGAGGGCTCGGCGGCGGCGTTGGGTGGCGGCGGCGGCACTTGGCGGCGGTGTAGGTAGGCGGCGGCGTGTAGGGCGGCGGTGCTGCTGCCAGGAGGAGAGGAGAGGAGAGGTGTTGGTTTGATGTGTTAGAGGGGGGGTGCTTGGGTATTTATATTGGGGAGGGAGGGTTTTGCTTGGAGTAGGGGACAAGAATTAGAGTAGGATTAGGAATCCTAGGAATAAAAACGAATAACGAACGGGTCCAAATCCTACTAGGATTTGTAAAAGAAAAGGAAACCGGGCGGCTCCTGGCTCCCGGTGCGGCGCAAGGCTAGCGATGGCCTTGGCCTCTGGCCGGCCGGGCTGGCTTGGCGGCTTGGCCCAAGCGCCATGCTCTTTTTTTAATTCGGTTTCACAAGAAAAATACAGAAAAAAATCTAAACGAACTCCAAAATTAATAAAGTAAACTTTCCCGACTCCTAAAAATGAGTCGAACAAAATGAACTTTTACCGGGGCCTAAAATGCAATTTTTGAAAACACGATTTTCCCTAAGGCAAATAAACTCCGAGAAAAATCCAAAATTTGATTTATTTATTAAATCTTCATTTTCCTAAATTTTGGGAAATTCATATTATTCCATCTCTTATTTTTGATATTGGAAAAATATTTGAAGATAAAATAAATAAATCCAATGATCCTCTTTTCATAGTTTTGAGAGAACTCAAATACGAAAATTTCGAAATCTACAAATCTCTCCGAGGGTCCTTGAGTTGCGTGAAATTTCTAAGATCAACAAAATGCAAGAAAATATGATATGCATGATGATCTAATGTATAACATTCCAAATTGAAAATTTGGGATGTTACAGGAGTTGAAGTGGAGCATGTCGGTTAAATCATCGATAGGGGCTATGAAGTGGGTGGTGGGTGGGTTTTGAATTTCTTCGTCATCCGCATCCCAACCTTGCTGACCATAGTCCGGCCACGGCTCTCCTGATAAAGAGAGAGATTTTAGTGAATTCGGAATGTCGCCGAAGGGCGAGTGCTGAAAGATGTCCGCGGCGGCGAACTCCATGATCAGCGCCCAATCGGATTCGATCGGCAGGGGCGCGGAAGGTTCGGAGTCCGGAGAGGAGTCCGGCACCTTGGAGTCATGAGCTTCATAGAGGACAAGGCTGGTGTTCGGCTCGATCGTCGTAGAGATTGCAGCCTCCGAGGCGGTGTCCAGCCACCCGTCCTCGATTGGCGCAGTCGGCTCCGAGCTAAGGGTCAGAGCGGACACGGGTGCGGCCTCCAGGGTACTGTTCGGCGGCAGAGCTAGATCATGCTCATCGTAATAAAGGCGGCGCGCCGGCTGTGGCTCGAACCCGCTGAAGATCAAGTCTCGTGGACGCCACCGTAGTTCAAACTTCCAAATCTGACCTGATGGCCAGGGCGAAGCTTTCGATCTGCTCCAGACGGCTGCTTAATTGGCCCGCAGATGCAAAGCCGCCGAATACGAAGATCTGTCCGGGAGAAAAGTCTCACCTGGACCGCATCATTGTTGATGATCGGAGGAGCCATCGGGCCTAAAGGTGACGACACAAAGGAACTCTCAATGAAAGCACCAATGTCGGTGTCAAACCGGCGGATCTCGAGTAGGGGTCCCGAATCGCGCCTAGGCGGATGGTAACAGGAGACAAGGGACACAATGTTTTACCTGTGTTCGGGCCCTCTCGATGGAGGTAAAACGCTACTCCTGCTTGATTAATATTGATGATATGGGTAGTACAAGAGTACATCTACAACGAGATCAGAGAGGCTAAACCCTTGAAGCTAGCCTATGGTATGATTGTTGTTTGTCCTACGGACTAAAACCCTCCGGTTTATATAGACACCGGAGAGGGCTAGTGAGGGAGTCCTGGATTAGGGGGTGTCCGGATGGCCGGACTATGACCTTTGGCCGGACTCCTGGACTATGAAGATACAAGATTGAAGACTTCGTCCCGTGTCCGGAGGGGACTTTCCTTGGCGTGGAAGGCAAGCTTGGCAATACGGATATGTAGATCCCCTTCCATTGTAACCGACTCTGTGTAACCCTAGCCCTCTCCGGTGTCTATATAAACCGGAGGATTTTAGTCCGTAGGACGAACAATAATCATACCATAGGCTAGCTTCTAGGGTTTAGCCTCTCTGATCTCGTGGTAGATCTACTCTTGTACTACCCATATCATCAATATTAATCAAGCAGAGTAGGGTTTTACCTCCATCGAGAGGGCCCGACCTGGGTAAAAACATCGTGTCCCTTGTCTCCTTTACCATCCGCTTAGACGCACAGTTCGGGACCCCTATCGAGATCCGCCGGTTTTGACACCGACATTGGTGCTTTCATTGAGAGTTCTCTCTGTCGTCACCTTTAGGCCCGATGGCTCCTTCGATCATCAATAACGACGAGGTCCAGGTGAGACTTTTCTCCCGGACATATCTTCAGATTCGGCGGCTTTGCACTGCGGGCCAACTCGCTTGGCCATCTGGAGCAGATTGAAAGCTACGCCCCTGGCCATCAGGTCAGATTTGGAAGTTTGAACTACACGGCCAATGTCCGCGGAGACTTGATCTTCGACGGGTTCGAGCCACAGCCAAGCGCGCCGCACTCTTACGATGGGCATGATCTAGCTCGCCAATCAACAAAGGTCCCGGAGGCCGCACAAAGTTGTCCGCCCGACTTTTTAGCTCGAGCCGATTGGCGCCCATCGAGGACGGGTGGCTGGACGCCGCCTCGGGGGCTGCAATCTCTACGGCGATCGAGCCGAACATCATATCTGTCCTTTGTGACGCTCGTGACTCCAAGGTGCCGGACTCCTTTCCGGACTCCGAACCTTCCGCGCCCCTGCCAATCGAATCTGATTGGGCGCCGATCATGGGGTTCACCGCAGCGACATCTTTTCAACACTCGCCTTTGGCGACATTTTGAATTCACTAAAGTCTCTCTTTATCAGAGAGCCCTGGCCGGACTATGGTCGGCAAGGTTGGGATGCGCACGACGAAGAAATTCAAAGCCCACCCACCACCCACTTCATAGCCACTGTCGATGATTTAACCGACATGCTTAACTTCGACTCCGAAGACATTGACGGTATGGACGATGATGTAGGAGACGAACAGGAACCAGCGCCTATAGGCCGCTGGACAACCACCCCATCTCACGATGTATACATGGTCGATACACCTAAATAAAACGACGACGAGGAACAAAGGGATGCAAAGAGGGACCGTTCCCTCGAAAAGCAATCAAAGCGGCGGCGTAAGCGCCGCTCCAAACCCCACCTTGATAGAGAAAACAGCCATACAGACCCAGCCATAGAGCAGGGCGAACCGGCGGACGAAGAACATGCCATCGAGCAACCACCCGAACAGGGCAACTTGGATAAACAACCCGTCCCCGGCGAAGACAACAGTCCGGACGACGTCTCGCTGGACAAGTTGCTGGAGCAGAAGAACCTACAAAAAAGGCTCGTCGCCATTGCGCGTAGCCTGAAAAAGCAGAAGCGGAAGCTCAAAACAGCGGAAGATGCACTCATAATTAGATGGGGCAAAGTACTCAACACCGCAGACAAATATGGCGACAGTCGTCGCACAAAGAGCTATCCGAAGCGAAAATTATTGCCGGAAATCGATGATGAGGCCTTAGAGCCCCCGTAATCAAAAAATAATAGGGAAGCCACCCGGTCGGACAAATGACCCCGTGGCCAACACAGTGCGGCAAAGGACGCTGCACACAAGCCGACACGCAATCCGCACAAGGATTCGCATCAAAATGATGGCCCAGCCAGATCTATCTATGGGCCAAGAAAGCAAGCTCTAGCAAGCAATGCAACACATCAAATATCCGAACATCATGGTATGCCCAGATATAGGGGCGCCGCACACCCCCTATGTTTCACCAATGAGGTGCTGGATCATGAATTTCCAGCGGGATTCAAGCCCGTAAACATAGAGGCATACGGCTGTAACACCCGGATAATCATGCTACAGTAATCTCACGTTGATGGTGCCACGTCACCTCACATCAGAGATAATCTTGGGTTGAATCAAACCGCTTTCAAATTTAATTCAAATATATGAGGACAATAAAAGTTTAAAAAAAAATCAAAATCAAAACTAAAATGTTCGGGGGTTGTCAAATATTACAAAGTTAATTATGGTGGGGTGCACACATTTTTGTAAAGTGTCTGGATATTTTAAATAAATTAAAACAGAAAAGGAAAAATAAGAAAAGGTAAATAAAACAAAAAAGGGAGAGGGGAAAACCCCATCGGCCACAACCGGGCCAAGCCCACTGGCCCAGCTGCCAGCCTCGGCCCGCCCACCCCTCACTCCCATTACCCCCTGGTCGACGGAAACCCTAGCCGCCCCACTCCACCCGATCCCTTCTCCTCCCTCCCGCTGATCGCCTGGATCCGCCTGATCCCGACGCCTCGACGCCGGGCGCCCCACCGCCTGGCCCTCACCTCCTCCTCCTCCCGACCGGTCACAGAGGGCGCCTGACGCCTTGTCGCCTCGAGCCGCCTCGACGACCACCTCGCCGACCCACCGCCTGCCGCCGAGCGCCTCCGCCCTCCTCCTCGCCGGTCGCCTGACCGCCCCGAGCACCTTACAGAGATCCCACGGCCCCCCGTGAGCTCTTCCTCCCTGCTTCGCTTGTCGCCGAGGGGTCGACCCCGCCGGTCGCCATGGCCGGAGCTCGCCTCGTGCCGCCGCGCTGCCCGGCCGGCTCAAGGCCGACTCACCGCGCTCACAGCCTCTCCTCGCTTCCTCCGCCGGTCGAGGCCCCTCCTCTCCCCCTCGCTCCTCCGCACTGAGCGCCCCATCGCGGGATCTCATCGCCGGCGCCTTCCGGTGACTAAATGGTCACGGGCCGAGCCCTTGTGCTCAGCTGCCGCGCAAGCCCCCGCCTTCCGTTAGCCCAGAGCGATCCCGCTGATTTCCGAATCCCACCGCCTCCGCCGCCGCCGGCGGCTGCTTCCGCCAAGTCCGGACGTGCTCTCGCCATCGATGGACGCGGCGGCCTCTCCCTGTTTGAACGCACTACCATGCCATTTTGGCACGGACGGCGAATCCCGGCGAGGTTCGGCGCTTCTCCGCCACGGAGCGCCTCGAGTTTCCCCAACGCCGCCGCCGACGGGCCGACACTGGGCCACCACAGGTCATCGACCGTGGGTTCTAGGGGCCCGGCCGCCTGTTGACCCACCAACATGCCGACGGGCACCCAAAGTACACCGACCGCAGCCCCCCTAGAACGTTAAAAATAAATAATGATAATAAATAAAATAAATAAAATGAATAAATTAAAATAAAAATGCTAATTAATTAATTAATTAACTAAGTTAATTAACGTAATTAATCATGTTTAATTAACCTAATTAATCTGTTAATTAAACTAACTAGGGAATTAGTTAACAGTCATTGACGAACGGGACCCACATGTCGGGTTGACCAAGTCAACCTCGCCGATCGCCGACATCA
This sequence comes from Aegilops longissima, assembly GCA_021605205.1. Taxonomy (NCBI): domain Eukaryota; kingdom Viridiplantae; phylum Streptophyta; class Magnoliopsida; order Poales; family Poaceae; genus Aegilops; species Aegilops longissima. The sequence goes on from CM038680.1 coordinate 299,643,251, forward strand.
AGATGACATCATGCCGACGCTATAAATCCATTTTTCAATTAATTAATTAATTAATTAAATTCCGAAATTAATAAAATCTTTAGAAAATCATATCTTTTAATCCGTATCTTGATTAAAATATTTTCAACATGAAAGTTGCTCGTAACGACGAGGCTTAATCCGGATACGCAGTCCATTCGTCCGCCACACACCCCTAACCTATCGAACCTGCAACTTTCCTCCTCCGCTTCTCGCCGAAAACACTAAACACCGGAATACTTTCCTGATGTTTCTTAACCAAGCACCACCTCATACCACGTTAGGGCACGCCTAGCATCGCTATTTGTCATGTCATGCATCGATATGCATCTGCTTACTTGGTATTCATTGTTTCTTCCCCTCTTCTCTTCGGTAGACTACGAGACCGACGCCGCTGCTTGCTGGGTTCGACTACGGTGTTGACGACCCTCTCTCTTGCCGTGAGCAACCAGCAAGCCCCCCTTGATCACCAGATATCGCTTACTCTTCTCTATACCGCTTGCATTAGAGTAGTGTAGCATGTTACCGCTTTCAGATACTCCTATATCGCTGCATAGCCTCGTCCTTGTTACCATGTTGTTACTTTTTACCGCAATCCTATATGCTTAGTATAGGATGCTAGTACTTTCATCCGTGGCCCTACATTCTTGTCCGCTCCGCCGTGCTATACTATCGGGCCGTGATCACTCGGGAGGTGATCACGGTATATACTATATACTTATACATGATACATGTGGAGACTAAAGTCGGGTCGGCCGGTGGAGCACCCATGAGTGGATCTTTGTGGCGGAGCGACAGGCAGGTTGAGACCGCTTAGGAGAGAGGTGGGCTCGGCCTCTGCTCGGGCGCTCGCGGATACTTAACACGCTTAACGAGATCTTGGTATTTGATCTGAGTTGGCTACGAGCTTATACGCACTAACCATCTACGCGGGAGTAGTTATGGGTATCCCGACGCCGTGGTATCACCGGCACTTCGTGACGCCTTGACCGAAGCTGCGCCGGATTGGACTGGAACGCCACTAGGCTAGGTCTGCTCGCCGCGATATGCAACGTGCAGGTGTGCTCAGGCGATGGGCCTGCACCCTGGGCTTAGGTTTAGACCGCGGTGCTGGCCTCTCTGTTGAGCCTAGGTAGGGCTGTGACGTGTTGATCTTCCACGGCCGGGCATGACCCAGGAAAGTGTGTCCAGCCAAATGGGACCAAGTGTGCTGGGTAAGATGGTGCACCCCTGCAGGGAAGTTAATCTATTCGAATAGCCGTGATCTTCGGTAACAGGACGACTTGGAGTTGTACCTTGAGCTTATGACAACTAGAACCGGATACTTGATAAAACACACCCTTCCAAGTGCGGATACAACGGTGGTCGCTCTCTCGTGGATATGAGGAGGGATCGCCGGGTAGGATTATTGCTATGTGATGTTACTTGGAGGACTTCAGATTGCCCTCCCTACTGTTGCAAGACAGTGTCCGTGGCGTAGTCTTCGATAAGACTAGCTGTCCCCTCTTATTCTCGGCATTCTGCAGCTCAGTCCACCGATATGGCCCTTTACACATATATCCATGCATATGTAGTGTAGCTCCTTGCTTGCGTAGTACTTTGGATGAGTACTCACGGTTGCCTTGTTCCCCTTTTCCCTACCTCTACTCGATTGCTGCAACTGCACGATGGAGCCCAGAGCAGACGCCACCGCCGATGACGACTACTTCTGGAGGTGCCTACTACTACGCAGCAGCCACGACGGCGACCTGTGAGTAGGTTAGGAGGATCCTGTGCAGGAGGCCTGCGCCTCTTCGATTTGTATCCCAGTTTGTGCTAGCCTTCTTAAGGCAACCTTGTTTAACTTATGTCCAGATCAGATATTGTTGCTTCCGCTGACTCGCCTATGATCGAGCACTTGTATTCGAGCCCTCGAGGCCCCCGGCTTGTATTATGATGCTTGTATGACTTATTTATGTTTTAGAGTTGTGTTGTGATATCTTCCGTGAGTCCTCGATCTTGATCGTATACATTTGCGTGCATGATTAGTGTACGATTAAATCGGGCGCCACAAGTTGGTATCGAGCCGATCGCTCAGAGGAATCCCCTTCCACACTCCTTGGTCAAGTCGAGTCTAGACATTGCAAAACTTTTACTAACTTGGCTGTGTGCCTTACGGCCCACGCCGCCATCGGGTGGTACTAGGATCTTTTACTCCTCGACCTTTACTCGACTCAACTCTCTTCTACTCGGGTTAAACGATTTTACTAACTAACACTAGGATCCCGTGACCACATTCACCCCAAAGTTGGATAAAGCCATAGTTATTCTTGGAATTGTATTTTGATCAATTTCCACACCGCCATTTGACTCCTTTGAAACATCTTTGTTTTCAGATGGAACCCACGAGGCAGGTCGCCGTAGCCACACGACGGCCATTGGTGCTCGGGATCACTGCGGTGCTAGCAGAGATGATGACCTATCCGGGTTATCGCTGGCACCCCGAGTACACCGCCTTTGAGGAGCACCAGACTATAACCAGGAGCAGTACCGCCATCGTCCACCTCTACTCGGGAGTATGACTCCACCATCGGTCGCACACCGCACATGGTGTTGGGGTGACTATCGATATGGCGGTCCACGATGCTGCTTATGCTGCTCTAACACGCCTTCGTGGAGAGTATCGAGAGTTGGACACCTCCCCTTCGTGCACATTGCTATCGCGTCGATGTTGGTGAGGAGGGTTACTACACCGCTGCCTACTCCATCGTCACCAGAGAGCCTTCTACCATCGTAACTTTGTTCGCATGCCGATGGGCTGGATCGAGCTAACCGAGCTCTTCGCCACGAGTTGTACATCACCCGTCAAGACCTTTACCGTGCTCGACGCTATGCACCCTTTGTCCGATCCAGAGCTGCCGCTTCTGCGATCTACCCAGCCAGACCGTGATGCCCTGTGGTGTCGGTTGGCGACGCGGGAGGCTACTCTCCCGCACTAGGTCCTCTTCGCCACTTGGACGCCGGGTTCAGCACTGTGAGTATCCGCGCCCCTGTGTCACCGACGTGGAGGACTATCCGCTGCCACACTACCAGCTTTCAGCTACAGCTACCTCCGCAGATCACCGCGTGGGACTGATGTAGGCTTGCTTGTTAGTGTTAGATGCATTCGCCATGAGCTGCGTGTCGCCTATGATGTCTTAGTCTATGTAATTGAACTCGTGTATCGAACTCTATGCATGATCCCTTTTGTAAGATATGCCAACTACTATGTAGTTTCTATCGTGCTGCTTTCATTATGCATGTTTCATCATGAATGCTTCTTGTCCTTTGCATGAATTTCTCAAATGCTGAACTACCCCTGTTATACAATAGCAGGATGGTTAGACCAGCTGGTCGTGGTCGTGGTGGCAACTTCCCACCACCACCTGAGTACATGGCTGGTATGATCCAACAGCTTGAGATGAATCGCCAGTTCATGGAAAACATGATGGCTCGCTTCTCGCCCCAATATGAACCAAAGAGCCAAACACCACAACTCGCAGGATTTCATACGCCCAATCCAAGCGTGTACCGCAGCTCAACCCAGCCACTGGATGTCGATGATCGCCCGTGACATCACCTATGAGATGGAGTCTGCTGATGTAGCCCCCGCCACTATGTCACTTTTGCTTCCTTCTTCTCAAGGGACCGCAGCTCAATGGTGGGACAGCCACAGCGCATTTCGCCAGCTTGGAACACTCATCACCGCCGACTTCCAAGCCGCTTTCCGTGCCGCTTCATCCTCAAGGGTCATGGACCGAAGAAGCGTGAGTTCCGCAACCTCACCCAAGGCAACAAGACTGTTGAAGCTTATCAGCGAGAGTTCTTGGACTTGTCTCGCTATGCTGAAGAGGATATTGCAACTGATGCACGCAGACAAGAGAAGTTCCGTGACGACCTTCAAGCTGACATCAAGCTCGCACTTCTAGTGCACGACTTTGCTGATTTCGCCACCTTGGTGAACAAGGCTATCAATGTCGAAACTGGTCTGCAGGAATACCAGAGCTCTAACAAAGAACTGCGACACGGGCTCATCTTGGGCCCGTCCTCGCAGAAGCGTAAGATATGGATTCCCAACAGATGTACCAACCGAATGCACTCGCTCCAAGGCGTAGCTATGCTGCACCTCGCCCCGCCTACTTCAACTAAGCACCCAAAGCTTCCAGCTCCACCACCCCAAGCCCTGCTCCCACTCCCAATAATGGCTTGTGCTTGTGTGTGGACAACCAGGAACCGTGCTAGAGAATGCAACCAGAACCGTAATCAGTGGCCCTTCCAATGATCGGCCGTGGAAACACCCAGCCCCGCAACAACACCGCCAAGCCTTATGGTCGAAGTTCAGGCCAACCACGTTGATCCGAACGAAGCTCAAGACCAGCCTGCCATCGTGATGGGTACACTCCTCGTAAATTCAAGACCAGATCTGTTTTATTCGATTCAGAGCATCGCATTCATTCATGTCAAGACTTTGCATACAAGCACGACGTTAAGTGTGAGGAGATGAACTCTTCGGTAGTGGTAAAACCCCTTGGGACAATGTCAAACCTCCATGGTTGGCGCCGACGCCCCGTGGAAATCGAAGGGCTGGAATTCTATGCCTCACCCATTATCCTCAAGACATCTAACATCGACCTCATTTTGGGATGGATTGGTTGAAAGCGATATCGCATCAATCGCTTGCGCCACTAAGACCGCCCATCTGCTACACCCTTCGATGAAATAATAAGCTACAATGCTCGTCTCGGTTCAGATGCCGAGGCAAGGCTCTATGCATTGAATGCATTGAACGCCGCACCCTCGAGGGCATTGAAAACATTCCTGTCATTCGCGATTTCCAAGACGCTCTTTCTCAAGAACTTCCAGGATTCCTCGCTAGACTGTCGAATTCGCCATCGACTTGAAACCAGCACCACTCCTATAGCCAAGCGACCCTACAAGATGCCGCCGCATGAACTCCTTGAGCTAAAGGAGGAAATCGACAAATCTCTTCAAAGTGGTTTCATTCGCCCAAGTTGCTCTCCTTGGAGAGCACCTCTCTTTGTCAAGAAGAAGGATGGGACAAACCGATTGGTCCAAGACTACCGCCCCATAAATCAAGCTACCATTCGAATAAGTATCCTCTTCCTCGGATCAATGATCTTTATGATCAACTGGTTGGTTCGTCGCTGTTCTCGAAACTCGACTTGAGGTTGGGTTACCACCAGATCCGTGTTCGTGAGGAGGATATCCCCAAGACCGCATTCGTGACTCGTTATGGTTCATACGAGTACACCGTCATGTCCTTCGGCTTAACCAATGCTCCAGCCACCTTCTCTCGCCTGATGAACTATATATTCATGGATTACCTCGACAAGTTCGTCGTGGTTTATCTGGATGATATCCTGATATTTTCCAAGAATGAAGAAGAACATGCTGAACATCTTCGCCTTGTTTGGAAAAGCTACGAGAGCATCAACTATATGCCAAGTTCTCCAAATGTGAATTCGGCTTCCAAGTAACCTATCTGGGCATGTCATCTCTAAGGATGGTATTGCCGCCAACCCCGAAAGAGTTCAGGCTATTCTTGATTGACTCCTCCAAGAACGTTAATAAGTCGAAGTTTTTCGGTCTCGCCAACTATTGCCGTCGATTCGTCGAGAACTTCTCCAAGATTGCCGTGCCTCCGACTAACCTGTTGTATAAGGGCGTCAAGTTCCAATGGATGATAAATGCCGTGAAAGTTTCAGGCACTCAAAGACAAGTTGACTTCGCCCCAATGCTAGCTCCTCCCGATACTAAGAAGGACTTCATCATTTATCGCGACGCTTCCGTCAAGGATTAGGCGGTGTCCTAATGCAAGAGCGCAAAGTGGTTGCTTATGCCTCTCGACAATTGCGCCTCACGAAGAGAACTACCCAGTTCACGACCTCGAGATTGTTGCTGTCATTCATGCATCAAGCAAAGGGCGACATTACCTTCTCGTAATCGCTAGAGATCTTCACGCACCACCAAAGTCTGAAGTATCTGTTTACTCAGCCAGACCTGAACCTCCGTCGCAGAGATGGATGGAGACTGTTGCACTTTGATTTGGGTATTTCCTATACGCCGAGCAAGGCTAATGTAATGGCTGATGCCTTGAGCCGCAAGTCTTATCTGCAACCACCTTCAGTTCACCAAGTTCAGCCCCACTTGTTGAAGAATTCAGAAAGCTGAACCTCCATATTGTTCCTCCGGTGCACTCGCCCTCCTCCGGAGTTCCGCAAGATGAATCTCCGTGTTGTTTCCCAGTGGTTCCTCTATACCGGCTGTTGAACCCGATCTCGTGGCACCATAAAGACAATGCAGGATTTGACTCAAGTCTACAAGATTAAGCGCGACCTCAAAGAAGGAAATCCTCATTCTTCACTATTGTCGATGATGGCGCCTTTGTACTTCAAAGGCCGCCTTAGTGGTTCCGTAAGAAGGAAAACCTGAATATGACTCGAAGGTTATGAAAGAAGCTCATGATACGCCTCTATGTATCCATCCCGGTAGTAGAAAGATGTATCAAGACATTCGCCGAGATTACGTGGTCTAATATGAAGCAAGACATTGCTCGCTATGTTGTTGAGTGTGACGCTTTGCCGTCAGATCAAAGCGTAACATCAAAGGCCTGCTGGAACTCGCAACCTATCTCTATTCCGAATGGAAATGGGACCATGTTGAAATGGACTTCGTCACCGGATTTCCCAAATCGCAGAAAGGTAATGATGCTATTCTTGTCGCCATTGACCGCTTTCTAAAGTTGCACATTTTCCGCGGTCAAAGAAACGATCATCGCTAGTCAGCTTGCAACGCTCTATATGTCCGTAATTGTTTCACTTCACGGTATTCCACCGTTATCAGCTCGGACCGTGGCAGCTTATTCACTTCAAGATTACGGGCAAGTTTTCAAGAAGCTATGGGGACTCATTTATCTTTCAAGATCTGCGCTTCATCCATGATCACAAGGGCAAGTTGAACGTGTCAACCAAGTTCTCAAGACATGCTTCGAGCTTGTGTTATTTCCTTCGCAAGAAGTGGAGGAATCTCCCATATGCTGAGTTCTCTTATAATAATAGCTATCAAGCTAGTCTCAAGATGGCCCCTTCAAGTGTTATATGGACGAAAGTGCCGAACCCTCCGAACTGGTCGAAATCGGGAACGCCCACTCTTCGTCCGGATATTATCCAACATGTCAAGAACAAGTCCGCATTATTCGCGAGAATCTCAAGACCGCTCACCACGCTAAAAGAGTAATTATGACCGTCATCACAAAGACATGGTCTATCAACTGGCGAAAAGGCCTATCTTCGCTACACCAATGAAGGGTGCTCACCGCCGGATCAAGGGCAAGCTAGCTCCTCGCTATATTGGCCCATTCACTATTCTCGAAAGGCGGAAAAGTGGCATATCAACTAGAGCTTCCGTCGAACCTTTCTCGTGTTCACGATGTGTTCCACGTGTCACAACTCCGACGCTGCTTCAAGGACCCAATCCGAAAGCGGTGGACCATGAAGTGCTCGAATTGCAACAGACCTCTCCTATAAAGAGCATCCGTCCGCATTCTCGACAAGCTGAACGCCGCACACGCCGGAAGGCGATCAAGTTCCTCAAAGTCCAAATGGTCGAATCACTCAAGACGGTTAAGCCCGGGAACGCGAGGATCGCCTTCGTGATGAATACCCCGCTCTTTCCTTCTACCCCTAAATCTCGGACGAGATTTCTTGTAGTGGAGGAGATTTGTAACACCGGATAATCATGCTACAATAATCTCACGCTGATGGTGCCACGCCACCTCACATCAGAGATAATCTGGGTTGAATCAAAACCGCTTCAAATTTAATTCAAATATATGAGGACAATAAAAGTTTAAAAAAAAATCAAAATCAAAACTAAAATGTTCGGGGGTTGTCAAATATTACAAAGTTAATTATGGTGGGGTGCACACATTTTGTAAAGTGTCCGGATATTTTAAATAAATTAAAACAGAAAAGGAAAATAAGAAAAGGTAAATAAAACAAAAAAGGGAGAGGGGAAAACCCCATCGCCAAACCAGGCCAAGCCCACTGCCCAGCCGGCCAGCCTCGCCCGCCCACCCCCTCGCTCCCATTACCCCCTGGTCGGCGAAACCCTAGCCGCCCCACTCCACCCGATCCCTTCTCCTCCTCCTCGCCGATCTGGATCGGATCCGCCCGATCCCGTCGCCCGACGCCGGGCGCCCCACCGCCTGCCCTCACCTCCTCCCTCCTCCCCGATCGGCACAAGAGGCGCCTGACGCGCCTCGCCTCGGAGCCGCCGACAACCACCTCGCCTCGCCTCACCGCCCGTCGCCGCCGAGCGCCCCAGCCCTCCTCCTCGCGGTCGCCCCGACCGCCCCGAGCACCTTACAGAGACCCCACGCCCCCCAGTGAGCTCTTCCTCCCTGCGCCGCTTGTCAGCCAGGGGTCGACCTCTTCTCGGTCGCCATGGCCGGAGCTCGCCCGGCCTGGCGCCTGCTCACCGCGCGCGTACCCCTCCCTCGCGCCTCCTCCGCTCGGCCGAGGCCCCCTCCTCTCCCCTCGTTCCCCTCCGCATTCGAAGCGCCCCTGTCGCGGATCTCGTCGCCGGCGCCCCAAATGGTCACGGGGCCGAGCCCCTTGTGCTCAGCGCGTCGCGCAAGCCCCCCCTGGCCTTCCCGTTAGCCCAGTAGCACGATCCCGTCGATTTCCCGAACCCCACCGCCGCCTCCGCCGCTCGCCGGCGTCGTTTCCGGCCAAGTCCGGCCGTGCCTCTGCCACCGATGGACGCGGCGTCCTCTCCCCGTTCGAACGCACCCGCCCGCGGCCATTTTGGCCGCCGGACGGCGAATCCCGGCGAGGTCGGCGCCCTCGCAGGAGCGCCCCGAGCTCCCCAACGCCGCCGCCGATGTGGCCGACACTGGGCCACTGGTCATCGACCAGGCCCTAGGGGCCCGGCCGCCTGTTGACCAGTCAACATGCCGACTGGCACCCAAGCACACCGATCGCAGGCCCCCCGTAACGTTAAAATAAATAATGATAATAAATAAAATAAATAAAATGAATAAATGAAAATAAAAATGCTAATTAATTAATTAATTAACTAAGTTATTTAACGTAATTAATCATGTTTAATTAACCTAATTAATCATTAATTAAACTAACTAGGAATTAGTTAATGTCATTGATTTAACGGACCCACATGTCGGGTTGACCAAGTCAACCTCTGCCGATCTCGCCGACGTCAAGATGACATCATCTCGACGTCATAAATCCATTTTTCAATTAATTAATTAATTAATTAAATTCCGAAATTAATAAAATCTTTAGAAAATCATAGCTTTTAATCCGTATCTCGGATTAAAATATTTTCAACATGAAAGTTGCTCAGAACGACGAGGCGAATCCGGACGCAGTCCGCTCGTCCGCCACACACCCCTAACCTATCGAACCTGCAACTTTCCTCCGCGGCTCCCGCTCGAAAACACGAAACACCGGAATACTTTCCGGATGTTTCTTAACCAGTACCACCTCATACCACGTTAGGGCACGCCTAGCATCGCTACTTGTCATCTCATGCATCGATATGCATCTGTTTACTTGGTATTCATTGTTTCTTCCCCTCTTCTCTCCTAGTAGACTACGAGACCGACGCCGCTGCTGCTGCCCGGTTCGACTACGGTGTTGACGACCCCTCTCTCTTGCCAGAGCAACCAGCAAGCCCCCCCCTTGATCACGGATATCGCCTACTCTTCTCTATACTTCTTGCATTAGAGTAGTGTAGCATGTTACTGCTTTCAGATACTCCTATACTGCTGCATAGCCTGTCCTTGTTACCACCTGTTGTTACCTTACCTGCAATCCTATATGCTTAGTATAGGATGCTAGTACTTTCATCTGTGGCCCTACATTCTTGTCCGTCTCTGCGTGCTATACTATCGGGCCGTGATCACTCGGGAGGTGATCACGGTATATACTATATACTTATACATGATACATGTGGAGACTAAAGTCGGGTCGGTGGTGGAGCACCATGAGTGGATCTTTGTGGCGGAGCGAGCAGGCAGGTTGAGACCGCTTAGGTGAGAGGTGGGCCTGGCCTGTTCGGGCGCTCATGGATACTTAACACGCTTAACGAGATCTTGGTATTTGATCTGAGTTGGCTACGAGCTTATACGCACTAACCATCTACGCTGGAGTAGTTATTGGTATCCCGCGTCGTGGTATCACCGGCACTTCGTGACGCCTTGATCGAAGCGGCGCGCGCGGATTGGACTGGGAACGCCACTAGGCTAGGTCTGCTTCGGCGGCAGACGAACGCAGTGTGTGTGCTTTCAGGCGATGGGCCCTGACCCTGCTGGCTTAGGTTTAGACCGCGTGTTGGCCTCTCTGTTGAGCCTAGGTAGGGCTGCGGCGTGTTGATCTTCCGCGCCGGGAATGACCCAGAAAGTGTGTCCGCCAAATGGGATCAAGCGTCTTTGGTAAGATGGTGCACCCTGCAGGAAGTTAATCTATTGAATAGCCGTGATCTTGATAACAGGACGACTTGGAGTTGTACCTTGAGCTTATGACAACTAGAACCGGATACTTGATAAAACACACCCTTCCAAGTGCGGATACAACCGGTGGTCGCTCTCTCTCGTGGATATGAGGAGGGATCGCGGGTAGGATTATTGCTATGTGATGTTACTTGGAGGACTTGATTGCCCTCCCTACATTGCAAGACATGTGTCCGAAGCGTAGTCTTTGATAAGACTAGCTATCCCCTCTTATTCGGCATTACGATTCGGTCCACCGATATGGCCCTTTACACATATATCCATGCATATGTAGTGTAGCTCCTTGCTTGCAGTACTTTGGATGAGTACTCACGGTTGCCTTGTTCCCCTTTTCCCCTACCTCTACTCGATTGCTGCAACTGCACGATGGAGCCCAGAGCCGACGCCACCCGATGACGACTACTTCTGGAGGTGCCTACTACTACGCAGCAGCAGCCGACGCGGCGACCGGGAGTAGCTTAGGAGGATCCTGCGGGAGGCTGCGCCTCTTCGATTTGTATCCCGTTTGTGCTAGCCTTCTTAAGGCAACCTTGTTTAACTTATGTGCGTACTCAGATATTGTTGCTTCCATCGACTGCCTATGATCGAGCACTTGTATTCGAGCCCTCGAGGCCCTGGATTGTATTATGATGCTTGTATGACTTATTTATGTTTTAGAGTTGTGTTGTGATATCTTCCCGTGAGTCCCTGATCTTGATCGTACACATTTGCGTGCATGATTAGTGTACATTAAATCGGGGGCGTCACAACGGCGGAATAACAGACCCTGGAGTCTGGATTGAGGACTACATCCTCCACATACACATGGCTAGAGGAGATGATCTCCATGCCATAAAATACTTACCACTCAAACTCAAAGGGCCAGCCCGGCATTGGCTCAAAAGCCTTCCCGAAAACACCATCGGAAGTTGGGAAGAGCTCGAGGATGCTTTTCGGGTAAATTTTCAAGGGACTTATATCCGACCTCCGGATGCAGATGATCTAAGTCACATAACTCAACAACCCGGAGAGTCAGCCCGGAAAGTCTGGAACAGATTTCTTGCTAAAGAGAACCAGATAGTCGACTGTCCGAACGCCGAAGCCTTAGCAGCTTTCAAACACAGCGTCCGAGACGAATGGCTCGCCAGACACCTCGTCCAAGAAAAGCCAAGAACAATGGCCGCACTAACATGCCTCATGACCCGCTTTTGCACAAGAGAGGACAGCTGGTGGGCAAGATGCAGTACCAGCGACCCAAGTACATCCGAAGCTAGGGATGGAAGCGGGAAACCACGACGCAGCAAGGACCAGCGCCGGACCAAGGGAAACAGCCCGAAGAGCACGGCAGTCAACGCCGGATTCAAAAGCCTTCGGCAGAATAAGAAAAAGTTGCCCCCCAAAGATAACAGGGACGAGCTAGCTAACTTAAACAAAATCTTGGACAAGATATGTCAAATACACAGTACTCCCGGGAAGCCTGCAAACCATACCCACAGAGATTGTTGGGTCTTCAAGCAATCTGGCAAACCCAACGCCGAACACAAGGGGCTCGACACACCAAGCGAGGACGATGACGAACCCCACAAGCAGGGCACCGGAAAACAAAATAACTTCCCACAAGAAGTCAAAACAGTAAATTCACTTCACGTGACAAAAAGGGAGAAAATAGTGGCGCCCATAGAGATACGCGCCACACGGCCTATCCCAGAGGAGTCCCGCCACTGGTTGTTAAAACCAATCACCTTCGACCATCAGGATTACTCTAGAAGTATCCGAATGCGGGCTGGACTGCCTTGGTATTAGATCTGATAATTGACGGACTCCACTTTACACAAGTCCTAACGGACGGCGGCAGTGGTTTAAACCTGATATATCATGACACAATTCGCAAACTGGGGATAGACCCAACAGCAATTCGCCAAAGCAACACCTCCTTTCAAGGGGTGACGCCAGGCCCAGATACCCATTGTACGGGCTCTCTTCGGTTAGAAGTTATGTTCGGCTCACACGACAACTTCCGCCGCGAAAAGCTAACCTTCCACATTGCCCCATTTACAAGCCGCTATCAAGCACTACTGGGATGCGAAGCTTTCGCCCGCTTTAACGCCATACCGCATTATGCATCCCTTATACTTAAAATGCCCAGTCCACGAGGCATCATCTCATTAAAGGGAAATATCAAGTGTTCCTCGAGCACGGAAGATTGTGCGGCTGCATTAACAGCCACACATTAAACCAGCCTCATTAGGCAAAGCACGTAAACAGGTTGTTCAGACCCCGGACACGGCTAGACGAGTCCGGCGTAAGGGATTACTAGCCGCACGCCCCTGTTCAAGGGGCTCGGCACATGTACAACAAGAGGCAATAAAGCTCAATTTTATTCATTTTTTAAAAACGTACTTTGTTTATTTAATGTAACGTACATTTTTGCACGATCTTTTTCAACTAATTTCCTCTCTTTTACAGATGAACACCGTGCTACACCCGTCCAGGATACGACACAATGGAGACACATGTGCAGACGTGCAGTAGGGACCCGTTGCAAGGATTCTTTTCAGATTAAGACCCTGCGTAAACCTTTTTTACTGTCTCTTGTTGATACACATCCCCCCGGTTTCTTGCTATAACCAAGGTGGAGGCTGGCGTCTTGGCATCGGCCACGTCAGAACTTTGCGCGTACCTGGACACCAGGGGCTTATTAATAAGGGCGTTGTTCAGCCCGTTTCCATAAAGACCGAATACCTTAGGGAGTGTTCGGCGTCGCGAGTTTGGCCTTATATGCATCAGCTCCGAATCATGTCTTTGGTCAAATGTTGGGTTTGCACGGCTCCTGTGTTTTGCTGTCTTACGTTCCGCTCTATCGGCTAAGGCGGCACCAGGAGAACTACTTCGAATGTGCCCCGGTTCGGCCCGGCGAGCACCTCAGTAGAGAAAGCCGAAAACTGACTGTCATGATGTAGCGTGAGACTGGTCAACCACTCGATGACCCACCGAAATCTTTAGGATTCCTCTGCATTAATGAAGGGCCGTTTCCCGGTCAGGCACACACGCGCCCCGAATTCGGGCGAGCGAGGTGCCCCTAGGGGCTATATAGTAGCCCCACTGTCAAACTCCTATGGCTAAGTGAAAGTGATAAAGCATTATAGTCCGGTTGCCTAGTTCTCTATGCTCTCACCTCCTTTATAGGACCAAGACGTTGGATCAAGTGTGAAAATGCGCCTTTTGCGAACACCCCCGCATTATATGCATGGGGGCTGAGACCGAAGACTGCCATCTTTCAGGTCATATACACATATACATTAACGACCACACAGGAGGTATGTTAATTCTTGCAGGGACAAGTATAAAAAGCTTTTATATTCCATTGAAACATTGTCTTACAATTATACATGTTATTAGAACAAGATGTCCTTCGAGCACTGCATCTCTATTAAACGAGCGCCCTGCAGAACTTCCCGAAAATAGTGCTCGACAGGTACTCGACTCCCGTCCGAATCTTGGGATGCAACGTCGGTGGTCTTCATCTCCGCCCAGTATGTCTTGACACGGGCTAGAGCCATCCGCGCACCCTCTATGCATGCTGACCTCTTCATTGCATTGATATGGGGCACCGCACCAAGGAACTGCTGCACCAAACCAAAATAACTCTTCGGCTCAGGCCCCTCTCGCCACAGATGACTCACGACTTCCTTCATGGTGAGTCCGGATAACCTATTCAGCTCCGCCCATTCGGCCAATCGCTCGGATAATGGAAGTGGGCGCTCTGGATTGTGGAACTGCGACCAAAAAAGCTTTTCCACTTCGTGATCCTTTTGATCTCGGAAGTGTTGACGCGTCCGCAGACCGGCCGCCAAATCCAGATAAGTATCGGCCGCACACCACAGCTGGTCCAAGCGAGCATACTTAGGATCCCGAACTTCATCCGCAGATAAAAGGCTTTCCGGCGCGATATCTCTACCGACATAGCTCCTGCTTCATGGCTCTCATTGCAGAGCGAGCATACTTGGCCTCGGAAGTGGCCTTCTCTAGGTCCTTTTGTCCCGCCTGATCTTCTTTTTCAAGAAGCTTGCAGCGGTCGGCAGCATCCTTCAACTTCACCGCCATCTCGTCCATTTCCTTCCTACTTCGGCAGTGAGCAGCCTGTTCGGCTTTCAGCTCTTCGGCCGCCTTCGAGGCAGCCGCATCACTTTTTCTGGCCTGCTCCTTGGCTCGGGCGAGTTCCGCCCGAAGGTTCTCCATGGCAGCGGCACCATCTGCATCAAGCATACATGTTGTAAGGCAAGGTTATCAAGCCCCCTTACCAGGTGTCCGCGGAGAAAATTTCATACCGTGCGACTCGTCCAACCGCTTGTTGACAAGCACGATGTCGGCATCCGCCACGTCAAGTTGCCGCTTTAGCTCCACAAATTCATCAGTCCGGCTAGCCACTGGACACTTCGCCACCTACATAGGAAGAGCGACATGTTATATTTGGGATTATGATCCTCGGCGCGCTGTCATCTTTGACAACGCACCGAGTCTCAAGGGCTACTA
This sequence comes from Aegilops longissima, assembly GCA_021605205.1. Taxonomy (NCBI): domain Eukaryota; kingdom Viridiplantae; phylum Streptophyta; class Magnoliopsida; order Poales; family Poaceae; genus Aegilops; species Aegilops longissima. The sequence goes on from CM038680.1 coordinate 299,658,354, forward strand.
TCTATACAGGGCGCATCTTTCTATATGCGGAACTGTCAAAAGGTACATCATTTCACGTACCTCAAAACCTGCCAGTAGACTCCCGACGGCCTCGTGCATCCCGCTCTCCGCGGATGAAATCCTTTCAATCACCGTGCCCATCAATGCACGATGTTCTTCTGAGATAGATGCTCGCCCAAGCAGATCCTTCAAATCCTCCGACCATGCACCGGATGGTGCCGGACTCGTCTGATGGCCTTTTTCGAAGGTCGGGCACGGAGGGCTTTGGGGAGCCATACGGCTTCTTTCCGGCCCTGCCGGATTCGGAGAAACCCTCCGCGATGACACCTCAGGGTCGCCCGCCTCACAAGGCGGTACGGCAGAGGGGCGCCCGCCTCCATCATCTCCGGACGAAGATCCTCAAGATGAGCTCTGCTGCAAAGGGCGGAGATCCGAACTACAAGGTAAAAATTCAGTTGTCTTTCTCAGGAATAAAATAGGGATGTCTCTTATTTGGAAACTCCACCCTCTACGTACGGCTCGCTGGAGGGTTGATCCCCTTGAGGGCACAATACTGCCGAGGCACTTCCCGGCGCAGGACCCTCCGACGAAGATCTCTTCCCCCGCTTTGAGACCATGGTCTCCGGGTCTTCAGAGGCGGTCCTCTTCTTTCCCTGGATGGAGGGATTCTCGATCCCTCCTTTCCGGATAGCCTCCTTCGAGGAGACGGTAGCTTCCTTGTTCCCCCTTCACCTTCTTCCAAAGGCACAACCTCCAAAGATCCTGGTTAACACGGATCCGGCGTGGTCTCGGGAGGGGGGCGGACACTGATCAGCTTTGCTTTCGCTATCCACTCCTGTTTAAAGGGACAACTCCTTTAAGGGCAATTTTATGACGAATATACGGATAGCGTGTCCGGGTACAGGGCTACTTACTTGAGTATCCGGGCGATTGCAGCTTAGCCCTGCGTCCTCGGTCAAGTCCGGACACATTGCTTGTGATCCGAAGAACAATTTATACATGTCCATGGGCGTCATGCCCGTAAAGTGTTGGAGAGCTCGTGGTCCCTCCGGATTAAACTCCCACAGGCGTAGGGGGCGGCGTTTGCAGGGCAAAGTGCGGCGAATCAACGAAGAACATTTTATAAATCTCCATGGGCGTCATGCCCGTAAAGTGTTGGAGAGCTCGTGGTCCCTCCGGATTAAACTCCCACAGGCATAGGGGGCGGCATTTGCAGGGCAAAGTGCGGCGAATCAACATGACCTGCGCCACTACGACCATGTCGATGTCTCTTTCCAGGAGATCTTGAATGCGGCCCTGCAACAAGGGCATGTCCTTGGACGGCCCCTAGTCGAGCCCTTTATTGACCCATGACGCCAGCTGTGGGGGAGGACCCGAGTGAAAGACAGGAGGCGCCACCCACTTGGTGCCCCTGGGCGCTGTGATATAAAACCACCCTCGTTGCCATAAGATGAACTCCTCTTGAAAAGAGCCCTCGGGCCAGGGAGCGTCAGCATTCTTGCTTATAACATCCCCTCCGCACTCCGCCTGCCACCCCTTGATCATCTTCGGCTCTACTTTGAAGGTCTTGAGCCACAATCCGAAGTGAGGGGTAATGCGGAGGAAGGCTTCGCACACGACGATGAACGATGAGATGTGGAGGATGGACTCCGGATCCAAGTCGTGAAATTCTAACCCATAATAAAACATGAGCCCCCTCACGAAGGGGTCCGTTGGGAAGCCTAAACCCCGAAGAAAGTGAGACGCGAACACCACGCTCTCACCAGGCTTTGGAGTGGGAATAACTTGCCCTTGAGCAGGCAGCCTATGTGAGATTTCGCCGGTTAAATACCTGGCATCTCTCAGCTTTAGCACATCTTCTTCTGTAACGGAGGAAGGCACCCACCGGCCTTGAAGGTCGGAGCCGGACATCATCGAAGGTGCGAAGCGCCTAAATCTGGAGCTTTGGGTGTTGGAACTCGAGGCGAGGGGCGGATTTGATTGGGATTGAAAGAAAGGAGTAGAGCCTTGGTCTCTTTATAAAGAGGTTGAATACCAAGAGCCCTCCCCCGTGACCGTTTGGGACTCGCCTTCGATAGAGGAGACGTGCCAACGGGCGCGATTGGGTTACCACGCCGTATTGATGAGAATCCGGAATAAGGGACACGATCTCTGCTTTGACAAGACGTGCCAAGGAAACTGCCTCGCTAAACGCTACCGAGGTGGGACAGTAAAAAGATTGAATAAAGGCTTGGCGTGGTGTGATGACACGCCATGAAAACGCCGGCAGATTGGATCTGTGTAAATATTATTCTCTCTACGGTGTTATGTGGAAATTATTTTTCAGAGCCGGACACTATCCTTGTGTTCAAAATCTTCTATGAAGTATTCGGAGGAGGAACCTGCCCTGCAATGCCGAAGACAAACTGCGCGCTGGACTCGTCGTCATTGAAGCCTAGTTCAGGGGCTACTGAGGGAGTCCTGGATTAGGGGGTGTCCGGATGGCCGGACTATGACCTTGGCCGACTCTGGACTATGAAGATACAAGATTGAAGACTTCGTCCCGTGTCCGGATGGGACTTTCCTTGGCGTGGAAGGCAAGCTTGGCGATACGGATATGTAGATCCCCTTCCATTGTAACCGACTCTGTGTAACCCTAACCCTCCCCGGTGTCTATATAAACCGGCGGGTTTTAGACCGTAGGAAAAACAACAATCATACCATAGGCTAGCTTCTAGGGGTTAGCCTCTCTGATCTCGTGGTAGATCTACTCTTGTACTACCCATATCATCAATATTAATCAAGCAGGAGTAGGGTTTTACCTCCATCGAGAGGGCCCGGACCTGGGTAAAAACATCGTGTCCCTTGTCTCCTGTTACCATCCGCCTAGACGCACAGTTCGGGACCCCCTACCCGAGATCCGCCAGTTTTGACACCGACAGCTAGGGTTACACAGATTCGGTTACGGGATCGCCAAGCTTGCCTTCCACGCCAAGGAAAGTCCCATCCGGACACGGGATGAAGTCTTCAATATTGTATCTTCAGAGTCCAGGAGTTCGGCCGAAGGTTATAGTCCGGCTATCCGGACACCTCCTAATCCAGGACTCCCTCACTTATAGTGATGTGCAGTACCGAGAGGAGCCAGAGATACCTCTCCGACAATCAGAGTGACAAATCCCAATGTTGATCTATGCCAACTCAACAAACACCATTGGAGACACCTGTAGAGCATCTTTATAATCACCCAGTTATGTTGTGACGTTTGATAGCACACTAAGTGTTCCTCCGGTATTCGAGAGTTGCATAATCTCATAGTCATAGGAACATGTATAAGTCATGAAGAAAGCAATATCAATAAACTAAACAATCATAATGCTAAGCTAACGAATGGGTCAAGTCAATCACATCATTCTCTAATGATGTGATCCCGTTCATCAAATGACAACTCATGTCTATGGCTAGGAAACTTAACCATCTTTGATTAACGAGCTAGTCAAGTAGAGGCATACTAGTGACACTCTGTTTGTCTATGTATTCACACATGTACTAACTTTCCGTTTAATACAATTCTAACCTGAATAATAAACATTTATCATGATATAAAGGAAATATAAATCACAACTTTATTATTGCCTCTAGGGCATATTTCCTTCAGGCACTTCATAAACGGCATCCCAACCATTGAGATTTGGATCACTTTGACAGGCCCACGGTAGATAGAAAACTTGGGTTGCCTGTTGAGCCATTATATAGACATCGGGAACATCCGAATGGGTGCTTTGTTTGATTTCCACTAGCCCTAAGTGTTCATGAGTCCTTCTAGTCTCCTTCGGCTAGAACCAATAACATTTGAAGACTACGACGTTCGGTGGGTTTGCACCATAGAATTGAAGTTCATAAATTGCTTCAACTCTTACATAATACTCGGTATCTCCTTCACCGATAGCATGACTTTCGGTCGGCCATAGATAGCTCTTTGCCATAGGTACGACAGCAATACCCGTTGATGTCGTATTTGTCAAATGAACGGACCTTAAAGTCAAAACCATTAGCGATTTGTCTCAAATCGGCGTCCATTAACTCTGAATTAGCCTACAAGTTCAATAAGAAGGGGATTGTTGCATTAGCCACAAATTAGACAAAGAAATGAAATGGTCTAATGGAAATTACCATTTGTTTGAACCAAGAGATGAAACCGGGATAGCCGCCTCCATGCTTTGCCATAATCTCATACTCTTCGACGGAATCCTTTTGGATCACCGCTCCATACGACAATTTGGCGATGTATCGACTATATCAAATTTATCTGGGAATAAGAGCAGTTCAAAGGAATTAAAAGTTGCGAAACAATGTACCGAGAACTTACTGGATGTACGGCCACACTTTTGTTAGGTTGGTGAAGATATACAACGAAATGATCTGCCATTCTTCAAAATCCAACGATAAGGAATTAGAAGCACTGGCTGGTGCGAGATCCCCTTTGAATAGGCTGAGGTTGGATCCACCCTTTTTAGGGTCGCCGGCATTGTACCGAGGCTTCGGATTATGCAAATGACGATTTTTGGCTTCGTAGTGTGCTGTCAGGAAGTTTGCTGCCTCCTCAGTAATGAATGCCTCAGCCATCAATGCTTCAATTCTACATTTATTTTACATTTTGCTCATAGCGTCTTCTGGATCCTCTCAGTTGCATAGAACCAACAATTTTGCACGGCCCCCCTCCAATCTTGCCTCGGTTGGGAGATGCAAAATCAAGTGGTGCATTGGATTAAAGAAGCCCGGCGGAAAGATCTTCTCTAACTTGCACCTCAACTCCGGCGCCAACTCTTCCATTTCTTCTAGTAGGCCAGGCGATAGTTCTTTCACACAAAGAACACGGAAGAAATAGCTCACCTCTTCCAGTACTAGCCATTCATCCTTAGGGATGAAGCCATGCATCACCGGCATTACCCGCTCAATCCATATGTGCCAATCATGACTCTTGAGACCAAATATCTTCAATTTATCAAGACTCGCTCCCCTCTTTAGATTCGCTGCATACCCATCAGGGAACATCAACTACTGTTGCACCCACAAGATAATTTCCCTCATAGCTGGCCTTCCAAGATTGAACCATGCCTTTGGCTTCATCCAGTTCTGCTTTCCTTTCGGTTCTTTCATGTTTTGTAACGGCCTATCACATAGCGCCTCCATATCGACTCTAGCCTTAGTATTATCCTTTGAATTCCCATCTATGCCGAACAATGTACCAAAAAGTGCCTTGGTGCTATTCTTCTCAGTGTGCATCACGTCGATGTTGTGTGGGCTAATGAGGTCTTTGAAGTGAGGCAGATCCCACTAGCATGTCTTGTGAGTCCAGGCATGTTTTGAATTATACCCCTTGAAATACCCTGGACGCTCTGGATCTGGCTCGAGAGCGTTTAACTGATCCAGGGTCTCTTGTCCTGCCAACGCAGACAGAGTTTTTGACAACTCTACCTCTGATGAAGTTCTTCTTGTCTTTCCTGAATTATGGCGAGGGTCCAGGAACTGTCTATGCATGTCAAAGCAAGAAAACTTGCGCCAGCCTGAAGCCAACGAAACTCAAGAGCTCCCTTGCATGTGGGGCATGGGAACCTTCCATGCGCATGATGATCCACAAGTATAGGGGATCTATCGTAGTCCTTTCGATAAGTAAGAGTGTCGAACCCAACGAGGAGCAGAAGGAAATGATAAGCGGTTTTCAGCAAGGTATTCTCTGCAAGTACTGAAATAAGTGGTAACAGGTAGTTTTGTGATAAGATAAACTGTAACGAGCAACAAGTAACAAAAGTAAATAAGGTGCAGCAAGGTGGCCCAATCCTTTTTGTAGCAAAGGACAAGCCGGAACAAACTCTTATAATAGGAAAAGCGCTCCCGAGGACACATGGGAATATCGTCAAGTTAGTTTTCATCACGCTCATATGATTCACGTTCGTACTTTGATAATTTGATATGTGGGTGGACGGTGCTTGGGTGTTGTTCTTACTTGAACAAGCATCCCACTTATGATTAACCTCTATTGCAAGCATCCGCAACTACAACAAAAGTATTAAGGTAAACCTAACCATAGCATGAAACATATGGATCCAAATCAGCCCCTTACGAAGCAACGTATAAACTAGGGTTAAAGATTCTGTCACTCTAGCAACCCATCATCTACTTATTACTTCCCAATGCCTTCCTCTAGGCCCAAATAATGGTGAAGTGTTATGTAGTCGACATTCACATAACACCACTAGAGGTTAGACAACATACATCTCATCAAAATATCGAACGAATACCAAATTCATATGACTACTAACAGCAAGAATTCTCCCGTCTCCTCGGGAACAAACGTAACTACTCACAAATCATATTCATGTTCATAATCAGAGGGGTAATAATATGCATAAAGGATCTGAACATATGATCTTCCACCAAGTAAACCAACTAGCATCAACTACAAGGAGTAATCAACACTACTAGCAACCTACTAGTACCAATCCCGGACTTAGAGACAAGAATTGGATACAAGAGATGAACTAGGGTTTGGAGAGGAGATGGTGCTGGTGAAGATGTTGATGGAGATTGCCCTCTCCCGCTGAGAGGCGTTGGTGATGACGATGGTGATGATTTCCTCCCGAGGGAAGTGTCCCCGCGTAACAGCTCTGCGGAGCCCTAGATTGGTTCCGCCTGGCGTGGCGGTGAGTCTCGTCCCGAAAGACTGCTTAAGATTTTTTTCTCATCGAAAGACTTCATATAGGAGAAGATGGACGTCGGAGAGTCACCAGGGGGCCCACGAGGTAGCGGGGCACGCCCAGGGGGAGGGGCGCGCCCCCCACCCTCGTGAGCAGGGTGTGGGCCCCCTGGCCTTCATATTTGGCGACGATTTTTCTTTATTTATTTTAAGGTATTCCGTGGAGTTTCAGTACTTTTGGAGTTGCGCAGAATAGTCCTTCAATATTTTCTCCTTTTCCAGCCCAGAATTCCAGCTGCCGGCATTCTCCCTCTTCATGTAAACCTTGTAAAATAAGAGAGGATAGCCATAAGTATTGTGACATAACGTGAAATAACATCCCATAATGCGACAAATATCGATATAAAAGCATGATGCAAAATGGACGTATCAACTCCCCCAAGCTTAGACCTCGCTTGTCCTCAAGCGAAAAGCCGATAACAATAAATATGTCCTCATGTTTAGAGGTAGAGGCGTCGATAAATATAAAATACGGACATGAAGGCATCATGATTATTCTCATAACAGCAACATATATTGATTTGTCATATGATTACTTATGTTCAAGTGATGATATTTTCACAAAGCCAAAGTATGAATCAGAAACCTTATTGAGCACCAACAAATTATACCCTCAGTCATTGAAGCAATTGCAATTTATCATAACATCAGAAAGAGTCTATGTCAGAGCTTAAAAGCAAGTCCACATACTCAACTATCACTTAGTCCTTGATAATTGCTAACACTCACGCAATACTTGTGGTTACTGAGTTTTAACCGGACACAGAGAAAGATAGGGGCTTATAGTTTTGCCCCACAACCTTTTACCTCAAGGGTAATGTCAACAATAATAATTCATGCTCCCCTACATCCAATTAGATATATATACATATCATGTTCTTTCCAACATGCTGGGATTGCCAAAGGATAAAATGAAAAAGGAAAGGTGAAGATCACCGTGACTCTTGCATAAGGTAAGGGATAATAATAAAAGATAGGCCCTTCGCAGAGGGAAGCAGAGGTTGCCATGCGCTTTTATGGTTGGAGGCACAAAATCTTAATGCAAAAGAACGTCACTTTATATTGCCCCTTGTATGTGGAACTTTATTATGCAGTCTGTCGCTTTTATTACTTCCACAACAAGTTCGTACAAAGCTTATTTCTCTGCACTAATGAGTCATGCATATTTAGAGAGCAATTTTTATTGCTTGCACCGATGACAACTTACTTGAAGGATCTTACTCAATCCATAGGTAGATATGGTGGACTCTCGTGGCTAAACTGGTTTAAGGGTATTTGGAAGCACAAGTAGTATCTCTACTTGGTGCTGAGAATTTGGCTAGCATGAGGGGGGAAGGCAAGCTCAACATGTTAGGAGATCCATGACAATATACTTTGTCTCAGATATAAGAAAACAAAACTCATTACGTTATCTTCCTTGTCCAACATCAACTCTTGAGCATGTCATATTTTAATGAGTGCTCCCAATCATAGAAGATGTCAATGATAATATATCTATATGTGAAATCTCTCTCTCCTTATTACTTCCTATTAATTGCAACGATGACCAAAGCTATATTTGTCAACTCCCAACAACTTTTAATCATCATACTCTTTCTATGTGAAGTCATTACTTTCACTAAGATCAATACAAACTCTTTGATTCTTTTTATTCTTTTTCTTATAATCACCCAAGATCATGGCAAAATAATCAAGCCCTTAACTCAACAATAATCTTTATTATATATATATATAACTCACGGACTCGATTGCATAGAGGGATCATAAAACAAAACTTCAAAACTAGATCATGCCATGACTTTATTCTACTAAATCAAGATACTACCAATAGGATCGAACTAAGAAAAACGGTAAAGATAGGAGTTGTGATGGTGATACGATACCGGGGCACCTCCCCCAAGCTTGGCAGTTGCCAAGGGGAGTGCCCATACCCATGTGATTATGTCTCCTTCTTTGTTGTTGGTGGTGGAGGTGTTTTTGATGATGCAAACTTGTCGTCCACCTTCCGTGGCATAGGCTCACCCTCATAGAAGGATGATCGAGTCTCCGAAATCCTCAGATCTGCAACGGAAACAGCTCGAAACAAAAACAGAGGGTATTTGCGTGATACGGTCGTCAAAACCCTCGGGAGAATATATAATGAATTTTTACCGACCAAAATATGTATCGTGCAAGAAAACGGAGTCCGGAGGACACACGGGGTGCTCATGAGGTAGGGGGGCGCGCCCAGGGGGGTAGGGCGCGCCCTCCACCCTCGTGGAGGCCTCGTGTCCTCCCCGGACTGCTACTTATTTTTCTACTTTTCTAAATATTCCAAAACGGAGGAATATTGACTTAGAATTTGTTTTGGAGTCGGTTTACTTACCGTAACACATACCTATTCCTTTTTAGAGTCTGGAACGTTCTGGAAATTGTCCCTCCAGGGTTACGGTTTCAATAACATTAGTTTCAACATTTATAGGATTACCTGAGATCCTTTGACCGTTTACCACCTTCGGATTTGTGCCTTCGAAGTTGTTGATTTTTATGGCACCGGAACGATTGACCTCCTCGATAATGTAGGGACCTTCCCATTTAGAGAGAAGTTTTCCTGCAAAAAATCTTAAACGAGAGTTGTATAGCAATACATAATCACCTACATTAAACTCACGCTTTTGTATCCTTTTATCATGCCATCTTTTAACTTTTTCTTTAAACAACTTGGCATTTTTATAAGCTTGGGTTCTCCATTCATCAAGTGAACTGATATCAAATAACCTCTTCTCACCGGCAAGTTTGAAATCATAGTTGAGCTCTTTAATAGCCCAATATGCTTTATGTTCTGATTCGAGAGGTAAGTGACATGCTTTTCCATAAACCATTTTATACGGAGACATACCCATATGATTCTTATATGCAGTTCTATAGGCCCATAATGCATCATCAAGTTTCTTGGACCAATTCTTTCTAGACCTATTAACAGTCTTTTGCAAAATTAATTTGAGCTCTATATTACTCAACTCTACTTGACCACTAGACTGCGTGTGATATGGAGATGCAATTCTATGATTAACGTCATATTTACCAAGCATTTTACGGAAAGCACCATGAATAAAGTGTGAACCACCATCAGTCATTAAATATCTAGGGACTCCAAACCTCGGAAAAATAACTTCCTTAAGAATTTTAATAGAAGTGTTATGATCAGCACTACTAGTTGGAATAGCTTCTACCCACTTAGTAACGTAATCAACAGCAACTAAAATATGTGTATATCCATTAGAGGCAGGAAAAGGTCCCATATAATCAAAGCCCCAAACATCAAATGGTTCAATAACAAGTGAATAATTCATAGGCATTTCTTGACGTCTACTAATATTACCAATTCTTTGACATTCATCACAAGATAAAACAAACTTACGGGGCATCCTTGAAGAGAGTAAGCCAATAAAAACCAGATTGCAATACCTTATGTGCAGTTCTATCTCCAGCGTGGTGTCCTCCATAAGCTTCGGAGTGACACTTGCTTAGGATCTGTTCCTGTTCATGTTCAGGCACACAACGTCTAATAACACCATCTACTCCTTCTTTATAAAGATGTGGGTCATCCCAAAAGTAATGTCACAAATCATAAAAAAAACTTTTTCTTTTGTTGGTATGTGAAGCTAGGTGGTATAAATTTAGCAACAATATAATTAGCATAATCAGCATACCATGGAGTGCTACGAGAAGTGCTTACGACATTTAATTGTTCATTAGGAAAGCTATCATCAATAGGTAGTGGGTCATCAAGAACATTCTCTAACCTAGATAAGTTGTCTGCAACGGGGTTCTCAGCTCCTTCTCTATCAACAATATGCAAATCAAATTATTGCAGCAAGAGAACCCATCTAATAAGTCTAGGTTTAGCATCTTTCTTTTCCATAAGATATTTAATAGCAGCATGATCGGTGTGAATAGTTACTTTAGAATCAACAATATAGGGTCTGAATTTATCACAAGCAAATACAACTGCTAAAAGTTCCTTTTCGGTAGTAGCATAATTTCTTTGAGCATTGTCTAGAGTCTTACTAGCATAATGGATAACATTTAATTTCTTATCAACTCTTTGCCCTAGAACAGCACCTATTGCATAATCACTAGCATCACACATAATTTCAAAGGGTAAATTCCAATAAGGTGGCTGAACAATAGGTGCAGAGACTAATGCTTTCTTAAGTATTTCAAATGCTTCTACACAATCATCATCAAAGACAAATGGTACATCTTTTTGTAATAAATTAGTCAGAGGCTGAGAAATTTTTGAGAAGTCCTTAATGAACCTCCTATAAAATCCGGCGTGACCAAGGAAACTTCTTATACCTTTTACGTCCTTGGGACATGGCATCTTTTCAATAGCATCAACCTTGGCTTTATCAACTTCAATACCTCTTTCAGAAACTTTGTGCCCCAAGACAATACCTTCATTAACCATAAAGTGGCACTTTTCCCAATTCAAGACAAGATTAGTTTCTTCACATCTCTGCAAAACTTCGATCAAGATTGCTCAAGCAATCATCAAAAGAGGAACCATAGACGGAAAAGTCGTCCATGAAAACCTCACAAATCTTTTCACAAAAGTCGAGAATATAGCCATCATGCATCTTTGAAAGGTAGCAGGTGCATTACATAAACCAAAAGGCATACGCCTATAAGAAAAAGTACCAAAAGGGCATGTAAAAGTAGTCTTTGATTGATCTTTAGCCGACACGGTATTTGAGAGAAACCAGAATAACCATCTAGAAAGCAATAATGTGTATGTTTGCATAATCTTTCTAGCATTTGATCAATAAAAGGTAAGGGGTAATGATCTTTCTTAGTAGCTTTATTTAATTTGCGGAAATCAATTACCATCCTATAACCTGTGACAATTTTTTGCGGAATCAATTCATCTTTATCATTAGGGACAACAGTAATACCTCCCTTCTTAGGGACACAATGGACAGGACTTACCCACTGACTATCAGCAACGGGATAAATTATACCTGCCTCCAGAAGCTTGAGTATTTCCTTTCTTACCACTTCTTTCATTTTAGGATTCAAACACCGTTGAGGATCACAAAATGGTTTGGCATCCGCTTCCAAATTTATTTTATGCTGACATAGAGTGGGACTAATGCCCTTAAGATCATCAAGAGTATATCCAATAGCGGCACGGTGCTTCTTCAGAGTTTTCAATAATCTTTCTTCTTCATGCTCTGAAAGGTTAGCACTAATAATAACATGATATATTTTCTTCTCATCAAGATAAGCATACTTAAGATTATCAGGCAACGGTTTAAGCTCAAACACGGGATCACCCTTGGGTGGAGGAGGATCCCCTAGGATTTCAACAGGCAAATTGTGTTTCAGAATAGGTTCTTGTTTAAAGAATACTTCATCTATTTCCCTTCTTTATTTCATAAACATATCATTTTCATGGTCTAGCAAATAGTGTTCCAAAGGATCACTGGGAGGTATGGCAATAGAAGCAAGACCAATAATTTCATCCTTACTAGGCAATTCTTCCTCACGGTGTTGTTTACTAAATTTAGAGAAATTAAACTCATGAACCATATCATCCAAGCCAACAGTAAAAACATTCTTTTTGCAGTCTATCGTAGCATTAACAGTATTCAAGAAGGGTCTACCAAATATAATGGGACAAAAGCTATCTTGCGGAGAAGTAAGAATAAGAAAATCAGCAGGATATTTAGTTTTCGCACACAAGACTTCAACATCTCTAACAATCCCAATTGGTGAAATAGTATCTCTATTGGCAAGTTTAATTGTGACATCAATACCTTCTAATTCAACAGGTGCAATTTCATTCTTAATTTCTTCGTATAAAGTATGTGGTATAACACTAGCACTCGCACCCATATCACATAAGCCATGGTAACAATGATCTCCTATTTTAACAGAAATAACAGGCACGCCTACCACGGGTCTATGTTTATCTTTAGCACAGGTTTAGCAATTCTAGCAGTTTCACCTTGAATGAATAACATGCCCATCAATATTATCGACAAGAGATCTTTAACAATTGCAATATTGGGTTCTACTTTAACTTGCTCAGAAGGTACATAAGTTCTGATATTGCTTTTACGAACAACAGTTGAAGCTCTAGCATGATCCTTTACTCTAACAGGGAAAGGTGGTTTCTCAACATAAGTGGTGGGAACAATAGGATCATTATAAGTGATAGTCTTTTCTTCAACTTTAATAGGTGCAGCTACTTTTACTTCTATGGGAGGATGATATTTAAACCACTTCTCCTTAGGGAGATCAACATAAGTAGCAAAAGATTCACAGAAAGAAGCTACTATCTCAGAGTCAAGTCCATATTTAGTGCTAAACTTACGGAAAATATCGGTATCCATAAAAGATTTAACACAATCAAACTTAGGTGCCATACCTGGCTCCTCACCTTCGTCGAGGTCCCAATCTTCAGAGTTGTGTTTAATTCTATCCAATAAATTCCATCTGAATTCAATAGTCTTCATCATAAAGAGCCAAAGACAAGAAGTATCGAGCATGGTGCGATTGTTATCGTAAAGCCGAGCATAAAAATTTGAAGAATTGTTTCTCTTGAGAGGTCATGATTGGGGCATGAATATAACATTGATTTAAGCCTCCCCAAGCTTGAGCGATGCTTTCTCCTTCAGCGAGGCCAAAATTATATATATAATTGCGATCACGATGAACAAGATGCATAGGGTAATACTTTTGATGAAATTCCAATTTCACTCTTTTATAGTTCCATGATCTCGTATCACATAGCCTATATCATGTCAATGCGTCTTCCTTCAAAGATAAAGGAAAAGCCTTCTTCTTAACAACATCATCGGGTATACCTGCAAGCTTAAATAGTCCACAAATATCATCCACATAGCGAAGATGCTCGTCAGGATGCTTTGTTCCATCTCCAGGAAAATTATTAGCCAGCATTTTTTCCATGATACCCGAAGGAAATTCAAAAGGAGTTTCATTTTCAATAGGTTAAGCAGGTTGAGGAGCAACTCTTTGCTCTACTGGAAGGGGTGGAGCTACCCCGAACAAGCCCCTCATAGAATTACTTTCCATAGTAACAAGTGACAGAAAATTTCAGCACACTATATAATTTTTTCCTTACCAAATTCCACCTACCAAAGGCGCTACACTCCCCGGCAATGGCGCCAGAAGAGTCTTGATGACCCACAAGTATAGGGGATCTATCGTAGTCCTTTCTATAAGTAAGAGTGTCGAACCCAACGAGGAGCAGAAGGAAATGATAAGCGGTTTTCAGCAAGGTGTTCTCTGCAAGTACTGAAATAAGTCGTAACAGATAGTTTTGTGATAAGATAAATTGTAACGAGCAACAAGTAACAAAAGTAAATAAGGTGCAGCAAGGTGGACCAATCCTTTTTGTAGCAAAGGACAAGCGGAACAAACTCTTATAATAGGAAAAGCGCCCCGAGGACACATGGGAATATCGTCAAGCTAGTTTTCATCACGTTCATATGATTCGCGTTCGGTACTTTGATAATTTGATATGTGGGTGGACCGGTGCTTGGGTGTTGTTCTTACTTGAACAAGCATCCCACTTATGATTAACCTCTATTGCAAGCATCCGCAACTACAACAAAATTATTAAGGTAAACCTAACCATAGCATGAAACATATGGATCCAAATCAGCCCCTTATGAAGCAACGCATAAACTAGGGTTTAAGATTCTGTCACTCTAGCAACCCATCTTCTACTTATTACTTCCCAATGCCCTCCTCTAGGCCCAAATAATGGTGAAGTGTTATGTAGTCGACGTTCACATAACACCACTAGAGGTTAGACAACATACATCTCATCAAAATATCGAACGAATACCAAATTCATATGACTACTAATAGCAAGACTTCTCCCGTGTCCTCAGGAACAAACGTAACTACTCACAAAGCATATTCATGTTCATAATCAGAGGGGTAATAATATGCATAAAGGATCTGAACATATGATTTTCCACCAAGTAAACCAACTAGCATCAACTACAAGGAGTAATCAACACTACTAGCAACCTACTAGTACCAATCCCGGACTTGGAGACAAGAATTGGATACAAGAGATGAACTAGGGTTTGGAGAGGAGATGGTGCTGGTGAAGATGTTGATGGAGATTGCCCTCTCCCGATGAGAGGAGCGTTGGTGATGACGATGGTGATGATTTCCCCCTCCCGGAGGGAAGTGTCCCCGGTAGAACAGCTCTGCCGGAGCCCTAGATTGGTTCCGCCTCGTGGCGGCGGAGTCTCGTCCCGAAAGATTGCTTATGATTTTTTTCTCATCGAAAGACTTCATATAGGAGAAGATGGACGTCGGAGAGTCACCAGGGGGCCCACGAGGTAGGGGGGCGCACCCAGGGGTAGGGCGCGCCCCCCACCCTCGTGAGCAGGGTGTGGGCCCCCTGGCCTTCATCTTTGGCGACGGTTTTTCTTTATTTATTTTAAGGTATTCCGTGGAGTTTTAGGACTTTTGGAGTTGCGCAGAATAGTCCTTCAATATTTTCTCCTTTTCCAGCACAGAATTCCAGCTGCCTGCATTCTCCCTCTTCATGTAAACCTTGTAAAATAAGAGAGAATAGCCATAAGTATTGTGACATAACGTGAAATAACATCCCATAATGCGATAAATATCGATATAAAAGCATGATGCAAAATGGACGCATCAGCACACACCAGCCAACGAATAGCGCATACGCCGGCAAGTCATGCGTCGAGTACATGTACCAGACACGCATTATGAAGTTCCGTTTGCTAAAGGTGCCGTATGTCTTGAAACCATTATCCCACGCTTCTTGCAATTCATCCTTCAGTGGCTGCATGTACACATTCATATTCTTCCCGAATAGTTGGGCCCTGGAATTATCAACGTCAGGAAAATGTTCTTTCTTTGCATAGTCTATCCGAGGGGGGAGATTGAGTGGAAAGACAAATACGGTCCAACAACTGTATCGGGCTACCATCAGACCAAACACACGAACCCATCCGTGTTGATGCCGACTCGAGGATGCCTCGGATCTGCCGCTTTGTCGTCATCTAATGCATTGAAGCTCTTCCATGCTCACCGTCCGATGTGTGCACTATCATCAGCTTCCCATCTGCATCTAGTTGTGTTCGTTTGCCCGTTTTGTGCCATGTCATATGTCTGGCCGTCCCTTCGATGAAAAGACGTTGAAGCCTTGGTACGATTGGCATATACCAAAGAACATTAACGGGGATTTTGGTCTGCGTCTTCTCACCCATACCGTTGTCTACCACAACATACCTAGATGACTTGCAAATGGGACAATAGTTCAAGTCCGCATAGTGAAGCCTAAATAAGGCACATCCTTTCTCACAAGCATGTATCTTCTCATAGGGCATCTTAAGAGCATGGAGGATTTTGTCTGACTGGTACAGGTTTGCAGGTAGTACATGGCCTTTGGGTAGAAAACGTCCAAATACTGTCATCATTGCGTCGTAGCATTCTCTACCCAAGTTGAATTGAGACTTCAGAGCCATTATTTGTGAGATGGCATCCAGCTGACAAAGCTCAGTGTGCTCATGGAGAGGACGTTTTGAAGACTCCAACATTTCATTGAAGGCCTTTGAAGATTCATCCACTCATCGTCCGAGTCCTGAGCATCATCAAAGTCTTGCACCATGTCTTGCATCCCGGTACCATGCTCGTCGGTGCGACGACGAAGCACCTCAGCTCTGGCACGTTGGGCAGACTCGCCATGGATTGTCCACACCATATAATCTGGCGTAAAACCCCTCTTCTACAGGTGTTTGCCCATTTCATCCTCTGTCCTCTTGTGCCAATTGCTGCACCCAGCACAGGGGCACCATTTTGTCCTCTGGCCATTTGCAAATGCGGCTCTCAAAAAGCCCTTGGTTTTTTAACCATTCAATGGTCATGTCTTCCTTACTAGTGTGACCGGTGTACATCCACGCACAATCAGTCATCTTGCCTAGCTCTTTGGACACATATATATATATATATATATATATATATATATATATATATATATATATATATATATATATATATATATATATATATATATATATCAACATGTATATATTCATTAGTTAATGGAGTTTGTCACTTTTATTACGTCCATGCAACCTAGACGCTAATAGGTAAAGATAGGTCCTAATACCACCCGAGTATTTGTAGATTGGGATCATTTCCCATGCTCTGCTCTGGATCCGACGCAAAATTTCGGCAGCACCTCCCCGCTGTTCTCCTGATACACGTCTTGGCAATAAGCAGAGAGGATGTGTACCCGGAGAACAATAGGGAGGCACTGACGAAATTCTGCATCGGATCCGGAGCAGAGCATATGGGAAAATGAACCCAATCAACACATACTTGGGTTGTCCATGGATAACGTTGGACAATTCGAAAGAATCACGGTTGTAAATATGCAAATGCATGCATATTTATAGATGTAACCCTTTCGAACGGGAGACGCATAGTGGTCACGCATATTGATGATTGAAGACACCTGTAGCTAGCAAGTTTCATCGGCACGAAGACCGGAACAGAGCAAATGAAGGGGCGGAGCTCGTCGAACACTAGACCCTCGCAGTGACGAAAAAACTGCACATTTAAATCGGAAGATGAGTAACATAGCAATTTTGTTTTTTCCATCAACCTAACTAAATATTTACAACAGGACGAGCGGGTTAGGGGGTTCATCGGTGTCGATGGAACCCTAAATAGCAAGTATCATTGGTGCGAGATACATGTGGCGCTCGGCGTTGAACACTAGATCCACATCCCACAAGTGAAGCCGGCGCCCGGCGTCCCGCAACAATAGTTCTGGTGGCCGATGACGTCGAATACCTTGGCGAATTTATCTGGCAGCCTTTGCGATGAGGATTAAAGCCAAGTTTTGAAAGTTCAAACAACCAAACTGACTTGAGTCAGTTTGGGTGTTTCAAGTTTCAAAACTTGGCTTTAATCCTCATCGCAAAGGCTGCCAGACAAATTCGCCAAGGTATTCGACGTCATCGGCCACCAGAGAAGTTTGGGTGTTTCAAGTTTCAAAACTTGGCTTTTAATCGTCATCGCAGAGGCTGCAAGCCAAATTCGCAATGGTGTTCGACCACCATCGACGCCGAGAACTGTTGATGTGGGACGTCGGACACCGCGTCACTTGTGGGACGTGATGTAGTGTTCGACACCGACGGCCGCATGTATCTCGCACCGATGATACTTGCTATTTAGGGTTCCATCGACACCGAGGAACCCCCTAACCCGCTCGACCCGGTTTCATCGGTGATGCACCCCTAATCTTCTTCTTCTTCCTCCTCCTCCTCTTCTTCTTCCTCTTCTTCTTCTTCCTCTTCTTCTTTCTCCTCTTCTTCTTCCTCCTCTTCTTCTTCCTCTTCATCTTCCTCCTCTTCTTCTTCTTCCTCTTCTTCTTCGTCTTCTTCTTCTTCTTCTTCTTCTTCTTCTTCTTCTTCTTCTTCTTATTCATCATCTTCTTCTTCTTCTTCTTCTTCTTCTTCTTCTTCTTCTTCTTCTTCTTCTTCTTTTTCATCTTTCTTCTTCTTCTTAACCTAAACTAAACCTAATAAACTTAACCTAAACTAAAATAAATCTAAACCTAAAAAATAGAAACAAAACCTAAACTTAACCAAGCCTAAATTAAACTAAATCTAAAAAATAGAAAAAAAGAAAAAGAGGGATGTCTCACCTTGGTAGCAGCAGGGTGCTGGGATGGAGGAGGGGCGCCGAGCGGCAGGGCGGGTGCCGGGCGGCTCGGGACGGTGGGGCAGGGGCCAAGGCGGGCAGCTGGGCCGGGCAGCACGGCGCTGGGCGGGCAGGAGGCCGAGGCGGCTCGGGCATGGGGCGGCGGCACGGTTGTGATGAGGGAGGGAGAGAGAGGGACGTGGGGCTGGCTGCTTTTTAGTTTAGGTCACAACTCTGTGTCGTCTGCTAGCGTACAACAAAGAGCCTAGCTAACGGACGTTAGTTGGCCACTTTCTTTGCCGTCCGCTAGCAGACGGTAAAGAAAGTGGTTGTTAGGTTGCCCTCGCTAATACGCCACCCTCCCTCTTTGTCGTCCGCTCTTTCTTTGCCTTCAGCTTTCCGTAAGCTGATGGCAAAGACCTTCTTTGCCGTCAGCTAGCAGACGACAAAGAGCTGGATGACGGCAAAGATTCCGATTCCAGTAGTGATTGTCATATTGCTTTGCATGATCGTAAGATAACTAGCATGATATTTCCATGGCTTATCTATTTTTTGATATCGTTGTTATGCTAGATCATTGCACATCCTGGTACACTGCCAGAGGCATTCATATAGAGTCATATTTTGTTATAGGTATTGAGTTGTGATATTGAGTTGTAAGTAAATAGAAGTGTGATGATCATCAATTTTCATTATCAGAGCATTGCCCTAGTGAGGAAAGGATGATGGATACTATGATTTCCCCACAAGTCAGGATGAGACTCCGGACAATGAGAGAAAAAAAGAAGAAAGAAAGAAAGAAAAAGAAAAAGAAAAAAAAGCAAAAGCAAAAAAAGAAAAAGGAAAAAAAGAAAAAGAAAAAGAGAGAAGGGGCATGCTAGTTCCACACTTGTGCTTCAAAGTAGCACCATGTTTTTCATATGGAGAGTCTCCTATGTTGTCACTTTCATATACTAGTGGGAATTTTTCATTATAGGATTAGATGCACACCCACTTAGTTTTCGTGATGAGCTTTCATACACTTATAGCTCCTAGTGCATTCGTGCATGGCAATCCCTACTCCTCACATTGATATCAATTGATGTGCATCTCCATAGCCCGTTGTTTAGCCGCGTCGATGTGAGACTTTCTTACTTTTTTGTCTTCTCTATATTTACCCCTATCATCATACTCTATTCCACCTATAGTGATATATGTTGGGTTATGTAGCAGAAATTCAAAATTTTCCTACGTGTCGCCAAGATCTATCTATGGAGAAACCAGCAACGAGGGGAAGGAGAGTGCATCTACATACCCTTGTAGATCGCTAAGCGGAAGCGTTCAAGAGAACGGGGTTGAAGGAGTCGACTCGTCGTGATCCAAATCACCGGAGATCCTAGTGCGAGCGGACGGCACCTCGCGCTCAACACACGTACAGCCCGGTGACGCCTCCCACGCCTTGATCCAGCAAGGAGAGAGGAGAGGTTGAGGAAGACTCCATCCAGCAGCAGCACAACAGGCGTGGTGGTGGTGGAGGAGCGTGGCAATCCTGCAGGCTTCGCCAAGCACCATGGAGAGGAGAAGGAGAGAGGTAGGGCTGCGCCAAGAGGAGAAGTTCTCATGTGTTGGCAGCCCCAAAACCCTCAAGTATATATAGGGAGAGGGAGGTGCGCCCCTCTAGGGTTTCCACCCCAAGGGTGCGGCTGCCCCAATCCCATCTAAGGGTGGCGGCCAAGGGGAGAGGGGAAACTTGCCCCCAAGTTAGGTGGAAGCACCCCTCCCAAACCCTAGGCGCCTTGGGCCCTGTGGGGGCGCACCAGCCCACCAGGGGCTGGTCCTCCCACACTTGGCCCATGCAGCCCTCCGGGGCAGTGGCCCCACTTGGTGGACCCAGGACCCTCCCGGTGGTCCCGTGCGATACCGATAATACCCAAACTTTTCCGGTGACCAAAACAGGACTTCCATATATAAATCTTTACCTCCGGACCATTCCGAACTCCTCGTGACGTCCGGGATCTCATCCGGGACTCCGAACAACATTCGGTAACCACATACAAACTTCCTTTATAACCCTAGCGTCATCGAACCTTAAGTGTGTAGACCCTACGGGTTCGGGAGACATGTAGACATGACCGAGACGTTCTCCGGTCAATAACCAACAGCGGGATCTAGATACCCATGTTGGCTCCCACATGTTCCACGATGATCTCATCGGATGAACCACGATGTCAAGGACTCAATTGATCCCGTATACAATTCCCTTTGTTTAGCGGTATTGTACTTGCCCGAGATTCGATCGTCGGTATCCCGATACCTTGTTCAATCTCGTTTCCGGCAAGTCTCTTTACTCGTTCCGTAACACATCATCCCGTGATCAACCCCTTGGTCACATTGTGCACATTATGATGATGTCCTACCGAGTGGGCCTAGAGATACCTCTCTGTCAATCGGAGTGACAAATCCCAGTCTCGATTCGTGCCAACCCAACAGATACTTTCGGAGATACCTGTAATGAACCTTTATAGCCACCCGCACGTTGTGACGTTTGGTACACCCAAAGCATTCCTACGGTATCCGGGAGTTGCACAATCTCATGGTCTAAGGAAATGATACTTGACATTAGAAAAGCTTTAGCATACGAACTACGATCTTTGTGCTAGGCTTAGGATTGGGTCTTGTCCATCACATCATTCTCCTAATGATGTGATCCCGTTATCACCGACATCCAATGTCCATGGTCAGGAAACCGTAACCATCTATTGATTAACGAGCTAGTCAACTAGAGGCTTACTAGGGACATGGTGTTGTCTATGTACCCACACATGTATCTGAGTTTCCTTTCAATACAGTTATAGCATGGATAATAAATGATTATCATGAACAAGGAAATATACTAATAACTAATTTATTATTGCCTCTAGGGAATATTTCCAACAGTCTCCCACTTGCACTAGAGTCAATAATCTAGTTCACATCGTCATGTGATTAACACTGATAGGTCACATCGCCATGTGACCAACATCCAAAGAGTTTACTAGTGTCTGTAAACTAGTTCACATCACATGTTGATTAAGACTCAATGAGTTCGAGGTTTGATCATGTTTTGCTTGTGAGAGAGGTTTTAGTCAACGGTCCGAACCTTTCAGATCCGTGTGTGCTTTGCAAATTTCTAGGTCATATTGTAAACGCTGCTTCCACGCTCCACTTGGAGCTATTCCCAATGGTTGCTCCACTATACGTATCCGGTTTGCTACTCAGAGTCACTCGGATAGGTGTTAAAGCTTGCATCACCGTAACCCTTTACGCCGAACTCTTTATCACCTCCATAATCGAGAAACATGTCCTTATTTACTCCAAGGACAATTTTGACCGCTGTCCAATGATCCCCATTCTGGATCATTCTTGTACCCTTGATCGACTCATGGCAAGGCACACTTCCGGTGCGGTACACAAGATAGCATACTATAGAGCCTATGTCGAAGCATAGGGGACGACCTTCGTCCTTCCTCTCTTTTCTCGCCGTGGTCGAGCTTTAAGTCTTAACTTCATACCTTACATCTCGTGCAAGAACTCCTTCTTTGGTGATCTATCTTGAAGACCTTCAAGATCATGTCAAGGTATATGCTCATTTGAAAGTATTATTAAACATTTTGATCTATCTTATAGATCTTGATGCTTATTGTTTAAGTAGCCTAATCCAGGTTTTCCATTGAAAACACTTTTCAAACAACCCTATATGCTTTCTAGAAATTCTACATCATTTCGATCATCAATATGTCAACAACATATACTCATCGACATTCTATAGTGCTCCCACTCACTTCTTTGGAAATACAAGTTTCTCATAAACTTTGTATAAACCTAAAATCTTTGATCATCTTATCAAAGTGCATATTCCAACTCCGAGATGCTTACTCCGGTCCTTAGAAGGATCGCTGGTGCTAGCATACCTTTTAGCATCCTTAGGATCGACAAAACCTTTCGATTGTATCACATACAACCTTTCCTTACGAAAACTGGTAAGGAAACTCGTTTTGACATCCATCGCCAGATTTCATAAATGCAGCTTATGCTAACATGATTCCGACGGACTTAAGCATCGCTACGAATGAGAAAATCTCATCGTAGTCAACTCCTTGAACTTGTGAAAAACTCTTCGCCACAAGTCGAGCTTCATAGACGGTGAAATTACCGTCCACGTCCGTCTTCTTCTTAAAGATCCATTTGTCTCAATGGCTTGCCGATCATCGGGCAAGTCCACCTAAGTCCATGCTTTGTTCTGATACATGGATCCTATCTCGGATTTCATGGCTTCTAACCATTTGTCGGAATATGGGCCCACCATCGCTTCTCCATAGCTCGTAGGTTCATTATTGTCTAGCAACATGACCTTCAAGACAGGATTCTGTACCACTCAAGCGAGACGCATCCTTGTCACCCTACGAGGTACGGTAGTGACTTGATCCGAAGTTTCATGATCACTATCATAAGCTTCTACTTCAATTGGTGTAGGTGCCACAGGAACAACGTCCTGTGCCCTGCTACACACAAGTTGTAGTGACGGTTCAATAACCATATCAAGTCTCCACCATCCTCCCACTCAACTTTTCGAGACAAACTTTTCCTCGAGAAAGGACCTGATTCAAGAAACAATCCCTATTGCTTTCGGATCTGAATTAGGAGGTATACCCAACTGTTTTGGGTGTCCTATGAAGATGCATTTTATCCGCTTTGGGTTCGAGCTTATCAACCTGAAACTTTTCACATAAGCGTCGCAGCCCCAAACTTTTAAGAAACGACAGCTTAGGTTTCTCTAAACCATAGTTCATACGGTGTCGTCTCGACGGAGTAACGTGGTGCCCTATTAAAGTGAGTGTGGTTGTCTCTAATGCCTAACCCATGAACGATAGTGGTAATTCGATAAGAGACATCATGCTACGCACCATATCCAATAGGGTGCAACTATGATGTTCGGACACACCATCACACTATGGTGTTCCAGCGGTACTAATTGTGAAACAATTTCCACAATGTCTTAATTGCGTGTACAAAGCTCGTAACTCAGATACTCATCTCGTGATCATATCATAGACATTTTATCCTCTTGTCACAATGTTCTTCAACTTCACTCTGAAATTACTTGAACCATTCAATAATTCAGACTTGTGTTTAATCAAGTAAATATACTCAACATCTACTCGAATCATCGTGAAGTAAGAACATAATGATATTCACTGATGCCTCAAAGACTCATTGGACTGCACACATCAAAATGTGTTACTTCCAACAAGTTGCTATCTTGTTCCATCTTCTTTGAAAACGAGGCTTTTCGGTCATCTTGCCCATGTGGTATGATTTGCATATCTCAAGTGATTCAAAATCAAGTGAGTCTAAACGATCCATCTGCATGGAGTTTCTTCATGCGTATACACCAGTAGACATGGTTCACATGTCTCAAACTTTTCAAAAACGAGTGAGTCCAAAGATCCATCAACATGGAGCTTCTTCATGCGTTTTATACCAGTATGACTTACATGGAAGTGCCACAAGTAAGTGGTACTATCATTACTATCTTTTGGCATGAAAATGTGTATCACTACGATCGAGATTCAATAAACCATTCCTTTAGGTGCAAGACCATTGAAGGTATTATTCAAATAAATAGAGTAATCATTATTCTCCTTAAATGAATAACCGTATTGCGATAGACATAATCCAATCATGTCTATGCTCAACGCAATCACCAAATGACAATTATTCAGGTTTAATACTAATCTTGATGGTAGAGGGAGCGTGCGATGTTTGATCAAATCAAACTTGGAAACACTTCCAACACATATCTTCAGCTCACCTTTAGCTAGTCTCCGTTTATTCCGTAGCTCTTTTATTTCGAGTTACTAACCCTTAGCAACCGAACCGGTATCTAATACCCTGGTGCTACTAGGAGTACTAGTAAAGAACAGATTAACATAATGTATATCCAATATACTTCTATCGACCTTGCCAGCCTTCTTATCTACCAAGTATCTAGGGTAATTCTGCTCCAGTGGTTGTTCCCCTTATTACAGAAGCACTCAGTCTCGGGTTTGGGTTCAACCTTGGGTTTCTTCACTGGAGCAGCAACTTATTTGCCGTTTCATGAAGTATTCCTTCTTGCCCTTGCCCTTCTTGAAACTAGTGGTTTCACCAACCATCAACAATTGACGCTCCTTCTTGATTTCCACTTTCGTGGTGTCAAACATCGTGAATACCTCAAGGATCATCATATCTATCCCTGATATGTTATAGTTCATCACGAAGCTCTAGCAGCTTGGTGGTAATGACTTTGGAGAAACATCACTATCTCATCTAGAAGATCAACTCCCACTCGATTCAAGTGATTGTTGCACTCAGACAATCTGAGCACAAGCTCAACGATTGAGCTTTTCTCCCTTAGTTTGCAGGCTAAGAAAATCGTCGGAGGTCTTATACCTTTTGACGTGGGCACAAGCCTAAAATCCCAATTTCAGCCCTCGAAACATCTTATATGTTTCGAGAAACGTCTTTGGGGCCTCTACTCTAAACCATTTAACTGAACTATCACGTAGTTATCAAAGCGTGTATGTCGATGTTCGCAACATCCACATACGACGTTTGGGGTTCAACACACGAGCGGTGCATTAAGGACATAAGCTTTCTCTCGTCCGCATAATCGCTCATCACAACTTTCAACTATATTTTCTCTAGGAACATATCTAAACAAGTGGAACTAAAGCGCGAGCTTACGATATAATTTGCAAAGATCTTTTGACTATGTTCAGGATAATTAAGTTCATCTCATGAACTCCCACTCGATAGACATCCTCTAGTCATCTAAGTGATTACATGATCCGAGTCAACTAGGTCGTGTCCGATCATCACGTGAGACGGACTAGTCATCATCGGTGAACATCTTCATGTTGATCGTATCTACTATACGATTCATGCTCGACCTTTCGGTCTCGTGTTCCGAGGCCATGTCGTACATGCTAGGCTCGTCAAGTTAACCCTAAGTGTTTGGCGTGTGTAAAACTGTCTTACACCCGTTGTATGTGAACGTAAGGATCTATCACACCCGATCATCACGTGGTGCTTCAAAGCATTTAACTTTAGCAACGGTGGTACAGTTAGGGAGAACACTTCTTGAAATTGTTGTAAGGATCATCTTATTTACTACCGTCGTTCTAAGTAAGCAAGATGCATAAACATAATAAACATCACATGCAATTATATAGTAGTGACATGATATGGCCAATATCATATAGCTCCATTGATCTCCATCTTCGGGCTCCATGATCATCATCGTCACCGCATGACACCATGATCTCCATCATCATGATCTCCATCATCGTGTCTTCATGAAGTTGTCTCGCCAACTATTACTTCTACTACTATGGCTACCGGTTAGCAATAAAGTAAAGTAATTACATGGCGTTGTTTAATGACACGCAGGTCATACAATAAATAAAGACAACTCCTATGGCTCCTGCCGGTTGTCATACTCATCGACATGCAAGTCGTGAATCCTATTACAAGAACATGATCAATCTCATACATCACATATCATTCATCACATTCTTCTTGGCCATATCACATCACATAGCATACCCCGCAAAAACAAGTTAGACGTCCTCTAATTGTTGTTTGCATGTTTTACGTGGCTGCTATGGGTTTCTAGCAAGAACGTTTCTTACCTACGCAAAACCACAACGTGATATGCCAATTGCTATTTACCCTTCATAAGGACCCTTTTCATCGAATCCGTTCCGACTAAAGTGGAGAGGCGGCACCGCTAGCCACCTTATGCACCAAGTGCATGTCACCGGTGGAACCTGTCTCACGTAAGTGTACGTGTAAGGTTGGTCCGGGCCGCTTCATCCCACAATACCGTCGAAACAAGATTGGACTAGTAACGGTAAGCATATTGAACAAAATCAACGCCCACAACTACTTTGTGTTCTACTCGTGCAAACAATCTAAGCAATAGACCTAGCTCATGATGCCACTGTTGGGTTATGTAGCAGAAATTCAAAATTTTCCTACGTGTCACCAAGATCTATCTATGGGGAAACCAGCAACGAGGGGAAGGAGAGTGCATCTACATACCCTTGTAGATCGCTAAGCGGAAGCGTTCAAGAGAAGGGGTTGAAGGAGTCGTACTCGTCGTGATCCAAATCACCGGAGATCCTAGTGCCGAACGGACGGCACCTCCGCGCTCAACACACGACAGCCGGTGACGCCTCCCACGCCTTGATCCAGCAAGGAGAGAGGGAGAGGTTGAGGAAGACTCCATCCAGCAGCAGCACAACGGCGTGGTGGTGGTGGAGGAGCGTGGCAATCCTGCAGGCTTCGCCAAGCACCATGGGAGAGGAGAAGGAGAGAGGTAGGGCTGCGCCAAGAGGAGAAGTTCTCATGTGTTGGCAGCCCCAAAACCCTCAAGTATATATAGGGAGAGGGAGGGTTGCGCCCCTCTAGGGTTTCCACCCAAGGGTGCGGCTGCCCCAATCCCATCAAGGGTGGCGGCCAAGGGGAGAGGGGAAACTTGCCCCCCTGTTAGGTGGAAGCACCACCTCCCAAACCCTAGGCGCCTTGGGCCCTTGTGGGGGCGCACCAGCCCACCCGGGCTGGTCCCTCCCACACTTGGCCCATGCAGCCCTCCGGGCCGGTGGCCCCACTTGGTGGACCCGGGACCTCCGGTGGTCCCAGACGTTACCGATAATACCCAAACTTTTCCGTGACCAAAACAGGACTTCCATATATAAATCTTTACCTCCGGACCATTCCGAACTCCTCGTGACGTCCGGGATATCATCCGGACTCAACAACATTCGTAACCACATACAAACTTCCTTTATAACCCTAGCGCCATCGAACCTTAGTGTGTAGACCCTACGGGTTCGGAGACATGTAGACATGACCGAGACGTTCTCGGTCAATAACCAACAGCGGATCTGGATACCCATGTTGGCTCCTACATGTTCCACGATGATCTCATCGGATGAACCACGATGTCAAGGACTCAATTGATCCCGTATACAATTCCCTTTGTCTAGCGGTATTGTACTTGCCCGAGATTCGATCGTCGGTATCCCGATACCTTGTTCAATCTCGTTTCCGGCAAGTCTCTTTACTCGTTCCGTAACACATCATCACATGATCAACCCCTTGGTCACATTGTGCACATTATGATGATGTCCTACCGAGTGGGCCCAGAGATACCTCTCCGTCAACCGGAGTGACAAATCCCAGTCTCGATTCGTGCCAACCCAACAGATACTTTCGGAGATACCTGTAATGAACCTTTATAGCCACCCGATTCGTTGTGACATTTGGTACACCCAAAGCATTCCTACGGTATCCGGAGTTGCACAATCTCATGGTCTAAGGAAATGATACTTGACATTAGAAAAGCTTTAGCATATGAACTACGATCTTTGTGCTAGGCTTAGGATTGGGTCTTGTCCATCACATCATTCTCCTAATGATGTGATCCCGTTATCAACGACATCCAATGTCCATGGTCAGGAAACCGTAACCATCTATTGATTAACGAGCTAGTCAACTAGAGGCTTACTAGGGACATGGTGTTGTCTATGTACCCACACATGTATCTGAGTTTCCTTTCAATACAATTATAGCATGGATAATAAACGATTATCATGAACAAGGAAATATACTAATAACTAATTTATTATTGCCTCTTGGGCATATTTCCAACACTATATCCATGGCTTGAGCTCATGTATTGCGTGAGGGTTGAAAAAGCTGAAGCGCGTTGAAAAGTATGAACCAATTGCTCGGCTTGTAATCAGGGTTGTGCATGATAAATACTTTGTGTAAAGAAGACAGAGCATGACAAGACTATATGATTTTGTGGGGATAGCTTTCTTTAGAGGGAGATCCAATCTTGGAGGGGCTCCCGCCCCTCCGCCTCCATGGAGGCCATGGACCCAAGGGGCACTCTCCTCCCATCTAGGGGGAGGCCAAGGAAGAAGAAGAAGGATGGGGCTCTCTCCCCCTCTCTCCCAGTGGCGCCGGAGTGCCGCCAGGGCTAGGATCATGACGGCGATATACATCAAAAATCTTGCTAACGTCAACACCAACTTTCTCCCCCTCTATGCAGTGGTGTAACACCTCTTCTCCCCGCTGTACTCTCTACGTAAACATGGTGCTCAACTCCATATATTATTTCCCAATGATCTATGGTTATCCTATGATATTTGAGTAGATACGTTTTGTCCTGTGGGTTAATCATGATCTTGGTTTGTATGATTGTATATTTTATTTATGGTGCTGTCCTACGGTGCCCTCCGTCTCGCGCAAACGTGAGGGGCCCCGCTGTATGGTGTTGCAATATGTTCATGATTCGCTTATGGTGGGTTGCTAGAGTGACAGAAGCTTAAACCCGAGTAAGTCGGATGTTGCGTATGGGAGTAAAGAGGACTTGATACTTAATGCTATGGTTGGGTTTCACAACCTTAATGATCTTTAGTAGTTTCAAATGCTTGCTAGGGGTCCAATCAAAAGTGCATATGATCCAAGTAGAGAAAGTATGTTAGCTCATGCCTCTTCCTCATGTAAAATTAGAAGAATGATTACCGGTACTTGTTATCGATTGCCTAGGGACAACTGACTTTCTTGTTGACAAAAGCTATCCACTTTTATTACCTTGCAATTTATCCGTAGTTTTATTCCTACAAAGTACTCATAGTTTTATTCTTGCAAAACAGTTTCAAACTTGTTTTACGTAAAGCGAACGTCAAGTGTACGTAGAGTTGTATCGGTGGTCGATAGAACTTGAGGGAATATTTGTTCTAACTTTATCTCCTCGTTGGGGTTGACACTCTTATTTATAGAAGAAGGCTACAAATGATCCCCTACACTTGTGGGTTATCACCTAACCATCTGGAAGACTGACAGTCTTCAAAGGTAACATGCGTCGGATCACACAGATCAATCTCTTTAGTGATGCTCAATAACTTAGGCTCTGGGTTTTTCCTCACTTAGGATTCTCTCAAAGTCGTCAAAGGATGGGTTGCTCTCTTATGACAACTGTCAGTTTCTCTCGGAGCACCCAACAAACAAGTGGTTGTGGGGGGAGGGGTGGCTATTTATAGCCAGGGGCAACCGGCATGAATTGTCATAAATGCCCTTCTCTAATTCGACCGTTGTTAGGATAAGGATCCACTCGACAGCTGGCACGCGGCGCAGCAACAGTCAGAATTTGAACTCTCAAATTCGTCGGGGCACTGAATTTCCTCACTTATAGGCAGAACGCACTAGCAAACTCCTAACTCCTCCGCATGACCAAATTCATCAGTGACCAGATGAACTTCGTCACTGTCGCTAGCAATTGCATTAGCTGTACTGGAGATTTCCAAAGGCTTCACTCGAAGTGGCTTTTGTGTATAGGTTTGAGTAGGTTTGAGCATCACTTTGGAAATGTGAAATATGATTCACCTAGACCCCCTTTAATAGTATGTTTTTCCTATGACTTAAAGAAGAATAAAAGGAACTATGAAAACAAAGTCTTCAAGCTTCAAAGTATTCACATCAATTTCTTCAAAGGCCGTACCAATTTCATCACCATTTTCTTCACTTGAAGAAATATATTTTTAGGGGTCATTTTCCATGTGTTAAACCAAATCTTCTGTGACTCTATCACCTGTGTATACTCAAAAACTCATTAGTTCCTCAACCTATTTATCATCAATACCACAAAACCACTAAGGGAACATTTGATGCACTTACAATCTTCCCCTTTTTGGTGATTGATGACAAATTGGTTAGGTTGTCGGTGTTCTGGGAACGGGGGTCCCCAGACTTGCCTGCCTGTGGCCTGCGGCATGGCTCAAGTGGGGGCCCAGCACGGCCCAGCTTCATCAGCTCAAGCTCAAGACCCTCGCGAGGGGCCAAGCCTCGCGGGGCGGACGACAGGAACCTTCCTCAGGACAGCCTCGTCAGGCAGGCTCACGAGGAGGCGGAGAGATCAAGGCAGGGTACCTCACGAGGGTGCCCTGTGATGCAAGCCATGACGATCGAGATCAGGCGGGCGCGCAGTGTCCTCGTTTCCCCTTTGGTGCAAAGGAGGAAAGCACAGACTAAGGCATCAGGCAAAGGTTACCGCTTCGGTGCAACAAGACCAAGACCAGCAGAGCGGCAGGACGGAGGTCATCGTGGAGCCCAGGACGACGTCACCGTCAGAGCCTTTGGCAGCCGAAGACCAACTTTAGTCAGGATAAGTGCACTAGATGTTCCCCTTCAAAATGGCCAATTGTTGGCGCCCTTCCCGCTCATTATTTGGGAAGAGGCCCAGGGCCTCCCTCTATAAATAGGACTAGCCACCACGGAGAAGGGAGGACAGACCAGGATGGGTCGAACCTACCAGAGAGAGAGAGAGAGAAGAGACTGGACTCACCCAAGCAGTCCATCGCACCAGCTCAAGAACAGCCCCTCGCGAGGCTGTTCTTCCTTTGTACTATTCTTCATCAGCCCTGGAGGCAATCCACCACACCACACATTGGAGTAGGGTATTACACCACAACGGTGGCCCGAACCAGTATAAATCTTGTGTCTCTTGTGCTGTTCATCGTTCCTAGTTTAGATCCTTGCAAACCATTAACGCGTGAGCTGGTAGGGGAAAGATCTCCGCGCACCCTGCAGTTCGAACCTCAAGGGTCTGCGGAACCCGAATCCGACATTTGCGCGCCCGGTAAAGTGCGCCGAATCCTTCCTCCGTCGCCTCGCGTTGCCGCCTAAATCGTTCGATGTCAAGCGACCGGCAGGTGACGCCGACCGCTGGGCGGCGTGGCTCCCCACGTCGTGCCGCCCGCCAGCGACCTCAACCTGCACCTCGGGCAGCCCGCGCTCCACAAAGGCGCTGCGGCGCGGGCGACGGCGGACCCGCCTGCCCTCACGCCGCGGCAGGTGCGGTCTGCGGCTAGAGCCTCAAGCCACGCCGCGACCATGGCGCCGCACACCCGACGGGAGCAAGCAAACTCCAGGGTTGCGCTCACGGTGGCCCAATAGTTGTTACGGTGCCGGCTTCTAGAGGGCGGCCGTGACGTGTTGTTAGAGCGAGTGGCCGAGCTCCTGGACGCTGCCGCCTCGGGAGCACCTCCTTTCTGCATCTGGCTGCCGCCCCAGGTCCAGAGCATGCCGTATGGCGGTCCCATACGCGCCCATGCAACCTCAAGCGGGCTCCAGGGCCTACTCGACGCCAACCTGGCCAGCAGCACCAGGCGGCAAGCCGCGCAGACCCCATCTCCGGCCGGCGAAGGAGCATACGCCGTGACCTTTGGCCTCGGCGGACCACCGCGCTACCACTCTCAAGACAACGCTCCGGGCCGGACTGCATGGCATGTGGGCGCCATGGCGAGACCCACGGGCAGCGCCCCTGCTTATGTGCCCCGCATGATGGATCAAGAGTGCGCATGGGAAGAAGACCATGGCTCGTTCCTTGGGCCAGGCTGGGGCGAGGAGACACCACAAGCTGAGCTCTTTCAGGAACCCCAAGAGGGCCTCGACGACCGTGCCGGCGGCAGCAACTATCTGGTACCATTAATTCTTTAGGAGCAAGCTTATGCTAACCGTGTGCCGCAGGAGGTACAGGTTGCCGTGACAGGTGGCTGCCCCAACACTGCAGCCTCTTACTCCTCAGGAGGAGGGCACCTGGGGCTGCAGGAGAGGGGCCGAGATCCGGGTTCGTCCCCGCGGCGCTTGGCGCAAGATGTTCTCAGGAGATAGCTGCCGGGGAGGTGCCTCAGGGCCTGCCCCCGGCAAAGGACCCGTGGTCGTCGGGGGGAACCGTTGGCGACCGCTCTACCCCATTGGCGTCGTCCTTGGTCTCCGGCCGCCGTCAGTGGCGGTAGAATGTGGCGCGAGGCGGGGCCCTCATCAGGCGATATGAAGCAAGACCGGTACCTGTGAAGAAGGCCCGGTGCCTGTGAAGCTCGCCGCCCCGTGACACTCTCACATAATAATGAGTGGGGTTGTACACGCCCCGGAGTCTCCGGAGAGCCGGCCTCGGGGGCTCCCGCCCACGCCCAGTGGCAGCACTTAGCTCCGCGCTGGTGAGAAGACGTCGAAGACTAGACTAGGTGCCGGACGCGACCTTTTGCTTTTTTTTCCTTTTCCTCTGTTGACAAGTTTCTTCGATTTGAATTTAAGTTGGATTTGAGTTCGAGCCTTGCGTGCGTTTGGGGAAGGGGTGTTTAGTCTCGTTCAAGCAATCTCTCGTGTTCTGGTTTCGGCTTTGCGTCCAAAGCTAGCGTCAGCTGCCTCCCCTCACGAGCCCCTCGCGAGCCGGGCCAGGCCAACCGCGTCTACAGCTCGGACGGCTATCGCCACGCCCTCTCCGGAGGTTCTTATCGCAGGATCAATGGGTTCATCCAGAAGACACATATGGCGCTATGGCCCCCACAGCCCCGCTCGGGGCTCACTAGGGTCAAAAGGTAAACGAGCCAGCTGACCCACCACCGGGCCGGCCTTTAAGCTCACACGCCGCGTTAAGATTACCAGGGCATTTACCGCAAACCTTTACATGAGGGGCTTTCCCTCCCAAAATGCTCTCACATTCTTCAGGGCCAAGCCCGAACCTCTTTCGTGCAGGGTAAACAGCGGTGACAAACAATCAGTCGGACATATCGCTCGCCGCGCCTTCTGGGTCACCTCCAGAGGCGTTGCTGACATCATCGCCGCCACCAACACCTCCGCCAGCACCAGGACCGTCCACCACGCCACCTTCATCGGCGGCCACGATCACGCCGTCATCATCAGACGCGAAGGCCCTGACAAGGTCGTCGATGTGATCCTCCACCCATTGCGCCAGGTCGCCCCGGACGGCTATGGGCACCGGTGCGATGGCGGCATCGAAGTTGAAGTGGGGATCCTGTCCGTGATGGCGAAGACACGGGAGAAAGCGCGCCCGAGCAAGGCTCGGTTCCTCTCCTCGACGAGCCAACGAGACCTCTCAGAGCGGTTCTCCAGGAGCATCACCACGTCAGCAAAATACTGGAGGTTGCCAGCATAGTTGGTCTCGTGCGTCTTCTCAACGGCGGCCTCGCAAATGTTGCCCAGGGCTGCGTTAGCTCGTTCCCTGAGCGTACGGAGCATGGGGGTGTGCTCGTGCTCCAGAACCCGCCGCCGACGAATCTCGTCCTCGTTCTGCCGTGCGGTGGCCTCGGCACCATCAACCCTCTGTCGGAGAAGAAGCAGTTCGGCGCGGGAGGAGGTCAGCTCCGCCTATGCTGCGCGAAGGGCGGCTGCGGAGGAGTCCGCACCCCGCGTCACTTCGTCTAGTTTGGCCTTGAGGGCCGCGGTCCTGCCCTCAGCTTCGCCCCGACCAACTCCAACCTCAACTCATATGGCGCCGAGGCGGAGCGAGCTTGCCACTTCGGGCGGTCGACCTCTTCTTGGGCTCGGGCTTGGCGGCGACATCATCCTCCGCCGAGCCACCAGCGATCCTCGCTCCAACCGCTCGGGGTCGAGGTTGCGCCAGCGGCCTCCGGCATCAGCGTTTCCTCGGCTCGAGCTCCGCCTGGTCAACGGAAGCCTCCTTCAGCGACACAAGTGCAGCCTGGCGCAACTCCACCTGCTGCTCCAGAGAGTTGCTCCAGGTTTGGAGCTCCCACGCATGCTCCTCCGCGTCCCTGTGCCGCCGATCTGCTTCCAGGGCCTCCTCGACGGCTCGAGAGCAAGCCTCTCGCGAGGCCACCAGTGACGCCTCAGCCTTCGCATTGTCAAGGTCACGCTGGTGACGCGCGAGGGCAACGACTACCTTCAGCTTCCGCCTCTCCTCAGCAAGGCGCAAACCTTCGGCCTCGAGACGCGCATCCTTTCCGGCAAGCTCCGCCCCGATCGGGTTCACCGCGTTCGTCGCCCCGCGGAGAAATTCTTGACGATGGGCGCGGCGTTCGCAAGCACGCCTGAGCACATATTCCGCGTCACCCTCTGCTGGTGGTGTATGCGGAGGGCCCAGAGGCGGCGCGCCTCCTCCCGATGCAGGGCAGGGGGCTGGCGCCCCAACAATCGTCGGACGGGCCTCGCCAGGAGCAGGGCCTGGCGCCGGTCCGTCCCCAGAAGGAGAGCTCAAGATTGACTTCAGCCAGCCACCGTCCGCGATCGAGGAAGGGGCGCGGGGCAAGCTGGCTATGCCCCAGGAGAACTCATGGAGGGAGGACAGCAGGCGCACAGGCTCGGGACGCCCAGCTGAATGGGCCACCTCTCCGACCGGCTGAGTGATAAGGGCGCCGCTTGAACCCGACGCACCAAGGATCAGGAACGAGGACGGAGCTTGGGGAGATGGCTCCTTGGCCGTCTCCGCGAATTACCTCCTGAAAGGGCCCTGAAAGGCCACGGTCAGCTGCAAGAACCGAGAAGTAGAAGAGCGGAGAGAGAAGAGGACTTACTCATCCGTGGCGAATTACCTCCTGCACTTCAGCAAGCGGCAAGGGCGATCGTCACCGCCCGAGGCCTCCTTCCTCTTGCGGAGGGCCACGAAGTCTATGCGGAACCGGCCTAAGCGCTCGGCGCAAGGGACGGTTTGTGGCATGGAGGAGGCGGTAAGGTGATCAGCGCAATGGGACCAGCCTGGGGGACGCCACTAGGCGCCGCCTCATGAGGGACGACCGGGGCCTCGGGAGCCCCAACCTCGGGAGCCGGAGGCCGCGACTCCTCACCTGTCACTATTCCGGAATGAGCTCCGGGAGATGCCGCCCTCAGGGCTCCGCGCGGCGCCACCACCTCAACATCGTCTCCTTCAACTCCTTACGGTTCTCGTCTCCCTGCTCCATCACCCGAGACAGAGCCACTTTGGGCGACCGAAAGAGCGACAACGGCAACTGGGTTCTCGCGAGGCCCCCTGAGGTCAGCCGGGCGCAGCCCCCACTCGTCAAAGCTGGGCATCTGCTTCACGAAATCGGCCCTGCCCGAACAGAGATACAAGAGGGCACCACCATGTCGAAGGCTGCCTGGGGAAGGATCGCCAACCAGGACCCTGAGCACCGTCCTTAGCTCTTCAGGCGCCAGGTCCCCCTCCTGAAGTCGCATGCGGTCTTTGCGCCCCGCAAAGTCCCACATCCGATGAGAGTGGCGCTGGAGAGGAGCAATGCGACACTGGAGGAACTCCTTCACCACCTTGGGCGCCGTCACGTTGAGCGCCCTCAAGCTCTCGAAGCGGCACCATAAGAATGCAAGCCGGGTGTCCGCGAGCGTCTCATGACCCCAGCCTGAGTTGGGAACAGCAGGCAAGGTAGGGTGCGAGAGTAGGAGGCTGGGCACCCCAACGTCCACACCGCTCTCTGAACTTGGCCTCAGGGGGAGGGAGTCCAAAATCGATCCCCGAAGCAGCCGTCTCTAGCACCGCAAGGAAGCTCACACACCCCGAGCATTGAGTAGGATCACTCGAGCAAAGAGAAGAAGTGACGCAACAGGCAATGTATGAGGATGCCCACCATTGCCTCCTGAGCGAAGGCTAAGACAGCCAGGAGGGTAATGGACTCGGGCCCGAGATGCATCATGTGGATCTGATAGTGGGAGAGCACCGCATTGAAGAAAGCGGAAAAAGGGGGAACCAGACCCGCCCACAGGGCATCAGCGAAGAACCGGACCTCCGTGACAATCTTTTTGAAGGAGGCATGGGACGCAGGCCATGCCGTGGTCCTGCCGCACTCGTTGAAGATGGTGGCAAGAGCAGAGCGGACCTTGCCCAAGGCCTCGGGTTTGAGTATGATAGATCGATCAACGGCAGGGGCCACCGTCGGAGGCAAGCGGGACGAAGGCGTGGGCTTCTTCACCTTTTCCTTCTTCGTTGGCGCCATGGCGACAGGAAGGGTGAGAGTCCGAGTTGGATTAAGGGCGGAAGTTGGAGCCAGAGGAAGAAGGAAGGGCCGGGAGTGCGCGGACGGCGAAAGGGGAATGGCTGTGTGCAACCCCGGGTCCGCCTAGCCAGGCGTGATGAGGCATCGTGGGGAAGCGGAGACGCCCACGACAAATCAATCGCCACGCGGCGCCCAAGGCCGCAGGCTGTTGGGGCCCGCTACGCTTCGCACTTGCCCCTTCACTTCTCTGCTAAGCCAAGTCCGGGCGCGCCTTGGGCCCGGGGGCTACTGTCGGCGTTCTTGGAACGGAGGTCCCCAGACTTGCCTACCTGCGGCCTGTGGCGTGGCTCAAGTGGGGGCCCAGCGCGGCCCAGCTTCATCAGCTCAAGCTCAAGGCCCTCGCGAGGGGCCAAGCCTCGCGGGGCGGACGACAGGAACCTTCCTCAGGAGCAGCCTCGTCAGGCAGGCTCACGAGGAGGCGGAGAGATCAAGGCAGGGTACCTCATGAGGGTGCCCCGTGACGCGAGCCATGACGATCGAGATCAAAGGGCGCCAAGGGCGCCACCAAGAAGATGTCCTCGTTTCCCCTTTGGTGCAAAGGAGGCAAGCACAGACTAAGGCATCAGGCAAAGGTTACCGCTTCGGTGCAACAAGACCAAGACCAGCAGAGCGGCAGGACGGAGGTCATCGTGGAGCCCAGGACGGCGTCACCGTCAGAGCCTTTGGCAGCCGAAGACCAATTTTAGTCAGGATAAGTGCACTAGATGTTCCCCTTCAAAATGGCCAATTGTTGGCGCCCTTCCCACTCATTATTTGGGAAGAGGCCCAGGGCCTCCCTCTATAAATAGGACTAGCCACCACAGAGAAGGGAGGATGGACCAGGACGGGTCGAACCTACCAGAGAGAGAGAGAGAAGCGACTGGACTCACCCAAGCAGTCCATCGCACCAACTCAAGAACAGCCCCTCGCGAGGCTGTTCTTCCTTTGTACTATTCTTCATTAGCCCCGGAGGCAATCCACCACACCACACACTGGAGTAGGGTATTACACCACAACAGTGGCCAACCAAGATAAATCTTGTGTCTCTTGTGCTGTTCATCGCTCCTAGTTTAGATCCCTTGCAAACCATTAACGCGTGAACTGGTAGGGAAAGATCTCCGTCGCACTCCCTGAGTTCGAACCTCAAGGGTCTGCGGAACCCGAATCGACATTTGGCGCGCCCTGTAGGTGCGCTGAATCCTTCCTCCGCCGCCTCGCGTTTAAATACGCCTCCTCGCTCGATTTCAAGCGACCCGGCGGTGACATGATTTAAGACCAACTTTAGTCGAGGATAAGTGTACTAGATGTTCCCCTTCAAATGGCTAATTGTTGGCGCCCTTCCCACTCATTATTTGGGAAGAGGCCCAGGGCCTCCCTCTATAAATAGGACTAGCCACCACAGAGAAGGGAGGACGGACCAGGACGGGTCGAACCTACCAGAGAGAGAGAGAGAGAGAGAGAGAGAGAGAGAAGCGACTGGACTCACCCAAGCAGTCCATCACACCAGCTCAAGAACAGCCCCTCACGAGGCTGTTCTTCCTTTGTACTGTTCTTCATCAGCCCCGGAGGCAATCCACCATAACACACACTGGAGTAGGGTATTACACCACAACGATGGCCGAACCAGTATAAATCTTGTGTCTCTTGTGTTGTTCATCGTTCCTAGTTTAGATCCCTTGCAAACCATTAACGCGTGAGCTGGTAGGGGAAAGATATCTGTGCGCATCCCAGAGTTCGAACCTCAAGGGTCTGCCGGAACCCAAAATCCGACATAGGTGTCAACGGGAGTATAAATAATTGAAGTGTAAGTACAGAGTTTGAAGAACTTAGTTACAAGATATTGAGGAACTCCCCCTGAAGATGTGCATATGATGAATTTTCTTTGGATTGCAAATGCACATGGCAGGTTGAATTTGTGGAGATCTCCCACTATATCTTGGAAACCAATCATGCATGATCATAGGATATGAAGAATATGAATGCATGATGAAAATTGGTGTCTGACGAAATTGTGCATGCATGAGCAGATATATATTTAAGATCAGAGCATGCGTATCAAATGAAGCAAAAGAGTCAGACGACCAACAGTTATTAAGTTACAACTCATCAAGAGCACATCCAGAAAAGTTAAAGAGTTGCAACTTAAGCAAAAACATCCCATATAACGATCCGCTTGAAGACTAACTCAAACTTCTCCCCCTTTGTCATCACATGACCAAAAGGTGAGGAATTTGAGAACTAGCCCCCCTGAAGAAAATCATCAAGGGGAGGACGAACGAGCACCAGCGTTGTTGGGGTCGCGTGGTTCAGAGGGACCCGTAGCAGTGTCTTTGACGGCTTCATTTTCATCAGTTGAGCATAATGAAGACTCAGAGCTTGGCGTCAGTGGAGGAACTTTAATGTTCTTGAATTTATTCCTTGGTGGTTCATCCCAGTCGAAATTGTAAATGTCGAAAAACTCAAATTTGAAGAATGTCATTAAGAGGTGGTGGCGTTACTCACCGTATAAGAACATTGATAACTTCAGACACCGCGTACCATTGTCGTAGGGTTCTGAGAGTCAACTTCTTCATTAATTTCTTCACACTTGGAGGGTTAGTCTTCATTGATTGAAGAAAAACGTTACTTCGTGTGTTGTGCATCGAAGTCATCAAAAATGCATAAGCGTTAGGATGTGTGTCCACTTCAGAGGACATTAGAAGATTCTAGGATGTTTAGCTCACACCGCAACTTGCAGAACCTCTTTTCATCCAAGGGCTTAGTGAAGATATCAGCAAGTTGGTCTTCGGTCTTCACGTGGTCAATGATGATGTCTCCCTTCAGCACATGATCACGAAGAAAATGGTGACGAATCTGAATATGTTTTGTCTTGCAATGTTGCACTGGGTTGTGGGCGATCTTGATAGCACTCTCGTTGTCACAGAAGAGAGGGACTTTCTTCACGTTGATGCCATAGTCCTTAAGGGTTTGCTTCATCCATAGCAACTGTGAACAGCATGCACCAGCGGCAATGTATTCAACCTCAGTTGTGGAAAGTGCAACACGGTTCTTCTTGTTTGAGGACCAACAGACAAGAGATCGTATGAGGAAATGGCATGTGCCTGATGTAGACTTGCGATCCACATGATCTCCAGCATAATCAGAATCAGAAAATCCAGCTAGATCAAAAGATGAGCCCTTGGGATACCATAATCCAAGCATTGGTGTGTGAGCTAAATATCGAAGAATTCTTTTCACAGCTTGGTAGTGTGATTCCTTCGGCGTCGCTTGAAACCAGGCACACATGCAAACGCTAAGCATAATATCTGGCCTAGATGCACATAGGTAAAGAAGCGAACCAATGACGGAGCGATATACCTTCTAATCGAAATCTTTACAATTTTCGTCAGTGCTGAGTTGACCATTAGTAGGCATTGGAATTTTGAGGCCTTTGCAGTCTTGCATTCCAAATTTCTTCGGGCAATCTTTGAGGTATTTCTATTGAGAAATGAAGATGCCATTGGATTGTTGACAAATTTGAAGACCAAGGAAGAATTTCAGTTCTCCCATCATAGACATCTGATATTCTTCACACATCATGTATGCAAATTCGTCACTGAAACGCTTGTTAATGCAACCAAAGATAATATCATCAACATATATTTGGCATATGAACAGGTCACCATCATAAGATTTAGTGAAAAGAGTAGGATCAAGTGAATCGGGTTTGAAACCCTTTTTCTTCAGGAATTCCTTCAGTGTATCATACCAAGCCCGTGGGGCTTGATTGAGGCCATAGAGATCCTTGTTCAGTCTGAAGGCTTTGTCCGGATACTTTGGATCCTCAGAAACTGGTGGTTGAGCAACATATACTTCTTCCTCAAGCTTACCATTGAGGAATGCACTTTTCACATCCATTTGATATAAGAGAATATTGTGATGGTTAGCATATGCAAGCAGTATACGAATAGCTTCAAGCCTAGCAACATGTGCAAATGTTTCACCAAAATCAATACCCTCAACCTGTGTGTAGCCTTGTGCTACAAGACAAGCCTTATTTCTTACCATTTGTACATTATCGTCTTGCTTGTTGCGGTAGATCCACTTAGTGTCGATGATATTGTGCTTGCGTGGATCAGGTCGCTTCACAAGCTCCCACACATTCTTGAGCTCGAATTGTTGCAATTCTTCTTGCATGGCTTGAATCCACTCAGGCTCCAGAAATTCTTCATCAACTTTGGTGGACTCTGTGATATAGACAAAACCATAATGCCCACAAAAGTTAGCCAGATGTGAAGCCCTTGAGCGGGTGAGGGGACCAGGTGCATTGATGTTGTCGAGGATCTTCTCAATCTGCACTTCATTCGCCACTCTGGGATGAGTTGGATGAGGGACTTGTTGAGGTTGAACATTTTCCTCAGAATCATTTTCTTTAGGAGCAGTAGTTTCTTCAGGATGAGGAACGATCACTTCTTTTTTAGCTATTTCATCACTCGGCACTATTTCACGTACCCATCAGCTTGATAGATTCCTCGGGAGACATTTCATCTAGCATAGGAGGCAGGTGCTCTCTTTGCGAGCCGTTAGTTTCACCGAACCACACATCTACAGTTCCAACAACCTTGTTGTGATAGGTGTTGAAGAAGCATAAAACCCTCAAATGCTTTCGGAGAAAATTTAGAATTGTGATGAGGATCTCTAATCCAGCATTTAGCATCGAAGACTTTGAAATGACTTACGTTGGGATTTTTGTCAGTGAGGAGCTCATAGGTTTTCTTGAGGAATTTGTGAAGATATACCCTATTGATGATGTGACAAGCAGTATCAATTGCTTCAGGACACCATCGACGAGGTATCTTGTATTCATCAAGCATAGTGCAGGCCATCTCAGTGAGTGTCTTGTTCTTGCTCTCAGCAATTCCATTCTGCTGAGGAGTATAGGGAGCAGAGAGCTCATGAGTGATACCAAGTTCATCAAGATAGTCATCAAGGCCTGTGTTCTTGAACTCGGTGCCGTTGTCGCTTCTGATATGCTTGATCTTGATGCCATAATTTGTTATGGCACAGTTTGTGAATTGTCTGAAGACGCCCTGTACTTCAGTCTTGAAGGTAATGATATGCACCCAGGTGTAACAAGAATAGTCATCAACAATGATGAATCCATAGAGTGATGTTGCATTGGTTAGTGTAGAATAATGAGTGGGACCAAAGAGATCCATGTGAAGTAATTCAAAGGGACGAGTGGTGGTCATGATTGTCTTCACAGAGTGCTTGGACCTGGTCATCTTTCCAGCTTTGCAAGCACCGCATAGGTGATCTTTGACGAATTTGACGCCCTCAACACCAATGATATGCTTCTTATTTACGAGTGTGCTCAAATTACTCATGCCAGCATGTCCAAGTTGTCGATGCCATACCCAGCACTCTAAAGCTTTTGCCAGTAGGCATGTGGCTGGTTGAGGACCTAGAGAGAAATCTACAATATACAAATCACCTCTCCTAAAGCCTTCGAATACTTTGGAATTGTCAGATTCCATTAGCACAATGCATCTATATTTTCCAAAGATGACAATCATATCAAGATCACAAAGCATTGAGACAGACATGAGGTTGTATCCTACAGACTCGACAAGCATCACTTTTTCCATGTGTCGATCCTTTGAGATAGCAACCTTACCTAGACCCAATACCTTGCTTTTTTCCTTTCTCAACGTAGGTGATATGCTTCAGATGACACAGAGTAAGGGGCGCATTCGTGAGGAGATTCCTATCACCAATCATATGATTTGTGCATCCACTGTCCAGAACCCATTCAGTAGCTTTTGGAGTATTATCCTCTAGAAGCATTAGTCTCACTTACACATTCATATACTTCAGTTGAAGAATATGATGATCAATTTCATGAGTGAATTTCATCACTAAGCATATAACAAGCAGCATAGGGATGTGTGAAAATGAGGAATTCATTTCATCATGATTAGCTTGCATCCCATCAAGCATTTATGTCAGGCCTTCAACAAATTCAGACGATTAGTTCTTCTTCTTAACCACCCACATCTGAATGGATGGCTGAGAAGTAATGTAGTGCAAGGCATTGATAGAGAACTTGGGCATAGAAGAATATGCATTTCTCTTCACAAGAGGAGTATAGTACCGATACGTCTCCAACGTATCTATAATTTTTTATTGTTCCATGCTATTATATTATTAGTTTTGGATGTTTTATATGCATTAATATGCTATTTTATATGACTTTTGGGACTAACCTATTAACCGAGAGCCCAGTGCCAGTTCATGTTTTTTTTGTTTTAGAGTTTTGCAGAAAAGGAATACCAAACGGAATGAAACTTTCGCGATGATTTTTCTTGGACCAGAAGACATCCAGAGGCCTTGGAGTGCATGTCAGGAAAGCCACGAGGCGGCCACAAGGTCGGGAGGCGCCTAGGGGGGTAGGGCGCGCCCTCCACCCTTGTGGGCCCCTTGTGACTCCACCGACCTATTTCTTCCGCCTATATATTCTCAAATATCCCAAAACCTTCTAGGGGAGCCACGAAACCACTTTTCCACCGCCGCAACCTTCTATACCCGTGAGATCCCATCTAGGGGCCTTTTCCAGCATCCTGCCAAAGGGGGATTCGATCACGGAGGGCTTCTACATCAACACCATTGCCTCTCCGATGAAGCGTGAGTAGTTTACCACAGACCTACGGGTCCATAGCTAGTAGCTAGATGGCTTCTTCTCTCTCTTTGATTCTCAATACCATGTTCTCCTCGATGTTCTTGGAGATCTATTTGATGTAATACTATTTTGCGGTATGTTTGCCGAGATCCGATGAATTGTGGATTTATGATCAGCTTATCTATGAACATTATTTGAATCTTCTCTGAATTCTTATATGCATGATTTGATATCTTTGCAAGTCTCTTCGAACTATCGATTTGGTTTGGCCAACTAGGTTGGTTTTTCTTGCAATGGGAAAAGTGCTTAGCTTTGGGTTCAATCTTGCGGTGCTTGATCCTAATGATAGAAGGGGAACCGACACGCATTGTATTGTTGCCATCGAGGATAAAAAGATGGAGTTTTCATCATATTTCTTGAGTTAATTCCTCTACATCATGTCATCTTTCTTAATGCGTTACTCTGTTCTTATGAACTTAATACTTTAGATGCAGGCAGGAGTCGGTCGATGTGTGGAGTAATAGTAGTATATGCAGAATCGTTTCGGTCTACTTGATACGGACGTGATGCCTATATTCATGATCATTGCCTTAGATATCGTCATAACTTTGCGCTTTTCTATCAATTGCTCGGCAGTAATTTGTTCACCCACCGTAATATTTTCTATCTTGAGAGAAGCCTCTAGTGAAACCTATGGCCCCCGGGTCTATTTTCCATCATATAAGTTTCCGATCTACAATTTTAGTTTCCTATTTACTTTCTTTGCGATCTTTTACTTTCCGTTCCATAAACCAAAAATACCAAAAATATTACTTTACCGTTTATCCATCTCTATCAAATCTCACTTTGCAAATAACCGTGAAGTGATTGACAACCCGTTTGTCGCGTTGGGTGCAAATTGGTGTCTGTTTGTGCAGGTATTTGGTGACTTGTGCATTGTCTCCTACTGGATTGATACCTTGGTTCTCAAAAGCCGAGGGAAATACTTACTCTACCTTGCTACATCACCCTTTCCTCTTCAAGGGAAAAACCAACGCAAGCTCAAGAGGTAGCAAGTACTTATAAGTATATGCAGAGAAATTCTTAGCAGTTTTGTGCACATAGTGATTTGAAGAATAATGCACATATTCATTCAATCTCGGTATGTTTTCCTACACAAAAGTGTTAGTACGAGCATGTGTTGACTTGCGTCCATTTGACGACTTTGATCCAGGTGAAGAATTTGCCCTGGGATAGTTTCTTTCTTCGATGGTGTCATGATGACATTCACTTGAAGATTTTGAAGGACAGATTTGGGCACCCAGATTTTCTTCAGTGGGGAACCATTCCTGCAGTTAGTACTGGCAAATCTAGCAAATACTTCACCATTCTGATTTTTGGATAGCTTATAGTTGGAGTCAAATGACTCAAGAGAAGAATGTGGAGTATCACATGTAAAGCCAGATAGAGTGGATGGATCAACTGGTCGTCCTTTTGCAGCAACCCATGTGGTTTTGGGATACTGCTCAGGTTTCCAATAAGAACCATTAGCATTCAACTTTCTCTCAAAAGCAATACCCTCTTTCCTAGGGTTCCTGCTAAGAATCTGCTTCTTGAGCACATCACAAAGAGTTTGGTGCCCTTTGAGGCTTTTGTACATGCCTGTGACGTACAATTCCTTCAGACCTCCATTTTCGTCAGTAACACTTGTGGTCTCCTCAGATGAGGGGATTGAAACCACAGAGATATTTGAAGAAATAGCGATAGTTGAAGAATTTGAACATTTAGCTAAAGAATTTGCATTATCACATTCAAGGCATTTTAAGCATCGAGCAAAAAATTCTTCTTGAGAAGCGCTGATCTATTGAGCAAGTAACGAATCGTTGACTTTTTT
This sequence comes from Aegilops longissima, assembly GCA_021605205.1. Lineage (NCBI taxonomy): Eukaryota > Viridiplantae > Streptophyta > Magnoliopsida > Poales > Poaceae > Aegilops > Aegilops longissima. Next base: position 299,703,185 of record CM038680.1, read on the forward strand.
AAGATCATCATGAGACGCTCTCAACTTTTTGAGTTCTTGTTTCCTTTGAAGAAATTCATAGGACATATTCTCATGTGTAGCTGAGAGGGCCGCATGACGACTTTCAAGTTTTCCATATTGCGACTTTAGGCATCTAAGATCCTCGGACAAACCTTGACTGCAATCCATTTCCTCATCTGGCAGATCATCACTTTTATCTAGTAGCTTTTGAATCTTTTCCATGGCATTTTGTTGTTTGGTTGCAATTTTAACAAGTTTCTTGTAACTAGGTTTTGCTTAACATTCAGAGTCATCATCACTGGAAGTATTAAAGTAAGCTTCTCGTGAGGTTACCTTGGCACCTATTGCCATGAAGCAATAGGTGGGAGCATAGTCATCAGTACAGTCTTCAGTGTTGGTGGAGTCACCCTTTTCTTCATGATCGAAGATGGACTTGCTGACGAACTCCATAGTGAGGACCAAGCTTGCAACCCTAGAGTCAGATTCCTCCTCGAATTTCTCAGCTTTCTCAGATTGTTCCTCGGAATCCATTTCCTTCCCAATGAAAGCGCGAGCTCGGCCGGAGGTGCTTTTCTTCTTTGATGAGGACTTTGATGACTTCTTCTTGTCATCAGAATCGTCATCCTTGCTAGATCTTTTCTTCTTTGAGCCCTTTTTCCAGAGGAGGCAATCAGTGATGTAATGGCCTGTCTTCTTGCATTTGTGGCAAGTTCTTTTGTCGTAGTCACGAGCAGAAGCTTCAGTGTTTGTTGAATCGTACTTTGAATACTTTCCAAATCGGTTCCTTTTGGAGAACTTCTGGAACTTCCTCACGAGATAGCCAGTTTTGTGCCTATTTCCTCAGCATCATCTATACTGCATTCAGATACATCTTCTTCTTCAGATGAAGAAATTGCCTTTTATTTAGCCTTTGCCTTCAGAGCACAAGGTCGTCCATAGGTGGGACCATACATATCTCTCTTCTCAGCTTGTTGAAATTCATGAGTATTGAGCCTCTCAAGAATTAAGCGGGATCAAGTGACTTGTAATCAGGACGCTCTTGTATCATCAGGGCCAAGGTATCAAAGGAGCTATCCAGAGACCTCAACAATTTCTTCACCACCTTGTGGTCAGTGATGTCAGCAGCACTCTATGCTTGTAGCTCATTGGAGATATCTGTGAGACGATCGAAAGTTTGCAGAACATTTTCGTTATGCAGCCTCTTGAAGCGATTGAAGAGATTGCAGAGCACATCAACTCGAGAGTCATTTTGAGTGGAGACTCCCTCATTGACCTTGGAGAGCCTATCCCAAATCAGCTTTGATATTTCCAGTGCACTCACTCGACCATACTACCGTTTGTTGAGATGTCCACATAGGATGTTCTTCGCTTGAGAGTTGAGTTGCTTGAATCTCTTAACATCAGTAGCATTGATGCTAGGAGCGACGGAGGGAATGCCGTTCCCAATGACGAACCAGAGATCATTGTCAATTGCCTCGAGATGCATGCGCATCTTATTCTTCCAGTAAGGATAGTTTGTGCCATCAAAGATGGGGCACGCAGCAGAAACCTTGACCATACCTGCGGTGGACGTAACTAAAACTCCAGGTGGTTAAACCAAAATCACATAGAACAAGGGAGTACCTTGCTCTGATACCAATTGAAAGCGCGGGTTTACCCCCAGAGTGGGGGTGCATGGGAGATTTTTAGAAATTCGTCAAATTCTGATGAATTTGATGAAGATCGGAGTGGAGAAATAGAAACACAAGGGAAACTAAGTCATCACAGAATCAGAGTGCATGCAACCAGGATAAATAAGAGTGAAGACCATGCAATCATACAATCATACACACATGAAGAAAATGAACTAATGAAATGAAAGATAGTGATATGAATTTATTTAGTTCAAATTGGTCAGTGCACAGATCACAAATTCGTCAGCAGAAGAATAAAGTAAGAGAGGGTTGAGGAATTTGAGACCAGGTAGGCTCAGTGAAGACAATGGAATTTGGTAGACCGGTTTCAGTTGCTGCATCAACTGTACGTCTGGTTGAGGCGGCTGAGTCGCAACTCAGAGGACACACAGTCCTCGCCGTATTCCTCTTGAGCTAAGGTCACTTAGTCCTCGCCCAATCACTCATGGTAAGTCTTCAAGGTAGACTTCCAAAACCTTCACAGACTTGTTCGCCGACACACCACAATGACTCTTGGTGTACTCAGAACTTGATTCCTAACCGTCTGGAAGAATGACAGTCTTCAAAGGTAACAAGCATCAAATCGCACAGATCAATCTCTTCAGTGATGCTCAATCACTTTGGCTCTAGGTTTTTTCTCACTTAGGATTCTCTCAAAGTCGTCAGAGGATGGGTTGCTCTCTTATGACATGTGTCAGTGTCTCTCGGAGCAGCCAACCAACAAGTGGTTGTGGGGGTGATACGTCTCCAACGTATCTATAATTTTTGATTGTTCCATGCATTATATATATTCTGTTTTGGATGTTTAATGGGCTTATTTATACACTTTTATATTATTTTTGGGACTAACCTATTAACCGGAGGCCCAGCCCAAATTGCTGTTTTTTTGCCTATTTCAGTGTTTCGCAGAAAAAAGATATCAAACGGAGTCCAAACGGAATGAAACCTTCGGGAGCGTTATTTTTGGAACAAACGTGATCCAGAGGACTAGGAGTGGACGTCAAGAAATCACCGAGGAGGCCACGAGGCAGGGGGCGCGCCTACCCCCCTGGGCGCGCCCTCCACCCTCGTGGGCCCCTCATGGCTCCACCGACCTACTTCTTCCTCCTATATATACCTACGTACCCCCAAACCATCGAAGGGCACCACGAAAACCTAATTCCACCGCCGCAACCTTCTATACCCGTGAGATCCCATCTTGGGGCCTTTTCCGGCGTCCTGCCGGAGGGGGCATTGATCACGGAGGGCTTCTACATCAACACCATAGCCTCTCCAATAATGTGTGAGTAGTTTACCTCAGACCTTCGGGTCCATAGTTATTAGCTAGATGGCTTCTTCTCTCTCTTTGGATCCCAATACAAAGTTCTCCTTTAAAGTGCAACTATCCCTAGGTGGTTTTGGTAATTCCTAACAACATATAGCTCATTGAGCTAATGCTATTCCAAGATAAATATTTCAGGAAAGCTCAATGATTGGCATGGCATGGATTAGAAAGTGGACCCTTCAAAATGCTAAGGACAAACGATTGGCTCAAGCTCAAAGCACAAGACTCTACATTTTCTATTTTAGTGATCCAAGATCACATTGAGTCTATAGGAAAAGCCAATACTATTAAGAAGGGATGAGGTGTTGCTTAATGAGGTTTTCGTTCAAAATGCTTAGTGATATGCTCCAAAACCCTCCACTACTTTCTCACATCCACATATGTCCCAAACCAAAAATTCCAACTCGGCCCCACCGAAATTTCATATCCGGAGCCATCGAGTTCAGTTGACATAGCCACCGCCAGAAACCCTAGTCTTTTCGGTCTCACTGATAGGGATCTCGGTCTCACCGAGATGGGATTGTAATCTCTCTGTTTCCCTTCATAACGTTTCAGTCAAACCGAGATGAGCGATCGGTCCCACCGAGATTGCAATGCAAAAACTCTGTTTCCTTTTCGTAACGTTTCGGTCCAACCGAGATCAGCGAATCGGTCCCACCGAGTTTGCCTGACCAACTCTCTGTTAGTCTATTGCCAAAATCGGTCCCACCGAGTTTGTGTAATCGGTCTCACCGAGATTACGTTATGCCCTAACCCTAACGAAATCGGTCCCACCGAGATGACGTGTCGGTCCCAGCGAAATGCCTAACGGTCACATTATGAACCAAATCGGTTTGACCGAGTTCTTTGACTCGGTCCCATCGAGTTTGGTGATTTGTGTGTAATGGTTAGATTTTGTGTGGAGGCTATATATACCCCTCCACCCACCCTTCATTCGTGGAGAGAGCCATCAGAACATGCCTACACTTCCAACACATATTTTCTGAGAGAGAACCACCTACACTTGTGTTGAGGTGAAGATATTCTATTCAAACCACATAAATCTTGATCTCTAGCCTTCCCCAAGTTGCTTTCCACTCAAATCTTCTTTCCACCAAATCCATGTTTTGTGAGAGAGAGTTGAGTGTTGGGGAGACTATCATTTGAAGCACAAGAGCAAGGAGTTCATCATCAACACACCATTTGTTACTTCTTGGAGAGTGGTGTCTCCTAGATTGGCTAGGTTTCACTTGGGAGCCTCCGTCAAGATTGTGGAGTTGAACCAAGGAGTTTGTAAGGGCAAGGAGATCGCCTACTTCGTGAAGATCTACGCTAGTGAGGCAAGTCCTTCATGGGCGACGGCCATGGTGGGATAGACAAGGTTGCTTCTTCGTGGACCCTTCGCGGGTGGAGCCCTCCGTGGACTCGCGCAACCGTTACCATTCGTGGGTTGAAGTCTCCATCAACGTGGATGTACGACAGCACCACCTATCGGAACCACGGATAAAAAATCTCCGTGTCAACATTGCGTTTTCTCCCTCAAACTCCTCCCTTTACCTTCATATGCAATTGTCTTACATTCGGCTTCTATACTCTTAGAATTGTATGTGTAGGTTGATTGCTTGACTTGTGCTAAGTTGCTAAAATCTGCCAAGAACTAAAATTGGGAAAAGGCTAGATTTTTATTTGGTCAAGTAGTCTAATCACCCCCGTCTAGACATACTTTCGATCCTACAAGTGGTATGAGAGCTTTGGTCTCCATTTGCTTTGATTTCCATAGCTTTTGGTGGCCATAGTGTTGGTTTCACAACCTAGGAGAGTATGGCGTCTAGTGAGGGAAATTACCACCGTAGAGGTCCTTACTTTGATGGTACAAATTTTGCTAGTTGGAAGCATAAGATGAAAATGCATATTCTTAGACATAACCCCACCGTTTGGGCTATTGTGTGTATTGGCTTGCAAGGTGAATTCTTTGATGGGAGAGAACCAAACCGTGAAGCTACCGTGGAAGAGTTGAAGATGCTACAATACAATGTTCAAGCTTGTGATATTATCTTCAATGGATTGTGCCCTGAAGAATTCAACAAAATCAGTCGTCTTGAGAACGCAAAGGAAATTTGGGATACTTTGATTGATATGCACGAAGGTACCGACTCCGTCAAGGAATCCAAATTGGATGTGCTTCAAAGTCAACTTGACAAGTTCAAAATGAAGGATGGTGAAGGTGTCGCTGAAACGTACTCTAGGCTTGCTCTCATCACAAATGAGATTGCCGGCTTAGGAAGTGAAGAGATGACCGACAAAGTCATCATCAAGAAGATCCTAAGAGCCTTGGATGGAAAATATGATACCGTGTGCACATTGATCCAAATGGTGCCCAATTACAAAGATCTCAAGCCAACGGAAGTCATTGGAAGAATTGTTGCTCATGAGATGTCACTCAAGGATAAGGAAGAGCTTCACAACAAGTCAAGTGGTGCTTACAAAGCCTCGTGTGATGCTCCCACATCATCAAGTGAGAAGCAAACCTACAATGAAGAATTGAGCCTAATGGTAAAGAACTAATCAAGTTCTACAAGAGTAGAAGCAAGGAAAGAAGTTCCAAGTCAAGGTCTGATAATCCCCAAGTGTAGGGAATCATCGTAGCAATTTCCACAGGTGGAAGTGATAAGTATGGAGTGTCGAACCCAGAAGGAGCTAAAGGTAATATCAATATTCCCCCAAGCCCTATCTGCCACTGATATGACTCTACGTACACCGAACGTTTGCTTCCAACTAGAAACGAGAAATAAAACTATGTTGTGGGTATCAAGAGGATAACTTTGCATGATATTGGAGAACTAAAATATAAAAGTAGTTTCTATTATCATAAATTTAGAATATACTACTAAATATTATAAATAGCGAGTGTGGAATAATGATGGATTGGTGTGCGGAATTTTCCTAGGCAATTGCTTCCAAGACAGATAGTCGTCATTGCAATTTCATATGAGGGAGTGGCATAAGCTAACATACTTTCTCTTCTTGGATCATATGCACTTATGATTGGAACTCTAGCAAGCATCTGCAACTACTAAAGATCATTAAGGTAAAACCCAACCATAGCATTAAAGCATCAAGTCCTCTTTATTCCCATACGCAACAACCCCCTTACTCGGGTTTGTGTTTCAGTCACTCACCAACCCACACTAAGGGAATCATGAACGTATTGCAACACCCTACAGCGGGAGTCCCTCACGCTTGCACGACACGGAGAGCAGCATAGGACATCACCAATAATAAAACATACAACTCATACCAATCTAGAGCATCGATCAACCCAAAGACAAAAGGTATCTACTCAAAACATCAAAGGATGGCAACACATCATTGGATCATAATATGTGGCATAAAGCACCATGTTCAAGTAGAGATTATAGCGGGGTGCGGGAGAATGGAACGCGTAAAATAGATGAGGATGGTGATGTTGATGAAGATGATCACCGCGGCGATGATTCCCCTCCCGATGGCACTCCGGTGCCACCGAGAGAGAGAGGAGGAGAGGTTCTCCCCCTTGTGCTTCCTCCTCCATGGCCTCCCCCTAGATGGGGAGAGGTTCTCCCTCTGGTCCTTGGCCTTCATGGCGATGATGGCCCCTCCGGGATCCTCCTCCATGGCCTCCGGTGATGATGGCTCCCACCGGCAGGGTGCCAGAGAGGGCCTAGATTGATTTCTCGTGGCTAAAGAGGCTTGCGGCGGCGGAACTTCCGATCTAGGTTATTTTCTGGGGGTTTCTGTATTTATAGGAATTTTTGGCGTTGGTTTCATGTCAGGGGGGTCTCCGAGTCGTCCACGAGGCAGGGGCCCACGTCCAGGGGGGTGGGCGCGCCCCCCACCCACGTGGACAGCCCAAGACTCTTCTGGCCCAACTCTTTTGCTCCAGGGGCTTGTTTTGGTCCATAAAAAATCAACAAAAATTGGCACGTCAATTGGACTCCGTTTGGTATTCTTTTTCTGTAAAACTCAAAAACAAGGAAAAAACAAAAAAAATGCACTGGGCTCTAGGTTAATAGGTTAGTCCCAAAAATCATATAAAATAGCATATAAATGCATATAAAACATCTAAGATGGATAATATAATAGCATGAATACTTCATAAATTATAGATACGTTGGAGACGTATCAGCATCCCCAAGCTTAATTCCTGCTCGTCCTCGAGTAGGTAAATGATAAAAGAAATAATTTATGAAGTGTGAATGCTAGCAGGTGCACAAGTTTGATCAATGATAATTTGAATCACCTTTTCTAGCATCATTATATGTCATAACAGTAGCTCATCTCATAAAACTTTTCATGATCAAGTAACAAGCTATTCACATGTTAAAGTATAGATCATAAACTTTCTTCAAAACTAACAAACAGTGCTCTTAGTCATCAAACAATTGCAATTCATCTTATTTCCGGGAAGGGTCTATGTAAGAGCTTTGATTCAGCAAACTCCACATACTCAACTATCATTTAATCTTTCACAATTGCTAACACTCATGTGATATTTATGGGTTAAAAGTCTTAATCGGACACAGAGAAAGATAGGGGCTTATAGTTTCGCCTCCCAACCTTTTACCTCAAGGGTAATGTCAACAATAATAATTTATGAAAACCTACATCCAAGTGGATATATATGTATATATATATATATCCAGATCGCTCCAACACAAAGTGCTTGCCAAAGGAAAAAGTGTAAAAAGGAAAGGTGATGATCACCATGACTCTTGTATATGGTAGAAGGTAAAAGTAAAAGATAGGCCCTTCGCAGAGGGAAGCGGAGGTTGTCATGCGCTTTTATGGTTGGATGCAAAAAATCTTAATGCAAAAGAACGTCACTTTATATTGCCCCTTGTGAAAAAGACCTTTATTATGCAGTCCGTCGCTTTTATTTCTTCCCTATCATAAGTTCGTATAAAGCTTATTTTCTTCGCACTAATAGATCATAGATATTTAAGGAGCAATTTTTATTGCATGCACCGATGAAAATTTACTTGAAGGATCTTACTCAATCCTTAGGTAGGTATGGAGGACTCTCATGGCAAAACTGGTTTAAGGGATGTTTGGAAGCACAAGTAGTATTTCTACTTGGTGCAAAGAATTTGGTAGCATGAGAGGGAAAGGCAAGCCCAACATGTTGGATGATCCAAGACAATATAACGTTTCGGATATAGGAAAACATAACCCATTAAGTTATCTTCCTTGTCCAACATCAACCTTTTAGCATGCCGTATTTTAATGAGTGCTCACAATTACAAAAGATGTCCAAGATATTCCATTTATATGTGAAATCTCTCTTCCTTCAATATTCTTTCATGAATTGTTCAAGTGACCAATTCTGTGTTTGCTAACTTTCAATAAGTTTACTACCTATACTTATTCTGTGTGAAGTCATTACTCCCCATGGTATAAGCATATGAAACATATATAAATTCAGATTTATGATATTCAATTCATTCAACCATTTACTCACATGATATATGTGAAGCACGTGAGTAAATGACAAACTACTCCAAAAAGATATAAGTGAAGAACACTGAGTAGTCAAATAATTAACTAGCCATGGGAGGATTTTTTTCTTTCAAGATTTCAGATCCAATGATTTTATTCAAACAGCAAGTAAAATTGAAAATACTCTCCAAGAAAAACACATATCATGTGACGAATAAAAATATAGCTCCGAGTAAGGTATACCGATAGTTTTGAAGACGAAAGAGGGGATGCCTTCCGGGGCATACCCAAGCTTAGGCGCTTGAGTCTTCCTTGAATATTACCTTGGGGTGCCTTGGGCATCCCCAAGCTTAGGGTCTTTCCACTCCTTATTCTCCTCATATCGATATCTCACCCAAAGCTTGAAAACTTCAATCACACAAAACTTAACGGAACTTCGTGAGATAGGTTAGTATGATAAAGAGTAAACCATTCACTTTGGTACTGTAAAAGACAAGGTTCATAATTGTTCTCACACAATGCCTACTGTGCCATATCATTTCTACAATTTATATTGAGAAATATAAGCCATAGGAACTAGAAAACCAGCAAACTATGCAACGAAAACAGAATCTGTCAGAAACAGAACAGTCTGTAATGATTTGAACAGCAACCATACTTATGCTACTCCAAAAATTATGAAATAAATTATTGGACGTGAGGAATTTGTATATTAATCTTCTGAAAAAAGAATCAACTCAAAAACACTCTTCTGTAAAAAATGACAGCTAATCTCGTGAGTGCAAAGTTTCTGTTTTTTACAGCAAGATCACATTAACTTTCACCCAAGTCTTCCCAAAGGTCTTACTTGACACTTTATTGAAACAAAATCTATAAAACATGATTACTACAGTATCTTAATCATGTAAACACACAAAAACATTAAGGGTAAATATTGGGTTGTCTCCCAACAAGCGCTTTTCTTTAATGCCTTTTAGCTAGGCATGATGATTTCAATGATGCTCACATAAAAGATAAGAATTGAAACATAAAGAGAGCATCATGAAGAATATGAATAGCACATTTAAATCTAACCCACTTCCTATGCCTAGGGATTTGTGAGCACATAATTTATAGGAACAAGAATCATCTAGCATAGGAAGGCAAAACAAGTATAATTGCAAAACTTTAAGCACATAGAGAGGAAACTTTGTATTATTGCAACTCCTACAAGCATATATTCCTCCCACATAATAATTTTCAGTAGCATAATGAATTAATTCAACAATGTAACCATCACATAAATTATTCTTTTCATGATCTACAAGCATAGAAATTTTTCTACTCTCCACATAAGCAAAATTCTTCTTATTCAGAATAGTGGGATCACTAATTCCTAAAGTTGACACTCTTCCAACCCCACTTTAGATTATAGTATTATTCATACTCCAAAATATATAAGTGAAGTTCATGGAGCATTCTACAATTAATATAGACTAACAAATATCCAAGCTCAAAATATATAAGTGAAGCACACGAAGCATTCTATAAAACCATACTCAAAAGATTTAAGTGAAGCACAAAGAGCATTCTATAAAGTCATACTCAAAAGATATAAGTGAAGCACATGAATCATTCTAGAAATCGATGAAGGGACATCTCATACTATCATTGTTCTTAAAGAAAAATAAAAACACAAAGGACACAAATCATGTGAACGACACAAAAAACCGAGGTATACCGATATTTGTTGAAGAAGAAAGATGGGATGCCAACCGGGGCATCCGCAAGCTTAGATGCTTGAGTATTCTTTGAAATATTTTCTTGGGGTGCCTTGGGCATCCCCAAGCTTGAAATATTGCCTCTCTTTATTCTTCTCATATTTCCTCGATCTTCGAACACTTCATCCACACAAAACTTTAACAAAAACTTTGTGAGATCCGTTAGTGTAATAAAGCAAACTACCACTTTAAGGTACTGTAATGAACTAAATATTTATTTACATTGGTGTTAAACCTACTGTATTCCAACTTCTCTTTGGTTCATACCCCCCGATACTAGCCATAGATTCATCAAAATAAGCAAACAACACGCCAAAAACAGAATCTGTCAAAAACAGCACAGTCTGTAGTAATCTGGAAGTTTAGTAAACTTCTGTAACTCCTAAAATCATGAAATAAGTTTGACAATTTGAAAAATTTGTACAGAAGTAATGTGCAAAAAGTTTCAGACCCATTTGACCTTCCAGTAAAAAATGTAAAATCACGCACTACAACCAAAGTTTCTGTTTTTGTTCTGCACATAGTAAACAAGCAATCTAATCATCCTAGAACCAAAGCTTGACACATTATTTTTATAATACAATGGATATACACAAGGGGATAATTATTTACAGAGAAACTTCCATGAAAAATTCTACATTGTTTCCGCGAGCATGAACACAAGTGCTCAAGGTCGACCCTCACTTCTTCAATGCATAACTTTCCAATCACTTCTCTTTTTGAAAAACTTTTTAGGCAAGTAAGGCAAGTAAATATTTTTTGTTTTTTCATTATTAATTTTTTTGTATGTTTCACCCACAACTAAACAAAAACAAAAAGGAAAAACAAAATCTACTTAGTGAAGAAAGCAAACAAGCACACACGAGAATATTAACCCCACGCTATTGCTCCCCGACAACGGCGCCAGAAAAGAGCTTGATAATCCCCAAGTGTAGGGAATCATCGTAGCAATTTCCACAGGTGGAAGTGATAAGTATGGAGTGCAGAACCCACAAGGATCTAAAGGTAAGATCAATATTCTCTCAAGCCCTATCTGCCACTAAGATGACTCTACGTACACCGAACGTTTGCTTCCAACTAGAAACGAGAAATAAAACTATGTTGTGGGTATGAAGAGGATAACTTTGCATGATATTGGAGAACTAAAATATAAAAGTAGTTTCTATTATCATAAATTTAGAATATACTACTAAATATTATAAATAGCGAGTGTGGAATAATGATGGATTGGTGTGCGGAATTTTCCTAGGCAATTGCTTCCAAGACAGATAGTCGTCATTGCAATTTCATATGAGGGAGTGGCATAAGCTAACATACTTTCTCTTCTTGGATCATATGCACTTATGATTGGAACTCTAGCAAGCATCTGCAACTACTAAAGATCATTAAGGTAAAACCCAACCATAGCATTAAAGCATCAAGTCCTCTTTATTCCCATACGCAACAACCCCCTTACTCGGGTTTGTGTTTCACCACTCACCAACCCACTATAAGCTTAATCATGAACGATTGCAACACCCTACAGCGGAGTCCCTCACGCTTGCGCGACACGGAGAGCAGCATAGGACAGCACCAATAATAAAACATACAACTCATACCAATCTAGATCATCAATCAACCCAAAGACAAAGGATACCTACTCAAAACATCATAGGATGGCAACACATCATTGGATCATAATATGTGGCATAAAGCACCATGTTCAAGTAGGGATTACAGCGGGGTGCGGGAGAATGGACCACGTAAAATATATGAGGATGGTGATGATGATGGTGATGTTGATGAAGACGATCACCGCAGTGATGATTCCCCTCCCGATGGCACTCCGGTGCCACCGAGAGAGAGGAGGAGAGGTTCTCCCCCTTGTGCTTCCTCCTCCATGGCCTCCCCCCTAGATGGGGAGAGGTTCTCCCTCTGGTCCTTGGCCTTCATGGCGATGATGGCCCCTCCGGGATCCTCCTCCATGGCCTCCGATGATGATGGCCCCCTCCGGCAGGGTGCCAGAGAGGGACTAGATTGATTTCTCGTGGCTATAGAGGCTTGCGGCGGTGGAACTTCCAATCTAGGTTATTTTCTGGGTGTTTCTGTATTTATAGGAATTTTTGGCGTTGGTTTCACGTCAGGAGGGTCTCCGGGTCGTCCACGAGGCAGGGGCCCATGCCCCCCCCCCCACCCTCGTGCACAGCCCGGGACTCTTCTGGCCCAACTCTTTTGCTCCAGGGGCTTCTTTTGGTCCATAAAAAATCAAAAAAAATTGGCACGTCAATTGGACTCCGCTTGGTATTCCTTTATTGTAAAACTCAAAAACAAGGAAAAATGTAAACCGCATCGGGCTCTAGGTTAATAGGTTAGTCCCAAAAATCATATAAAATAGCATATAAATGCATATAAAACATCTAAGATGGATAATATAATAGCATGAATACTTCATAAATTATAGATACGTTGGAGACGTATCAAGGTCCTACAATGACAAAAGATCTTCTAGTCGTGAGCGTAATTGCTACAATTGTGGAAGACCCGGACACTACTCCAATGAGTGTACGGCCCCTACAGAAGAAGAGAAGATTCTCCCAAAAGAAGAAGTAAAAGAGAAGAATCACCACCAAGAGAAAGGAGGAGTAGAGATGATCGTTATGAACGAAGACCCTCTCGGAGAAGCAAGGACACGGAAAGGAAGGAAAAGTCATCAAGGAGCTACACAAAAAGAAGACATCAAGCTCATGTTGGTGAATGGGTATCCGGCTCCGACTCCGACAATCACTCCGAAAGAAGTTATCATTCCGACTCCGAATATACTCAAGATGAAGGTGTTGCCGGTCTAGCACTTGTGTCAACCAACTCCTTCGACATATTTGACTCACCAAATGAAGGAATTGGAAGATGCTTCATGGCCAAGGGTCCTAAGGTAACACATCCCGAGTATGTTGATTTCAATAGTGATGAAGATGATTTGCTAGGTGATGATGATTTACTTGTTGACAACTCTAGTGATGAAAACTATGACGAAACGTCAATTAATCATGCTAAAAGGAATGACGATGATAAGAAGGAGATTGAGCGTCTAACTAAAGAACTAAACACTCTTAAGTTAGCTCATGAAACTACCTTGGAAGATCATCAAGAACTTTTAAAGACTCATGATAAGCTACGCTTTGAAAAGCTCAACCTTGAGCAAGAGCATGAGTTTTTAAAGGCAATCAATGATGATCTTTGCAAGAAAAGTTCTTACATTGCCAAGCGTTTACTCTTGTCTACTTACATGCCACAAGTTAAATCTAGCAACAAGAGCAAGAAAGATTCTTCATCTAGTAGTAACAAAAATCATGCTAAATCCAATGTTGTTGCATCTAGTAGTTCTCTTGATTCCACTAATGATTCTCTTAGCCAAGTTACGCTTGAGCAAGAAAATAGCTTATTGAAGGGAATTATAGAGAAAGGTGTTTACAAGAGCCTTGCCGGAAGTAAGCAATTTGAGGAGATTGTACGCAAGCAAGGAAGACACCGGAAGAATCAAGGTATTGGTTTTGAACAAAAGTTCAGTGCCTATGGATTTGAGTGGGAAGAAGATCAATACCCCAAGACGAAGTTTGTTCCTCAACAAGAGAAGTATGGTCCTACTTCTTTCAAAGGGACACAAGCTCAAGATGATCTTCCACCACAAGATCACAAGCAAAAAGGCAAGGACAAGCTTCAAGAGGAAATTGATGCATTTGAAGAAGCACCTAAGGCCTTGGTCAAGTGGGTTCCCAAGACTACATCAAGTTCTACCTCATCAAGTACGACTACGACTCCAAGGATTCCCATCAAGATGGTGTGGATCCCGAAGAAGAAGAACTAGAGAGTTTTTGAGGGTGACTCCGCCAACATACTTCACTCTTATCATTTTGGCTAGGACAAGTGCAAACAACTTCCATATCTTGCACTAGCTCAAGGAGTCACAAACCCTCTTGTTGGTTAGTCAAGGTACAAGGTAACCTAATGCTTTCATGGACATCATATTGTGTATGCATCACTCTATGTCTATGGATATCCTTGCTTGTTCCTTGTGGGACTAACCCGTGTAGGTATTGAAAGTGTAACTCACTCCAAAAGATTGCTCCGAATGATCTACATCAACATCGAGCATCTACATCTTCAACACCTACATGAAGTCATCATCGACAAAACCCAAGGTTAGTTCATCCCTCTTAGGGGGGATATCACATCTAGGGGGAGCTTTACTCTAATCAATTGAGCTAAATCAACTCTAATGGTGTGAACACAACAATGCTTTATGTAAAAGTGGTAACCCCACTTGTGCTTAAACGATGAGTATGACCTATGATCAAATGTTCTCATTTGACTCCTGAGTCAATATGCTCATATATAGATGACCTAGTCATCGCCAAATTGCTTGATAGATGCTAGAGTGATTGTGCATGCTTTGTCACATATTTCATTTGCCATTTTATTGTGTGAGCATGTTGGTTGCATATTTTACTCATTCGAGGACATCCATTTGTTGCTTTGATTGTTTGGCTTTTTCTCTTTTGCCAAATGGATGGACAAGAATGCATAAGAACTCCCTCTAGCTATCTATGCTTTTCTTGTCTCAAACTCTATTCATGCTACATCACAAAGTTTGATCAAGTCAGATTCGAACCACTCTGTGTGAGGAGCACTCGGAGTTCCCGATTCATCATAGACTTAAACCTCCAAAACCTCTTTGTGCATCTCGGTCTGACCGGTTCATCCTTTTCGGTCCCACCGAGATCACTAAGTTGATCTAGGGTTTTCAATCTCGGTGCAACCGATTAGAACCTTTCGGTCACACCGAGTTGCAGTAACTGCTTGTAGTTTTGCATCTCGGTGCCACCGAGTCGTTCCACTCGGTCACACCGACAGTGTCAGGTTATATATACCGACAGGACAAATTTTGGAAAAATTTCCGAACCACCTCGCCCATGCTTAACCTGCTCTGCCTCTTCGGGTCTCCGGATCGTCCTCTCGTCACCAGTGACCTCCCGCCGCTGGTCTCCTCCGCCGTCAACGTAAATCTTCCCCACCGTTGCCGCCGTAGCAAGTTCGCCGCCGAACTAGGGTACAAATTTGAACTTTGTGCTAATCCATAACTCTGATTCTTAGCACATTGCTTTGCCATGATTCTTGCCATGATTGAAATCATCCTGTCCAGTGAAAACGTCCCGTAGATTAGTTTTGGTTTGAAAATTTAGGGTTAGGTCTCCGCCGAATTCATCTCGGACCGACCGAGCTAAAAAAATCGGTCTCACCGATTTGGCTTAGGCCAGAGCACATGCATTTTCGGTCTGACTAAAAATTGTGAATCGGTGTGACCGAGTTCGATTATTTGTGAAACCCTAGCAGTCTCGGTACCACCGAACTGTGACTCGGTCTGACCGAGTTTGCTAGTTTAGGTTCCAAAAGCTGCTTCGGTATCACCGAGATTACAAATCCGTAGATCCGAAATGCTTACTGTGAAAAACTAAAACTAAGTTTTTAAGTCATCTATTTTGCAAAACTCTTGTACTTTGTGATGCTCATCCACTCTATCTCATCTAAAACCTATTCATAGGGTCTGCTGTCAGAGTGTTTGCAGAGATGTCTGGTCAAAGTGACAGCCAGAACAAGTCTGAACAGCAGGTGCAGATGAGTGAGGGTTCTGATCCCTCTAGTAGTTATGATGATGGCAGGAGGAGCACACCAAGAAATTTGCCAAAGGCTGCTACCAGGACAAGGAAGAAAAGGAATTCTGATTCAGAAGATGAGGACTATGTGGCTATTGAAGATGAAGCCACTTCAAAGAAAAAGGTGCCGAAGAAAGAGTATGGCACAGCTGCTGCAACAAAGTCTGGTCTGAAAACAAAGATGCCAGCAAGAAGACAGCCCATGTCTAAGCCAAGAAAAGTTGCCACAGGTGAAACTATGAAGTTCATCATCGAATCTGAAGAAGAACCAGCTGGTGAGGATAAGAAGAAGAAGAGGGTCAGAACCACTACTGCCAGAGTTCTTGGCAAGCCCTCAATGAGGAAAGACTCTGAAGAAGAAGAGGAAGAGGATGCTGCACCAGCACCCAAAGCTCAAAAGCTTATGAGGGATGCAATCAGATCAGGGGCTGCTCCAACTAAGCCCAAATCTCCTCCCAAGGCTGCTGCTCCAGCTCCAAAGCCAAAACCCAAGAGAAGCACTAGGAATACTAGTAGAGTGCCCGTGCGTTGCCACGGGCTCTTGAAATAGTTTGCAAGAGTTACATATTAAATTTCAAATGGACAAACAATATAACATAAACACAATTATTGAATAATTAAAGTCCATGTTTGCAATGTAAATTGATAAAAAAAGAAAGATTAACGACATGTCCATGTAACAAACTGAGCGATGTTTCAACTAAACATCTATTACAAAACTATCAATATCTAGATGATGCGCTTAAAAAATTCGTTAGTAGAATGCCCGGTGCGTTGCTACGGGCATACACATGATTAAGGTCGTCTCTGAGGTCGAAAGTCATTTCTCCCTCATACGTCCGGGTGTGTTCGGACATCAAACGGGCACCCAACGGCCTCCCCAAAATTCAACGTCGACAGTCCAGGCTCATCCAAATCTAACCCATGTGTGGGGAAGAAATGTGGTTGTCCAGACTATCCCATGTTATCACCAAACATGGTCCCAACACAAAAAACCCCCATCCCACGACACACCCTTCACTTTTCCTGCCAGACCCTCCACTTCCTGCTCGGTTTCTCGCCATACGGGACATTTCTCGCTGGATCCCTCTCCTTGAAAACCAGATGACACCCACCTCACCTTGGCCATGTCGCTCTCTCTCCTTCACACCGTACTTCCCCATGGACAGCCAAGGAGAAGTCCCCCGCCAACCGCCCCACTCTCCGCCCTGATCCCCTCCCCCCGTGTCCATGCTGATCCGCCATTGCCATCAAGGGGGAGGAGGCGTGTGCCGCCCTTGACGCCCCCCGAGCCAAGAAGGCAGATCCAATGTATGCTGGGCCATTGTCACGTTGTAACATACAGTTGAATATCATGCATTACTACAAAATAAAAATATGATGTCTTTTGTTGGACATGCAACACATACACCACTGTTTCCGTTATTAACTATTGAAGAAACTAACAAATGCATTTACCCTTTTATCGTAACTAAAAAATTGTATGACTTGATGAAAAAATATATGAACCGCTCGCTCATACAATTTGCTGCAAAGCTATCTTTAATGCACAATTGACCACATTTTGTGATGTAGAAAAATTATTCCGCTCAGTCAGCCATAACCGAACAGACCAACCCAAACCCCCATCCCACTCACTCTCATCCCTCACTCTTATCACAAAATTCACTAACTCATGTTCCAAGTGAGCCAGTGATCGCCGCCGCCGTATTTGATCCATAATAAGGGTCAAGGGCCGCAACCACCTTCCCATCTTAGTGCTAGTACCTCCTAGTTCAATACTGGACCCACCTTTCATCCGGGATCTACCACGACGGCACCACACTCATGCATTGGCACAAAAAAATCTATGAATAAAATGTTGGTCCAAAGCATGAAAAATGTCAATGTTTCTCTCCTCTTCCCTCCCTTGCGTGCACATGCCTGATTCGTGGTACATTTTTTTGTAGAATCAACATTTATCAACATTTATGCTAAATGTTAATATGGTGACAGAAATAGAATCAACATTTTCTTTGTAGAATATATCTACTTGGTTAGTCAGAAGCTCTTGCCTTACTTAATCATTTGAACATTATGAATGGTTATATGTTTAAACACTATGCACTCAAAAGTATTAATTAGATCCATCAGTATATATAATTGTCACCTATTCAGAGAAGTATTGACAAATCATTTGACTAAACAGATGCATCGAGCAACATCCTCCAGGACTGGTCTGCAAAAGCATCAAAGAGTAAAATTCAGATTTATTCATAGGATTTTCATACTATACCAGAGTTGGGAGCAGCAAATAAGTGGAACTCGAGGAGCCATCGTCTGTGAGTAACCCCTTTAGAGAGCTTCTGGGTCATCTTAGTGCGAGGAACCACACTTGTTTTTTGTCTGAATTGATGTGAGAAGCATGCATGGTCCTGAATCTAAAAATAAAACATGGAGTGGTACCTATCATGAGAAGAAAATTAATGCGGTTGTGCATTGCGGCGAGAGCTGAAAATTTTCAAAACAAAAAGCTGAAAATTTTCAACACAAAAATCCTAAGAGTACAAATCCTGCAAATCAAACGACCACCCATAGGAAAATTCTTAAGTACTGTTTTCTTTCTCATGTGCTCGAAGCATTACTTGTCTTTACATGCGAGGACACTGGTTGAACGAGAAATACACATTTTGTTGATTGCCGTCCTTGTATAAATATATATTAGTCAAAATAAAGACATAAAATCAATAATCCCACACACTTCGACATAATACACGTTGCCCATGCCACCGGAGAAGATAGTGCGGCTTGTCAATATCAACATATAGTACTAATATTCCGTGGTTAGTCCCTGCAAAAGGAAAGAGCAATCACATAAGTATTTCATGCTGCATTTGCAAACTAAAGCCAGAAAAATACATAACAAAATCACAAGGTACTCACCAAAAGCTTAGTTTTTTTTTCTATATTGGTCTCACTTTGTCATCAAATGCCAACAGTAACATCCCATTTTAGTTTCATAATTCTTCCTATATGTCTAGTAATCTGAAAAAAGTGTCTACAAAATCACATCAGATTGTTAGTACAAATCATATCAAATTTATACTGGATATGCACATACTCCCTCCATTCTATAATATAAGATGTTACTACAACCAATATACTCATATATTGGTTGTAGTAACATCTTATATTATGGGACGGAGGGAGTAGAAATTATTTCTCCATTTGATTCATCTCCACACTCCATAATTGGCATCCATCTACAAGCACAAGCCAATTGTGGCAAGAAGGTCTTTGTAATGCAGCATGCACCAAGTGTTTTAGAAGATCTACAATGATGCACACCTATGAATTCACGCCCGAGTTTATGGGTTGTACATTCGGAGAAAGGGGTGTTTGTTGGCCGATGTGCCTCTTCTTTCATGCTTGCGACCAGTTTGCCCCCTACGGGGACGTTTGCGTCCACCCACACGTGTACATTATGTTCTTCTCGTCTTTAATTTCTCACTAAAGTGCTTCTTGCCGTTTCACCAAAAGAGCCAATTTCAAGTTTTTTAAATTCAAAAATACTTCACATAGACATTAGGATCATGAAAATGATAATGAAAAGAGTCAATTTCAAGATTTCTAAATACAGAAACACTTCACATTAACTGACTAATGCCTTTTGGTACTCCTAATCATTTTAACACAAACTATGTATGTCATTGGCAGCAGAAAATAATTGAGAGCCTATATATATATATAATCGATTACATTCCGGAGAAATGTAATAATGTAAGTTACCTCCAGTGAGAAATGTACTTCCCCTCAACTGCCCTGCTCTTTCCTCTATCTTCCTCTAAGTTAGCCTCCGGAAATTGTTAACAACACTGCATATCAGAAAATTCGTGAGACAAGGGCATAAGTTGTGAATACTCCTGCATAGACAAAATAACTGAGAGAAAGAGGCTAGAGAGGATATGTCAAGATACTCTAGGATGTTGAAAGCTCATTATTTCAGAGTCACGGCAAAGAAAATGGAACATATGGCTAAAATCTAACATCTTTCTTAGTTGTACAAACCTATGAAAATGAGGAAGTAGTGCAAATGCAAAGAATGCTGGAAAAAAAAACACAACCACGAGGCAAGAAATTTATTAACTACCTTGGTAATGATAGAACATTACAGAGTTCATGAGCTCTGTACCATCAGGTGGTGACATGGTCCTGCAAGTCATGTTCGAGAAGACAATGAGATTTAAGTTGCAGGAAGTGCGTCAGTTATGCTATCTATTTCATTAAAAATAAATAATTAAATTAAATTATCGTGGATCAAATCTATTAAAATCTAAACATACCATCCAGAAAACTGTTGTAGGGGTGTCACTGGATGCAAATCTTGCTAGTCCAAGACCACATATCTTGAGTTTGCAGTTCCCTTGGAAGTCACATATCTTGAGTCCTACCCTAATCCAAAACCACATATCTTGAGCCCTACCACAAATCGCTCAGAAGTCAAAAATGATTCCTTGGATTTCACATATATTCTTTGGTAGATACTGCAACATGAGGTCACAACTATTTCACCTGAGTGTCAACATGTCAAAATTTAGTGTAAGAAGAAATTATCCAAAGAATTCCTTTAGGAGGACTCAAAGAGAGATAAGACTGGCAGCTTCCACTATATGTTTCCGAAATAAGAATTACTTAAAACACACAACCCATTTTCTTGAGAGCCTTGGGCTAAACCAAGTTCTGAAGAAACAATTTGGTCAATATATTTTAGAACTCTTCTAATTGAAATCTGCACTACCATTAGTCTGAAAAATTCTCAAGCACATTATTTCTGAATTCCATAGTATCCATACTATTGCCGATGGGACAAACATCATATGGGAAGTGCTCTTTGCACATGTGAAATCAAAAGAGGTACATGCTATTTACCTGATGTATGAATCATATCCGATCTGTTCACAGCCATTTATGACATTTTAGCATTCAGATGGTTGCTCATAGAAAGCGAGCTGTCCCAATCTGCACACTTCAAATCAGAAAGAAACTTCCCTACTGCCTGCTATTCCTAGCAGCAGCCAGCCACAGGACCCTCACCTTCCTTGGCATCGGCCTGCCATGTAACAGAGGTTGAATTATGATAAATATAATCCTGAACTATGTAAAACCAAATGATGACGTGAACATAAAAGACACTTGATTTCTACAACTGATCTAACAAACTAAAAATAGTCATCATACGCCTACTTTTTCCTCGGTTTGTCTCACCCATGAACAACCAACTTTATAGAAGAAGAAAACACTCGACACATAAATTGAAAGACCTTATAGATGGAAGTGTTCCTTGCTCCAGCAACATTGCTGACATATGCATCTCCTCATTTCCTCAAGCAACAGCCAACCATGGTGCTTCTCCATTTCTGAAGCAAGTTAATATGATAGAATCAGGAATAAATCTATAATTATCTCCATTTCTGAAGCAAGTTAATCTGAATGATATTTGAGGCTAGTATGGGCCGGAGTGACATCTATGACTGAGATAATGTGACAAAGCTATGCATTCATGTGGATCACGAAATAGATCGAAGCCAGATTTCAATGTCAAGCAAATGGATGTGCAAATTTTGTGCAGAGTCACGTTTGGTTCTGCAAGATCTAAAGGGAAAAAATACAATGAGAGGCTCACGCTGCTGCTGCAGGCTAACGTACCATGAGGAGGCACTGGATTCGGGCTTGGAGGAGGACGTCAGGGGAGGACGATGTCCGGGTCGTTGGATGTCCGCGCCACCAGGGGTCTCCTCTTCCTCCTTTTTCTTGAGAAGAAGAAATAATTGGTGTCAAGCACAAGATCAACAAAAATAAGTCTGACGGGAGATGGATCAAACACCCTCGATAGCATCTTCTCGGTGGCCAAAGAATTGATCTAATTAAACACAAGCACACAAATATCATGAATAGTACCTTTTGCTCTCGTGTTAGTAGGCAAAATTATTATCACTTATCGTGTTACCAATTTACCGTTTATTAGCCACCTTGACATCAACGGATTCAGCGGTTTTGTATCTTCTTAATCGAAGAAAACTACTTCTGAAAATGTTAAAAAAACATCACTGGAATACATATTAGAAATCTTAATTCATGTCAAACATTTGTAGCCAACATCAATGAAAAAAAATGATGAAGTGTATACACAACAATGACGATCTTCTCGGTAAATAAAATCCAAGCACCGTACATGATTTGATGACAATTATTTGTATTTGGCAGATAAAGGTTTCAACTCAATACATTTTTTGTTCAATGCAGAGGGCTTCTCTGTTGTTTATGCTAAGAAAAAAAATATTATTCAGAAAACGTAGAGATGGATGAAAAACAGAAACAACTTTTGCATTTGTCCCCATAATGTTACACGATGATAAGTATAATGGTAGATGCGGATATGAATTTTAGTTCAAATAACAGATTTCATTTTCACAAGGAGTGAATGGGAAAAAATACCACGGAACTATCAAAGAAAGGCATGGAAAAGCTGTCAGCGTATTCACCTTATTCTCATTTCTTACATTTAACTTCTCATATTGGCAGGTCTGATTCTCGGAATTGTCCGACCTTCACATCAGCAAATTTATCAGAGAAACATAATGTTACGTGGGGTACGCCCCACGTACCAATGAGAGACCGGAAGAACGACTCAAGCAATAGTGGTTTCAAACACGCTTAGCAATAGTGGAATCAAACACGCTTAGTACTACCAAGGCCTACTGGATCCATCTATCAACTGTCAATATAAATGTATTGAAGAAGCTGCATTTAGAGAACCTTTTGGGTTTTTTATTCCCATCTCCTTTAACAATTCAAGGTACAAATTAATGACCTGAAGACAAGGGATCCCACTTTCCCCATTACGTATAAAAACATCAGTGCAAAGTTTACATGTTTGCAATCAATAAGGATGGTTTAGTACATGTAAGATGAATATTTAGCTCGTCATTTAACCTGCCATGTGGTCTCAAACACTGTTTTTTTTCCTGCTAACCTGAGTGTTAGACGTTTCATGTAGTACCAGGACTTTTGCTACTGTAAGTGAAAAGGAGCAATGTTCAGTTGTGTTAGTAAGGCACATAGGAAGCTTCAAACAAGATGCAAGCATGTCATGAAACATACCCTGACCGTTACCATACAAACAATCGTGAACTTCATTTTCAGCTTCAGTAGTTAGAGGTTCAGACAACTGGGAAAGATCAACATACATAAATCAAAGGGTTAATGGAGAATAGAAAGTTGTACAAGCCACAACCAAGTAGGTCAATCGACACATATTATAAAAAACAGAAGAAGAACTCGTGGTTGCCTCTTTTAAAATTTGAAGCAGTCAAACCAGATTTGACACTAAGTACACCAAAACTATGAAACTATCTCGCATCAGTTTGCTACTTCCATCCCCAAATAAATTTCAAGTCACCGGCTAGGCAAAGGTGCATCCAACGCACAAGCACGAGGAGGAAGATTGAAAAAACCCGGGTAGTTACTGCACCAGTGACTTGGAGCAGACTTGGTACCACTGCCGCATCAGATTCGCCAAAGCATCAAGATTCACCGATCGGTTCTGCGGACAAAGCATTTACAACGTTGACGATCTCGACAGCCAAGGCGAAGACGGCGTCGACACTCATCTATGGGGCTATGAGAGAAAAGAAAGCAAGCAACGCTGACCCAAGACCGGGCAGAAAAATGAGTTGCCTAGAAATAGAGGGAACCAGTTGTCTATTGTCAAACAAAAAATAAAAAAAGTTTAAAATATAGCACACCAGCCGTGATCAGAAACCATAGTCTTTTCCACTTAATATGACACATTCATGCAGCACAAATACAGGAAAACAGTACATTCAAGATTTAGTAATTGTCCCACATATATTGCCACTCGAGAGCCAGAACTAAATTGCAAGAATTATGTATATCAATGGCATCATTTTGACTGAGACGGACCAAACCAAACTGAATGTTATAAGCAACGGATAAACAAATCACCAAATTTCAATCACAGATAGGGTTGATTCTTGAATCTGGCAAGTTCTGGGAAGGTGTGTGCTTACAGGCAAGGAGAAATCCCCAACATGACGACACCCATTAACCGGTGAAGAAGGAGATGATGACCCAGCCTCAAGACGAGGCTGGCCGGCCGGCCTTCCTAACTGGAGGATGCTACCGTACAAAGACGTGATCCCAGTGAAGATCATCATCCTGGAGGAAGTGATGGCCAGCGTCTTGAACAGCGTCTGCAGCACATGCAACAAAAGTTCTCCATCTCTTGAGAAACCATAAAAATACGAATGGCAAAAGGAAATGCAATTTGCAAGCCAGACATGCACAATGCATCAAGCTTCTACACGCGAAGAAAATAGCCACCGTTGCCACAGTTTTACTTAAACACGCATTGTAACCAGATCTCATATCTCATCAGAAAATACAAGTGGATGCAATCCGCAAGTGCCTAATTCTCTTTGCCACAAATATGACATACAGAGCAATACAAAACCGATTTGCAGGGTAGAAATACATGAAGGAAATGATAATGTGCGTACCATCTCCCTCCGGAGCTCTTCCTTGTAACCGGAGTCCACCTCAATCTAGGACAGCGCTACTCTCTAGGCTCGGAGCCATGGCAAGGACCTCAACATCGCTGGCAAGCCCATCAAACTTGGGTATGTGGGGCTTCCTCCGATGGTGGCTGGCAAGATCTATGGCGGCCATGGAAGGGATAGAGCAGCTCTCGCAGCACAAGATTCACGGCAAGTCAGGGAGGGAGAGGAGGGGATCCAGCAGTGCGAGATCCATGTCGATTTGGGGAGGGAGAGGAGCATCGTGTGGGAGGAGGGAAGCACACCGCGCGGCTCGTGGAGGAGGAGGGATTCAGGGAGAGATGCGAAGATCGGGGGCTGGTTAGGGTTCCCTAGGCCGCCACGTGATCCAGCGCGGCGGGAGGAGCGATGACCCGGCGAATCCATCGGCCGGCGGCGAAGTGATGGAGCGGCGGCGGTGAATGGACGAAGGGAGGCGGTGGCGAACGAGGGCACAGAGTCGGGCGACTGTTTGTCGCTCGAGGGCAAGAGACCTCGGTCGTACGTGCGGGATTGGTTTGCGATTTTTTCGCTGGTTAATTTTCGCCGGTTTGTTTCTCGCTAGTTTATTTTCGTTCGTGACAGATGGGTACGACGGAAGATTAGGCGCGTGGGGGCGGGTGTGGGACTTGGCTGGAGGGTTTTTCTTGGTTCATCGCGGTTGAGCGTGAGGTGGGAGCAGGTACCAAAATAGACCATGGTAGGTGGGACGAAAATAAAACCAGGAACGCGACCTACCAACTGAGACATTAGGAGTAGAGATCCCTACTGAAGAGAAGAACAAGGCCCCAGTGCCTTAAGCTGTTGCTGAAGAAGAAGAAGATGATGACTCTGTTGTATTGAGGAAACTTAAACCCAAGATCCCTGACCACACTGATGCACACCTAGTTTTAGAGAACATGAAAATCAGGAAGGATGCAGGATTGAGACTATGGAGACAGTCTAATCCATATGCTATCAGGAGAAGGACTGCTGTGGACTACAGATTTCACACTAAGCAATACCAGGACTTCTATGAGACAATTCTGCTTGACAAGAAGCCCATTGTGTGTGACATGAGATCGGTTGACTGGGAGTTCATCAAGGAGAATGAGGATCACTTCCCTGGTGTGCTTGATAGCTTCAAGGCATGTGGAGTAGACACTTTTGTTGCCCAGAAGCTCACCAAGTGGAATGATGAGCTCATCATGCAATTTTACTCCACTTCCCACTTCTATCCAGATGGAAGGATGGATGTCTGAAGGTACTAGGTACCGGTCTACACTTGAGGAATGGGCCAAGCTTATCAATGCTCCTGAGGAACATGAGGATGACTTGGATATTTATGCAGAGAAGAAGAAAGACCACAACACAATGGCCAACATGTACAAAGAGATCCCAGATGCTGCTTTGGATACACATAAGTTTGGATCTGTTCACTGCTTGTTGTCTGGTCTGCCAACTATCAACTGGATCTTAAGGCACACACTGCTACCCAAGTCAGGTGATCACGAGATGATCAGAGGGCATGCAATAAACTTGCTGCATATATTTGATGTCCCACAGAAGTTCAAGGTCATGAGTTTGATTGTTGAGACAATCAAAAGAACTGTTGTTGACCAGAAGAGAAGCTCTGGGTATGCCCCACAAATTCAGGAGCTCATCAACTCAAAGATGGGCAAAGGCAAATACATCTTGGATAAGGAGCACCTTCCCATCTACCCTGAATTTTAAGATAACACAGTGGTGATGCATGAGAATGAACCATCTTCAGCTCAAGCACAGGAAAAGAGAGAGAAGGCTAAGGCAGATAAGGCTGCAAAGATGCCAACAGCAGAGGAGGAATCTCAGGTATTCTTGAAGAGCAAGCAAGACCAGCTTGGATATCTGATCCAATCCACCCTGAGGATTGAGAAGGGCTTGGCCACCCTGACCAAGAACCAGGAGGGCTTGGAAAGGATTATTGAGACAAAATTCTATGACCTTGATGTCAAGGTGACAGAGATCGAAACTGCAGTTGAGCAACTCCAGGAGGAAGCTGAGGAGAAGAAGGGCAAGTCTACCACAGATGCTTTCGCCAGAGTGCCCAGAGGACAGAGATCTGCTGCAGTGCCAGTAACAGACACTAGAGCTACAGCATCAGCACCAGCAGCAATAGCTCCAGTTCCACCTCCATCAGCTACTCCACCAGCTCGAGCTACTTCACCTGAAGCCTTCGTCCTTGGAGTTCTCTCAACACCTCCTCCTAAAGATCAAGCCTAAGAGTCGTTAGCACTATGCATTTTTGAACTTTTTGTAACTTGTTGCCAAAGGGGGAGAAAAATGTATAGATCATAGGCTTCGAGAGAGAGTGTTGCCTTTTTTATCTCTCTTGCTATTTTGGTTGAACCTTTTATTGTGTGCTTGTGTGAGATACTACTTTATGTCCTTGTGAGATACTTGGTTGATCATCTGTTTGATCATATGCTACCCTTAATGCTTGTTGGATGATATTATGTTTCATATCCTCTTATGATCATTCACTTTGCTTGGTGATGAGTGCATGTGTTTTAATTTCTATCATTTTGAGCGCTCCACCAAGATGTATGTGACATGGAAGAGTAACCCATGATCCTAATCGATTGTGCATTTGCATTCAAAAGCAAATTTCTAAATAATGCACAAATTTAGGGGGAGCTCTTGCTTATCACATACTTCTCAAAGCGACGATGTTTTTCAATCTTATTTATCATTTGTCGAAGCTTTGATCTATATGTTGTCATCAATTACCAAAAAGGGGGAGATTGAAAGTGCAACTATCCCTAGGTGGTTTTGGTAATTACTAACAACATATAGCTCATTGAGCTAATGCTATTCCAAGATAAATATTTCAGGAAAGCTCAATGATTGGCATGGCATGGATTAGAAAGTGGACCCTTCAAAATTCTAAGGACAAAAGATTGGCTCAAGCTCAAAGCACAAGACTCTACATTTTCTATTTTAGTGATCCAAGATCACATTGAGTCTATAGGAAAAGCCAATACTATTAAGAAGGGATGAGGTGTTGCTTAATGAGTGTAACATCCCAAATTTCCCATTTGGAATGTTTTACAATTATAGCTAAGCATCTATGCATTATTGTTTGAATTGAGTGACATTTGAATTATTTCAGAGGCTTTTGAGTTTGTTGGAATTTGAATTCAAATTGGCGTTGAATTTACTTCAAAACAATGCCCGACAAATACTTGAGAAAAGTATGAGAGGAGTAAACATGACACTCCAATAATGTCGAAGAAAAGTTTTGCCAAAAGATTAAATTCAAATTTGATTTTATTTGGGATTTCTAGAAAATATTTTTTTTAGTTTGAGTTTTGCCCCTGGAAAAATGTCCGAGTTGTAGGGTAAATTCCCGATAATTTTGATATATATATGTCCTATATAAAATATATATATTTTATATATTCCTCCTCTCCTAATTCAAAAAAAGGAAAAAGAAAAACCCAGCGCCACCAGCCAACCAGCCAGCCAGAGCAAAGCCAGGCCCAGCCGGCCAATAGCAGCAGCGGCAGCCCAGCCTGGCTGGCCAGCCCAGCCATACCGAGCCGGCCTACCCCAGCGCGCACCAACCCTTCCGCCTCGGTCGCCCGCTCGCTCACCTCCCCCTCTCTCACCGACGCTACTGCCCCACCCTTCTCTTTCCTCGCCCACGTTTCCGCACAGAGCGCGACCGCCGCCGCCTGTCCGCGATCTTCACGGGTCGCGATCCCGAGTCGCCCTGCCCCAAGTTGGTGCCCTATAAATACCTCACGCCTCCTCCCGAAACCCCTAAAACCCCACGCCTAAAACCCACCGCAGCCCGCACTCGCCGAACGATCTCGCCGCCGCCGCCTCGGTTCGCCGCCGTTCCGTCACCGTGAGCCACCACTGACCTCCAAGCCACTCCACCCAACCGCCGCTTCCTCCCGCACCTCCCGACATTTCTCCTTGCTCAGAGCCTCGACTCCGCCGCCCGAGCTCGTCGTCGCCGCCCACGGAGCCGGAGCTCACCCGAGCTCGTCCCGATCGTCTCCGTCATCCCCGAGCTTCACCGACTCCACCACCGACCTCCCAAGTGCCGCTGCACTACCGACGCCTCCGCCGCCGCCCGGACCACCGGAGAGCGCTGCCTGCGCTGCCGCCACATGCTGTAAGTCGCCGGAGCTGCCCACCACCGTTCGATCTAAAACCTAGGGCTTAGATTAGACTAGCGAAGGGGTACGTTTTATTTTAAAAAAAAGGCCGGTTTAGTTACGGTTTTTTTTTGGTTTAGTTAGCGGTTTAGTTAGACCGGCCCGATCGGTTTATTTTTTGTTAGCCGCGGGCATGCATTAGCTATATATCGCCTGAGCGTTAGATAGGCCCGTTAGCGCTAGTTTTTCTTTTTAGTTATATTTTCGTTTCTGTTTTTAACAGAATAGTTCCAGTTTTGTAAAATCCATATCTCTTAGGTTACTTAATATTTTTAGTTGATTCTTTTTTTGTTAGTTTGCAAATTTGTTGTAGTTTCTGTAGAAAATATGTTTAGCCATGTTTAAATTATTAGAAATTGTTTTATTTTAGTTTTAGACAGATTAGTATTTCTGCTATAAAATGAGTTAGGATTATTTTATTTTAGTGATTCTTTTTGTCACTGCTTTGTTTTGACTTTGCTTAGCTGTAGGAATTTATTTGGGTATTTTTGATAAAAAATAATTTTAGTCTAAATCATGTGTTTCTTGTTTATTTAACTAGCTACTATTTTTCTATTGTTCTATTTAGTAAATAATATTATTTTACCTATGTTATAGTTTATTTTAGATTAGTTTCTGTAGTTTTAGAACATGAACTTTTATTTACAGAAAATAAAAAGTTTATTTTATTTTCTTGTTAGTTGTTGGCTTGGATTTCTTCGAGTTTTCTTTGGTTTTTGGTTCGATTGTTTTGTGTGTTTTATGTTAGCATGCTGTTATGTTAAGTGATTGTATGTTTTATGCTTATATGATTGTTGTTTGCTTCGTAGAATTTCCGAGTGCTGAAGCCTGCTATCACGAGTCCCTAACTTTCAAGACCGTCAGCCAGCAAGTCATTTGACCATGTTTTCTTTTACAATACCTATGATTTTATTGCATTAGAATTATACCTCCCACCATGCATGCAGTAGGAGAATTTTAAGTTATGTTCTTGAGTAGTATCATGAGGTAGGATGAAATCAATTCCCCTTGTTACCATGGCCCGGGACGAAGTAGTTTATTTTGCTATGCTCGTAGACGGGGTTGATTGAGTGATTCATAAGGGAGATGTGAGAGTCAAGATGATGACAACCCCATGACTTCAAGCTCAAGATGGACTTCAAAATTCACTATTGGGTGGAGGACGGTTGACGGGCACCCTGGAGAAAACCAGCGGCTGGCCGGGATGCATGGAGAAGCGCCATGACATCTTGCGGAAAGCTTCACCCAGCCACGAAGAGACGAATGGATACCCCATTGACCGGAAGCTTACCTGTGCAGCCGCAAGCCATTATGGGCTCTGGCTTGGTCGACCCTAGGCGTGACTCTGGCCGGACGGTGCTACGAGATGTAGAAGAACGGTAGGATTGGATGGGCACCGGCAAAGGGCCTGAGGAACTCTTCGAAGACCCTGTTGCTCTCGTCCGCCTTCAAACACCGTGAAGTGCGAAGACTTAAAGGAGGGAACGATTCTTGCGGGTAAAGTGCGCAAACCTCTGCAGAGTGAAGATCTAATCGGTTTGCCGTGTCCCGATTCTGCATAATTTGAGCCTCTCGAACTTGGAGTATTTCGGATATCTCAACACCGAACTTAATAAATTAATTGAGGGGTTATTTAATAATTGGGAATGAGACATTGGTTGGCGGAACCATCTCAATAACTACCAACATTTTGTAGTATTTGCAAACAAGTCCTTGTTGTAGGGAAAACTGGCTTTTTCAAGCAAAACAATGAAACTTAGAGCCCCACAGCCAAATTGCATATAGTGTTAGTAATTTTATTGTTGTCTCTCTTTGACTTGCCGGCATATTCAAAATGCTGACCTACACGGCTGCAACGCCTTATGTTGCAGAGGAGTTTTCCGATCAAGAGTGAGGCTTCGATCCACGCTTGGCGATTGCCCTATGGAGTCGGATGGACTCGCTTATTCGCTCACGCTCCGCAGCTTTATTTAGTTTATTTCTCATGAGTTGGCCTTCGCCAATTTATTATCTTGTAATAAAGACTCGATATGAGAATCGTAATAAATTCAGGTGTGATTGAACTTTGAATCTTTGCATCAATGTTGTGTGTGCAAGATGATCTTGCGATGGTACAGCTACACGTAGACTTGACCGATTTCGGTCGGGTCGCCACAGAGATGGTATTCAGAGCACATGCTGACCGTAGGGACGAACCCCTAGGATCGGAAAGCCATAGGAAGAGACTATTTATTTTATGTCCTTATCATTCCGTAATTCTCCCTGCTCATTTCTCGACTTCTCTCCGATTTTCAACATTCTAGATGGTCACGAGTTCACCCCAGTTCTGCTACGGAGTTTTGCCACTAGATGAGATGATGCCTCTCGGCAAGAAGCTGGTTCAGATCGTGATGAAGCTGAAGATTGCTCGCCTCAATCACCGGAAGCCTACCAATGCACTTCCGACGGATACCCGCCACAGGATTAAGGTGCACATTCCAGGAGGACCTTCTGAGGACATTCAGAGCCCATTGACTTTGAGTTTACCGATTTCACTTGGATCCTCGGAAGAGACATGGCGATTTATCGTGCACTTGGACATCTCCGAGAAGACTACAGGCCGAGCTCAACCCATCGACTCGCCATGATTTCTCGCAGAGCTAGGAATGGAGATATCATCCGCACTGTAGAGGACGACTCCATTCTCTCATATGTCCAGACTTGGAGAGTCTCCTCAGAAACGGAAATCCAGATCACCAAACTCAAGGTACACAGAGGCTGTTGTTCCGTGAACTGAACTGGAGGAGAAAGCACACGCGACTTCCTTGACTATGAAGAAGAAATCAAGGATTTCATGGAGAGAGTCGACAAGCTGAAGATTGATGTTGCCGCATTAGAGGAGAAGATGGACCTGGGAGAAGACCTTTTTCCGAGTGGAGATGACGGACCCCTCGTGAGCAATGACCGGGATTATGAAGAGAGCTCCACCGAAAAAAGCCGCAAGAGGAGGCGCCGCACCAGAGGACGCCACACCGGAGGACACCACAACAGAGGACGCAAGGATAATTGATGAAGACATTTAGTCGACCGCCATGTTATTTTAATTTTCCGTCGATCAGTTAGGCCGTTATTTTCGATTAGTCGTGAGAATTTGTAATCCGAGATTGAACCATGTTTGAGATGATTGAATAAATGATTGGTGTGATTATGATTGTGCATTCATATGGGTAGTGATATTTTCTCATTAGATCCTTGTTCTATTCTAATTTTCTCATCCACTCCAAAACACCAGATGCCTCCGAGACGTGACCCCGGTTTCAACTTTCCGCCGGAGCTCTCCCAGCTGATCCAGCAGCAGAATGCCCTTAAGCAGATGCTCATCCGGAACCAGAACAACAACAACAACAATCCACCGCCACCACCCCCTGTTGACAACTTGACCCGCTTCCTAAGGCTGAATCCGCCCGGTGTTCTCTAGCAGACCGAGCCGATTGTGGCCGGCGATTGGCTCCGCAAGGTCGGAAGAGAGTTAGCCACCGCTGGATGCACAGATGCAGAGAAGGTGCGCTTTGCCGACATCGCTTGATGGACCTGCAGCCTCTTGGTGGGAGAACTACACCGCCACTTACCCCATCGCCGCCATCACGTGGGACCAGTTCCAAGAAGCTTTCAGACCGCTCATGTCTCACTGGAGCCATGAGTCTCAAGAAGCGTGAGTTCCGCAACTTACGCCAGGGAACCGTCATGTGGGCAAGACGTGGATGAGTTCACAAGTTAGCTCGCTATGCCCCGGATGATGTGGGCCACGATGCCGCAGCAGGAAAAGTTTCTCGAGGGACTCAATGACGAGCTGGGAATGCAGCTAATGGTGGCTACTTTCAACAACTACCCAGAGCTGGTAGACAAGGCCACCATACTTGAAGGCAAGCAGCAGCAGATTGATAGTCGCAAGCGGAAGTATGGCCAGGGAAGTACAACTCGAGCTCAGCAGAAGCCCGTTATGCCCCATACTGGAGGGCATACCCATCACACCCATGGAGGACATAATCATGGAGGACATAATCATGGAGGACATAACCATGGAGGAAATGGTAACAACCGCAACCACGACAACAAATCGTGCAATGGAAACGGCAATGGCAACCAGATCGCCCCGCCCCTGCTCGAAGGATCTGAGTCACATCACTGCTTCAAGTGCCGTAAAACAGGCACTATGCCACCGACTGCCCGGAGGCCAAGCAGAGGAATGGAAACGGCAATGGAAGCTCAGAAAGAAGCCCAACCCTTTTCCTCGTGCTCGGTGAACCACATTGACGTGGAGGACGCCTATGATCAGCCGAATAATCGTGGTTGGTAAGTTTTATTAAATTCACGCCCAAGATTGGTACTCTTTGATTCTCGTGCAACGATTCATTTATATCAAGGGTAGTTGTGGAAAAGTACGGTTGCCCACTAGAACCCTTAGAAGCCCTCTTCACGGCAGCCCGCAGAGGAGAAATGATGGCAGCTTAGGCTGTCATGCAACCTCAACATCGGAAACCATAAATTTCCGCAGACCTCATAGTATTGGAAACCTGCACCTTGGATGTAATCCTAGGCATGGATTGGTTGACGAAGTTTGAAGGAAACATAGATCGTGCTCAGAAGACGATTCTCGCTCACCACCAGAAAGCGTAAGAGGATCAAGTATGTATCCAGACGTATCCCGATGAAGAATCAGGTGAATTCCCTCACGGGAGTTGTTCAGGAGGAAGTGCCAGTAGTGCAAGATTTTGCCGATGTGTTTCCGGAGGAATTACCAGGAATGCCACCGGACAGAGACATTGAATTTCTGATTGAGTTATTGCCCGGCACAGCCCCAATATCCAAGAGACCCTATCGGATGCCCCCGAACGATTTGGAAGAGATCAAGAAGCAAATTAATGAGCTATTGGAGAAGGGATATATTCGGCCAAGCTCGTCACCTTGGGGAGCCCCAGTTCTTTTGGTAGAGAAGAAGGATGGAACCCTGAGAATGGTTAGGATTATCGCTCGCTGAACGACGTGACCATCAAGAACAAGTACCCTCTGCCGATGATTAATGATCTATTTGATCAGCTAGTTGGAGCCAAGGTATTCTCCAAGATCGATCTTCGATCAGGGTATCATCAGTTGAAGATCCGTGAAAAGGATATACCTAAAACAGCATTCACCACCAGGTATGGTTTATATGAGTATACCGTCATGTCATTCGGATTGACTAATGCCCCTGCATACTTCATGAATCTGATGAACAAGGTATTTATGGAATATCTGGACAAGTTTGTTGTGGTGTTCATCGATGATATACTGATTTTCTCCAAGAGCGAGGAAGAGCATAAGGAACATTTGCGTCTAGTTCGAGAAACTCGAGAACATCATTGTATGCCAAGTTCAGCAAATGTGAATTTTGGCTGAAGGAAGTCGGATTCTCTGACATGTTATTTCAGGAGAAGGAATAGCATTGACCCCACCAAGGTTGTATCACCACCGATTGGCGGCCACCCACCTCACCAAGGAGATCCGCAGTTTTCTCGGACTCGCAGGATATTATCGGAGGTTTATTGAGAATTTCTCAAGATTGCCAAGCCCGTGATCGAGCTGTTGAAGAAGGACGCCAAGTACATTTGGACCGAGGATTGTGAAGCCGCCTTTCGTGAATTGAAGAAACGCTTGGTTACAGCCCCAAAGGTTGATTTTGCGGACATACACAAGGATTACTGTATATTGTGACGCTTCTCGCCAGGAGTCGGAGGAGTACTCATGCAGGAAGGAAAAGTTGTAGCTTATACCTCCGCATAGCCACGACCTCACGAGATGAATTACGCCACACATGATTTGGAGTTAGCAGCCGAGTGCATGCACTCAAGACTGGAGGCATTTCCTTATCGGAAACAGTTGTGATGTTTACACGCATCATAAGAGCTTGAAGTATATTTTCACGCAGAAGAGTTGAACCTCGAGCAGAGGAGATGGCTAGAGTTAATCAAGGACTATGACATGAGATTGCATTACCACCCGTGAAAGGCTAATGTTGTAGCAGATGCCTTGAGCCGTAAGAGTTATATGAATACTCTCATAGCGGAGGATTACCCCAGAGTTAGTCGATGACCTCGTAGATCTCCGATCGGAGATAGTTCCAGAGGATATGTTGCAGCTCGAAGTTCAGTCCACTTTGGCGTAAAGAATTCGTGAAGCCCGTAAGTCGGACAAGGAAATTGATGAGATAAAGAAAAGGATGAATGAAGGAAAAGCTAAAGGGTTTCGTAAGGATGAATACAGAGCTATATGGTTTGAGGATTGTATTTATGTACCCAATGATCCCGAACTCAGAAGCTAATTCTTCAGAGGCTCATGATTCACTGTACTCGATTCACCCGGTAACACCAAGATGTATCCGATTTGAAGGAAAGTTTCGTGGATGTATGAAGAAGGATATTGCTGAGTATGTAGCAATATGCGATGTTTGCCAATGAGTAAAGGCGGAACATCGAAGCCAGCAGGGTTACTTCAACCTTTGCCGATTCCCGAGTGGAAATGGGAAAACTTGGAATGGATTTTATCACAGATTACCCAGACCTGCTCAGGTTATGATTCCATCCGGTAGTGGTTGATCGATTGACCAAGGTAGCTCATTTCATTCCCGTGAAGACTACCTATACCAGCGCTTAAGTTAGCCAAGATATACATGACCAGGATCGATGTCTCGCATGGAGTTCCGAGGAGTATCGTGTCGATAGAGGAACACAATTTACCTCAAAGTTTTGGAATCAGCTTGCATGAAACTTTGGGTACGAGGCTGGAGTTCAAGACAGCTTTTCATCCGCAGATGATGGACAGATCGAGAGAGTCAACCAGATCCCGGAGGACATGTTGAGAGCTTGTGCGCTAGACTATGGGTCTAGCTGGGATGATAATTTGCCATACGCGGAGTTCTCGTACAATAACAGTTATCGCACTCACCAAGATGGCCCTTTGAAGCTCTATACGGAAGGAGGTGCGAACACCATTATGTGGGATGGTGTTGAGATCGAAAACTTTTCGTCCCGATCTTATCGAGATTCAAGAGAAAGTCAAGCTGATTCGAGATAGGCTCAAGGTAGCTCAATCGAGGCGTAAGAGTTATGCCGACAGTAAACGCAAGGAAGTAACATACGAAGCGGGAGACCGGGCATATCTTCGTGTGTCCCCACTTCGTGGTATCAAGAGGTTCGGTGTTAAAGGAAAGTTAGCACCCCGGTTCATTGGCCCCTACAAAATCCTCGAACGTCGTGGAGAAGTTGCTTACAAGTTGGAATTGCCGGAAGGATTGTCCGGAGTTCATGATGTCTTCCATGTTTCTCAGCTGAAGAAATGCCATGCCGAGATGGCCGATATTCCGTTGAGAAACACAAAGGTCCCTAGAGGCCATACAGCTCGACAAAGGATCTCGACTTATGAGGAGAAACCCGCCTGAATTCTCGAGACTCATGAACAGAGTCACCCGCAGAAGATCATCAAGTTTTGCAAGGTTTGTGGAGTCATCATTCCGAGGAGGAAGCCACCGGGAGCGAGAAGAAGACCTCCGCCGAGACCACCCGCACCTATTTCTAGTTAACCCGAATCTCGAGGGCTAGATTCATCTTAAGGTGGTAGGTTTGTAACATCCCAAATTTCCCATTTGGAATGTTTTACAATTATAGCTAAGCATCTATGCATTATTGTTTGAATTGAGTGACATTTGAATTATTTCAGAGGCTTTTGAGTTTGTTGGAATTTGAATTCAAATTGGCGCTTGAATTTACTTCAAAACAATGGCTGACAAATACTTGAGAAAAAGTATGAGAGGAGTAAATATGACACTCCAATAATGTCAGAAGAAAAGTTTTGCCAAAAGATTGAATTCAAATTTGATTTTATTTGGGATTTCTAGAAAATGTTTTTTTAAGTTTGAGTTTTGCCCCGAAAATGTCCGAGTTGTAGGGTAAATTCCCGATAATTTTGATATATATATGTCCTATATAAAATATATATATTTTATATATTCCTCCTCTCCCTAATTCAAAAAAAGGAAAAAAAAAAACCCAGCGCCACCAGTAAACCAGCTCAGCCAGAGCAAGATTTCAGCCAATGGCCAAAGCGCCTCAGCCCAATACCGAGCCGGCCTACCCCAGCCCCGCGCCGAACCCCTTCCGCCTCGGTCGCCCGCTCGCTCACCTCCCCCTCTCTCACCGACGCCACGCCCCACCCTTCTCTTTCCTCGCCCACGCCTCACACAGGCCAGAGCGACCGCCGCCTGTCGTCACGCGATCTTCACGGATCGCGATCCCGAGTCGCCCCGCCCCAAGTTGGTGCCCTATAAATACCACGCCTCCTCCCGAAACCCCTAAAACCCACGCCTAAAACCCACCGCAGCCCGCACCTCGCCGAACGATCTCGCCGCCTCGGTTCGCCGCCGTTGCCTCACACCGTGAGCCACCACTCGACCTCCAAGCCACTCCACCCAACCGCTTCCTCCCGCACCTCCTCGACATTTTCTCCTTGCCCAGAGCCTCGACTCCCGCCCGAGCTCGTCCGCCGCTCACGGAGACGGAGCTCACCCGAGCTCGCCTCGATCGCTCCGTCATCCCCGAGCTTCACCGACTCCACCACCGACCTCCCCAAGTGCCGCCAAGACTACCGACGCCTCCGCGCCGCCTCGACCACCGGAGCTGCTGCGCTGTTGCCGCCGAAGTCGCTGCCGTCTGTCGCTGTTGCCGCCACCGCATGTAAGTCGCCGAGCCGCCACCACTGCTCGATCTAAAACCTAGGGCTTAGATTAGACTAGCGAAGGGGTACGTTTTATTTTAAAAAAAAGGCCGGTTTAGTTACGGTTTTTTTTTGGTTTAGTTAGCGGTTTAGTTAGACCGGCCCGATCGGTTTATTTTTTGTTAGCCGCGGGCATGCATTAGCTATATATCGCCTGAAGCGTTAGATAGGCCCGTTAGCTAGTTTTTCTTTTTAGTTATATTTTCGTTTCTGTTTTAACAGAATAGTTCCAGTTTTGTAAAATCCATATCTCTTAGGTTACTTAATATTTTTAGTTGATTCTTTTTTGTTAGTTTGCAAATTTGTTGTAGTTTCTGTAGAAAATATGTTTAGCCATGTTTAAATTATTAGAAATTGTTTCATTTTAGTTTTAGACAGATTAGTATTTCTGCTATAAAATGAGTTAGGATTATTTTATTCTAGTGATTCTTTTGTCACTGCTTTGTTTTGACTTTGCTTAGCAGTAGGAATTTATTTGGGTATTTTGATAAAAAATAGTTTTAGTCTAAATCATGTGTTTCTTGTTTATTTAACTAGCTACTGTTTTTCTATTGTTCTATTTAGTAAATAATATTATTTTACCTATGTTATAGTTTATTTTAGATTAGTTTCTGTAGTTTTAGAACATGAACTTTTATTTACAGAAAATAAAAAGTTTATTTTATTTTCTTGTTAGTTGTTGGCTTGGATTTCTTCGAGTTTTCTTTGGTTTTTGGTTCGATTGTTTTGTGTGTTTTATGTTAGCATGCTGTTATGTTAAGTGATTGTATGTTTTTATGCTTATATGATTGTTGTTTGCTTCGGTAGAATTTCCGGAGTGCGAAGCCTGCTATCACGAGTCCCTAACTTTCAAGACCGCCACTAGTCAAGTCATTTGACCATGTTTTCTTTTACAATACCTATGATTTTATTGCATTAGAATTATACCTCCCACCATGCATGCAGTAGGAGAATTTTAAGTTATGTTCTTGAGTAGTATCATGAGGTAGGATGAAACCAATTCCCTTGTTACCATGGCCGGGACGAAGTAGTTTATTTTGCTATGCTCGAGACGGGTTGATTGAGTGATTCAAAAGGGAGAAGTGAGAGTCAAGATGATGACAACCCCATGACTTCAAGCTCAAGATGGACTTCAAAATTCACTACTGGGTGGAGGACGGTTGACGGGCACTGGAGAAAACCAGCGGCTGGCCGGGATGCATGGAGAAGCGCCATGACATCTTGCGGAAAGCTTCACCCAGCCACGAAGAGACGGATGGATACCCCATTGACCGAAGCTTACCTGCAGCCGCAAGCCATTATGGGCTCGCTTGGTCGACCCTAGGCGTGACTCGCCGGACGGTGCTACGAGATGTAGAAGAACGGTAGGATTGGATGGGCACCGACAAAGGCCCTGAGGAACTCTTCTGAAGACCCTGTTTTGCTCGTCCGCCTTCAAACACCGTGAAGTGCGAAGAGTTAAAGGAGGGAACGATTCTTGCGGGTAAAGTGCGCAAACCTCTGCAGAGTGAAGATCTAATCGTTAGCCGTGTCCCGTTACGGACAATTTGAGCCTCTGGAACTTGGAGTATTTCGGATATCTCAACACCGAACTTAATAAATTAATTGAGGGGTTATTTAATAATTGGGAATGAGACATTGCTTGGCGGAACCATCTCAATAACTACCAACATTTTGTAGTATTTGCAAACAAGTCCTTGTTGTAGGGAAAACTGGCTTTTTCGCAAAACAATGAAACTTAGAGCCCACAGCCAAATTGCATATAGTGTTAGTAATTTTATTGTTGTCTCTCTTTGACTTGCCGGCATATTCAAAATGCTGACTTCACACGGCTGCAACGCCTTATGTTGCGAGGAGTTTTCCGATCAGAGTGAGGCTTCGATCCACGCTTGGCGATTGCCCTATGGAGTCGGATGGACTCGCTATTCGCTCACGCTCCGCAGCTTTATTTAGTTTATTTTCATGAGTTGGCCTTCGCCAATTTATTATCTTGTAATAAAGACTCGATATGAGAATCGTGTAATAAATTCAGGTGTGATTGAACTTTGAATCTTTGCATCAATGTACTGTGTGTGCCAGCATGATCTTGGGATGGTACAGCTACACAGAGACTTGACCGATTTCGGGTCGGGTCGCTACAATGAGCTTTTTGTTCAAAATGCTTAGTGATATGCTCCAAAACCCTCCACTACTTTCTCACATCCACATATGTCCCAAACCAAAAAGTCCAACTCGGCCCCATCGAAATTTCATATCCGGAGCCACCGAGTTCAGTTGACATAGCCACTGCCAGAAACCCTAGTCTTTTCGGTCTCACTGATAGGGATCTCGGTCTCACCGAGATGGATTGTA
The DNA here is from genome assembly GCA_021605205.1 of Aegilops longissima. NCBI lineage: Eukaryota > Viridiplantae > Streptophyta > Magnoliopsida > Poales > Poaceae > Aegilops > Aegilops longissima. The sequence continues at coordinate 299,743,000 of CM038680.1, forward strand.
ATCTCTCTGTTTCCCTTCATAACATTTCGGTCAAACCAAGATGAGCGATCGGTCCCACCGAGATTGCAATGCAAACACTCTGCTTCCTTTTCGTAACGTTACGGTCCAACCGGGATGAGCGAATCGGTCCCACCGAGTTTGCCTGACCAACCCTCTGTTAGTCTATTACCAAAATCGGTCTCACCGAGTTTGTGTAATTGGTCTCACCGAGATTACATTATGCCCTAACCCTAACGAAATCGGTCCCACCGAGATGACGTGTTGGTCCCACCGAAATGCCTAACGGTCACATTATGAACCAAATTGGTCTGACCGAGTTCTTTGAATCGGTCCCACCGAGTTTGGTGATTTGTTTGTAATGGTTAGATTTTGTGTGGAGGCTATATATACCCCTCCACCCACTCTTCATTCGTGGAGAGAGCCATCAGAACATGCCTACACTTCCACACATATTTTCTGAGAGAGAACCACCTACACTTGTGTTGAGGTCAAGATATTCCATTCCAACAACATAAATCTTGATCTCTAGCCTTCCCTAAGTTGCTTTCCACTCAAATCTTCTTTCCACCAAATCCAAATCCTGTGAGAGAGAGTTGAGTGTTGGGGAGACTATCATTTGAAGCACAAGAGCAAGGAGTTCATCATCAACACACCATTTGTTACTTCTTGGAGAGTGGTGTTTCCTATATTGGCTAGGTGTCACTTGCGAGCCTCCATCAAGATTGTGGAGTTGAACCAAGGAGTTTGTAAGGGCAAGGAGATCGCCTACTTCGTGAAGATCTACCCTAGTGAGGCAAGTCCTTCGTGGGTGACGGCCATGGTGGGATAGACAAGGTTTCTTCTTCGTGGACCCTTCATGGGTGGAGCCCTCCGTGGACTCACGCAACCGTTACCCTTCGTGGGTTGAAGTCTCCATCAACGTGGATGTACAATAGCACCACCTATCGGAACCACGGATAAAAAATCTCCGTGTCAACATTGTGTTTGCTCCCTTAAACTCCTCCCTTTACCTTCATATGCAATTGTCTTACATTCCGCTGCTATACTCTTAGAATTGCATGTGTAGGTTGATTGCTTGACTTGTGCTAAGTTGCTAAAATCTGCCAATACTAAAATTGAGAGAAGGCTAGATTTTTATTTGGTCAAGTAGTCTAATCACCCCCCTCTAGATATACTTTCGATCCTACACTCCTCGATTCTCTTGGAGATCTATTCGATGTAATCTTCTTTTGCGGTGTGTTTGTCGAGATCCGATGAATTGTGGGTTTAGCATCAAGATTATCTATGGACAATATTTGAATCTTATCTGAATTCTTTTATGTATGATTGGTTATCTTTGCAAGTCTCTTCGAATTATCAGTTTGGTTTGGCCTACTAGATTGATCTTTCTTGCAATGGGAGAAGTACTTAGCTTTGGGTTAAATCTTATGTGCTCGATCCCAAAGGATGAGGGGAAACGACACGTATTTTATTGTTGCCATCGAGGATAAAAAGATGGGGTTTATATCATATTACATGAGTTTATCCCTCTACATCATGTCATCTTGCTTAAACCGTTACTCCGTTCTTATGAACTTAATACTCTAGATGCATGTTGGATAGCGGTCGATGTGTGGAGTAATAGTAGTAGATGCAGGCAGGAGTCGGTCTACTTGTCACGGACGTGATGCCTATATACATGATCATACCTAGATATTCTCATAACTATGCTCAATTCTATCAATTGCTCGACAGTAATTTGTTCACCCACCGTAATACTTATGCTATCTTGGGAGAAGCCACTAGTGAAACCTATGGCCCCCGGGTCTATTTTCCATCATATTAATCTTCCGTTAACAAGCTATTTCTATTACCGTTTACTTTGCTTTCTTTACTTTTAGTCTTTATCATAAAAATACCAAAAATATTATCTTATCATCTCTATCAGATCTCACTTTTGCAAGTGGCCGTGAAGGGATTGGCAACCCCTTTATCGCGTTGGTTGCAAGGTTCTTATTTGTTTGTGTCGGTGCAAGGGACTTGAGCGTGGCCTCCTACTGGATTGATACCTTGGTTCTCAAAAACTGAGGGAAATACTTACGCTACTTTGCTGCATCATCCTTTCCTCTTCAAGGGAAAACCAACGCAGTGCTCAAGAGGTAGCAAGGGGGTGGCTATTTATAGCCAGGGGCAACCCGACATGAATTTTCATAAATGCCCTTCTCTGATTCGACCGTTGTCAGGATAAGGATCCACTCGACAGCTGGCACGCGGCGCAGCAATGGTCAGAATTTGAACTCTCAAATTCGTCGGAGCACTCAATTTCCTCACTTGTAGGCAAAATGCACTGGCAAACTCCTAACTCCTCAGCATGACCAAATTCGTCAGCGACTAGATGAATTTCGTCGCCGTCGCTAGCAATTGCGTCAGTTGTACTCGAGATTTCCAAAGGCTTCACTCGAAGCGGCTTTTGTGTATAGGTTTGAGTAGGTTTTAGCATCACTTTGGAAATGTGAAATATGATTCACCTAGCCCCCCTTTAATAGTACGGTTTTTCCTGTGACTCAAAGACGAAGAAAATAAACTATGAAAACAAAGTCTTCAAGCTTCAAAGTCTTCACATCAATTTCTTCAAAGGCCGTACCAATTTCATCACCAATTTCTTCACTTGAAGAAATACATTTTTAGGGGTCGTCTTCCATGTGTTAAACCAAATCTTCTGTGACTCTGTCACCTGTGTATACTCACAAACTCATTAGTTCCTCAGCCTATTTGTCGTCAATACTCCAAAACCACTAAGGGGGCACTTGATGCAGTTATACAACTGTAATTGTTTTAAAGCACCTATTCACCCCCGCGACATACACGTCCTTTCACCAACAAAGTCTACAAGAAGATAGTAGCGTAGTAGACATCAATATTCAAATATAAATGAAATATGTGTTGTTTGCACGCTTGAATGTCCAAATTTTACCCTTTTTGCTACATATTTGCACAATGTGGTATTGCAAGTTTAAATGAAATTTGTTTTGTTGCATGCTTGAATGTCCAAATTTTGCCCTTTTTCTACTTATTTCCCAATGTGGTATTGCAAGTTTAAATAAAATTTGTGTTGTTTGCATACTTGAATGTCCAAAATTTACCCTTTTTGCTAATTATTGCAAATTCAGGAAGTTTTCTTAAAAAAACTATTGCGGTATTGCAAGTTTATGATTTTTTCCACGAACTATTGCAAGTTTATGGCTCAATGCAAAAGGATTTCAATTTTTGAAACTCTTTTCATTTTCTTTGATTTGTTTTTCAAATTGGGGTCAAACTTGCAAGGTTGACCATTCATACCAAATGTGTGGGAATTTCAAATTTGTGTGTGCCAAGTGCATCCACCACCAATATTAAAGATTTAAATGATTTTTATCAATATTCAGGACCAAACTACATCACACTTGTAGTTCAAATTTGAGCAAGTTCTCATAATTCACTAGAAATCCAGTAAATGGATGGAATATAGCAATATGCAATCACTAAAACTTGGTTAGTGGGCATCCTATGTGGTATAATATTGATGAAAAACGCAAAGGACCAATTTCCAAACTTATTTCACGCACTTCTTTCACAAAAAAGGTGATTTCTGGAACTTGGAAAATGGAAACTTTATTTTTTATTAAAAAAATCATAATTCATATGGCAATATTTTTCACAATGGTAATCCCAATGCTTGCACCAAATTTGGCCATGCTATCATGGATTATGCCATGGATGTGGCCATGGCCATGGGCATATGACTTGAAATTCATTCGCGTTCATACTAGATACGACATTTTATGAAGGTTTGTTATTTCAAATTTGTGGTATTGCAAGTTTATGATTTTTACCACAAACTAGTGCACATAAAATGGCTCAATTCAAAAGGATTTCAATTTTTTTAGATTTTTTTCATTTTCTTTTTTTTTCAAATTGGTGTCAAACTTCCAAGGTTGACCATTCATAGCAAATGTGTGGGAATTTCAACTTTGAGTGTGCCAAGTGCGTCCACCACCAATATTAAATATTTAAATTACTTCTGTCAATATTCAGGACCGAACTACATCACACTTGTAGTTCAAATTTGATTAAGTTCTAATAATTCACTAGAAATCCAGTAAATGGATGGAATATAACAATAATACTCTAAAATTATTGTCACTTGGTAAGTGGGCATCCAATGTAGTATACTTTTTATAAAAAATGTAAAGGCCCAATTTTCAAACTTATTTCAGGCATTTCTTTCACAAAAAAGTCACTTAAAATGTGAAAATTACTTTTTGTTACAAAAAAAATCACATTTCCGATGTCAACATTGTTCGCAACGATAATCTCCATAATTTTCTCCAATTTGGCCATGTTATCATGGATTATTCCATGGATGTGGCCATGGCCATGGGCATATGACTTTAAATCAATGCATGTTCATATTAGATAGGCCATTTTGTGATAAAATTTATTTCCAGATTTGTGGTATTAAAAGTTTAAGATTTTCCTATAAACTAGTTCACATAAAATGGCTCAATGCAAGAGGATTTCAATTTTGAGACTTTTTTATTTTCTTTGTTTTTTTAATTGGGGTCAAACTTGCAAGATTGACCATTCATAACAAATGTGTGGAATTTCAACTTTGAGTGTGCCAAATGCATCCACCACTAATATTAATCTTTAAATGATTTATTGTTATTATTCAGGACCAAACTACATCATGCTTGTAGTTCAAATTTCAGCAACTTCAGAATTCACTTGTAATCCAGTAAATGGATGGAATATAACAATAATACTCTTATATTATTAAAACTTGGTCAATGGGCATTCAATGTGTTATACTTTTGACAAAAAATGCAAAGCCCAATTTTCAAACTTATGTTAGGCACTTCTTTCATAAGAAAAAAGATTCCCGACACTTGGAAAATGAAAAAATATCTTCTATTACAAAAATTCATAATTCATATGGAAACATTGTTCACAATGGTAATCCCCATGCTTGTGCCAAATTTGGCCATGTTATCATGGATTATGCCATGGATGTGAGACTGTTCAAGAAATCTTCCGATTCAGCGATTAATCTTCCGATTTATCGCTAATCGAGGGGTGACCGATAAGATTATACCTTATCTTCACCATTTATCTTTTGGACCGATTTTCGCTCTGACAAGCGATTTATCAGGAATCTACCAATAAATCAGACCTATTCATAGCACTATGATTGCAAAAACTATGTTTATTTATGTTTTGTGGACCTTTTACACAATATGTACTGGTGTCCTATTTTGTTTATCATTATACGAGGATTCAAACGCTAGGAATCGAGGTAACACCTCTGTCATTTAATGTTTTGGTGTTGAATATAGCGTATTTTAGTGTTGGGAACCTGAGATTTGTAAAAAATATCCGATTAATAGTCGACTGATAAAATCGATTAATCAGCTGATTTCCAATTAATCTCTAATCTCTAGCTGACCGAGACGATAAAGATAAGCGATATCCTCAACATTGGATGTGACTATGGTCATGGGCATATGGCTTAAAAACCATGCAGGTTCATACTAGATATGTCATTTTGTGAAGTTATTTTTTCGAATTTGTGGTATTGTTGGTTTATAATTTTTCCCACAAATTAGTGCACATAAAATGACTCAATTCAAAGGATTTCAATTTGTGAGACTTCTTCTATTTTCTTTGTTTTTTTTCAAATTGGGGTCACACCTGCAAGGTTGACTATTCATACCAAATGTGCGGGAATTTAAATTTTGAGTGTGCCAACTGCATCGACCACCAATATTAAAGCTTTAAATGGTTTTTATCAATATTCAGGACCAAACTACATCACAATTTTAGTTCAAATTTGAGGAAGTTCTCATAATTCACTAGAAATCTAGTAAATGGATGGAATATAGCAATAATACTCTGAAATTATTGAAACTTGGTCAGTGGGCATCCAATGTGGTATACTTCTGATGAAAAATGCAAAGGCCCAATTTTCAAACTTATTTCATGCATCGCTTTCCCAAAAAAAGTGATCGCCCCATGTTGACCAAAAAATATAGAAAATGATCAAAGCCTCCAAAATGAAAATCCTTTTGCACATATCCCTTTTTTATTGACTAGTTTAAGGGGGAAATTATTAAAAAACAATTTCAAATACTAGAAAAAAAACCATTCACACCCACGGTGGTATATAGTCACTGAATGTTGGACCCATCCTTCGTGTTCTTGAGTACATAAAAGTTTAGGGAGTGTTTTAGAACAAACGTGCACATACTAGCTCACTTGGTGCATGCGTTGTTCTTTGAACGGACGGTCTTGAGTTCGAGTACCCTTCATAGCATTACAATCCATCTTTTTTGGGCCATTTAGCGATGCACTGACACATGAGCCCTCAGACCACCTACGACTGCACAACCACTGACAGATGGGCCCGCATGTGGTGGGGCCACCTATGACCACGCAGCCGCTTCATAGCATTACAATCCATCTTTTTTGAGCCATTTAGCGATGCACTGACACATGAGCCCTGAGACCACCTAAGATTGCACAACCGTTGACAGATGGGCCCGCATGTGGTGGGGCCACCTATGACCACGCAGCCGCTCATAGATGGCCCCACACGCAGGGAGTGTCCCACGCGTCAGTAACTGCGCCAAGTAACAGTCAAAGACTTCGACCCAACGACAAACCCTCCTGTGGGCCTTTGTAAGGGTGGATCGTGCAGTGGAGAGCAAAAATGAGAAATAACAAAGAGTATGGACAAAACTGAGGATAGCTAAGCAAGGAGGGGCATGAAAATAGAAATACCTTAATATAAATGATTGTGTGCATCGCTCAATGCAGAATCAAGAGGTAATCCTACTATTTTAAAAAATATTGCCAATTAATGATAATTGAAAAGAGTAAACAAATATAGACAGCGCGCAATACTATCATGCGGAAGCTTGCAAAAAATTTCAAATAATCAGGTTCTCTAACACTTGATTGACAAAGTCTTATTTTGATTGGATTCGATTAACCCGGCACAAGGACGGGATGTGTCTTATTGAACTCACTACATCTCTGTTCTTTATAATCAACTATGTTCGTGCGCTCATGCATTCGAGGTCCCAGTGGATAATAACAAAAAAATATGAAAATCAAAGATTCATCTATAAGTTAGAATCTACATGTGGTATATTTAGTGGGGAGTTATACTAAACAAATACAACCTTTGTCTGTCGCAATTGGTAAGGGAGCAAGAAGTTTAGCTTTTGTACTCACGAGGTGACAATCAAACACCTCCTTTTCATTGCAAACTTGCATGTTCTACGTGGTCAGTCATCCAAATAACGTCCAATTTGAATCCGCCCATAAGTGTTTCTAATATTTTTGATCATTTGTTGGAGTTATTCCATATAGGTTAGAACCCTAATAAGAGTGAGACATATGGCTTATTATGGTTGCTTTGGTTACGTTGAAATAATTTCTTTCTAGTACCAAAAACTCTTCTCCTTTGAAGGTGAATTTTCGTTGTACACACTCGCTTCTTACGTGGTCTATGCTACACCAAACGGAGAACCAACCGCTATTCAAGACGGTGTGTGTCAGATTGGAGCGGGTGGTTAGGGAGGATTACCCAACATGGATGGTAGCATACTCTCCGGATCGGTCCACCACCTCTTTTGACATAGGCATAATGTCAGTGTCATATGACTACAATTGTGGGTGTCGATTTCATGTCATACTGTTAGTGTATAGCTATGTACATCTTAATTATGCAGAGGCCATGTTTTTCTCATTATGCTTTGTCTACTTGGTGCATATTTTGAGTTAATAAAAGCACCATTTATCAAAAAAGATCCATGGACGACAAGAGTGTGATGATATCCAATTTTGCATACACCAACAAAATAGGCCAATATCATGGAGCTTTGGTATGCTATTTTTTGGAAGAGTGGAAGCTTCATATTAATCAGAGTAAAAAAATTATAAAAGAAGAGCATCTCTATCCCTTCCTTATAATCCATTAAATCTTTAAAAATATGGTTAACAAAGTAACTCCGCCTAACCATTCTTCTATATCTTTAGTGCCTCAAAAAAAATTTCTTTTTATTTCTCAAAACACACGCCTTCAACCTATTTTTGCTCTAGAAAGACGCACTCTCAGTAAAACTTTAGCCAACCTTCTTTCTCTTATTCATGGTGAAGCCGCCTCGATTGATCGGCCACGGGCTATAAAACTGCGTCGACTCACCCCCAAAACCTACCCACGTCACTGATGACCCTTTGAGATCCGGTTTGGATAACCTTATCCCCAAGAAGTACCCTAAGTTGAACCCACAAGGATGTGCACTACGACAACTACTCAAACAAGTTATTGTTCTTGCAATAAAGTACAGTCTTTAACTGAACCTTTAGCGACTTGTTTGGATGTAAACAATGATATAGAAATACGCATGAGTATAAGGTCTTACTCTCACAATGTTGTACTTGTGCGTGAGATCTCATCTTGATAATAAACATAGTCTTGGAAGACACCCATTATAATGTTTGTTCACAATGCGATGAAGTGGGGATGTGTCCATAGTACGTCACGGCCTGCATCCATAGTCAGTTCTCTAACTGATGGCTCTTACTGTCGCCCGGAGTTACCTCGGTTATGAAGAATTACTCTAGACCAAAGCATTTGACATTTAATGACTAAACATCTGTTATCTCCAAGTAATTGCTTTCCGCTACCATACTAATCCTTTCCATCACCGATGTTCAGAATAGCGTTTTACGCATCCTCGCTTCTTTACCTTCTCCTTGAATGATCTAGGGGATCCGGTGATGGTCGGCGGTGCCGGCGGTGGCCGGCAGTGCTGGTGGTGGCGTGGCAGCACAGGACCACTGCAGTGGCGGCGGCGCGAGGGTGTCCGGGCATGAAAGTTCAGGCGGTTTCAGCCCCCAAAATTATACGGGAAGGTTATCTTCCCATAAACGCGAGGGGACTTAGGGGCAGTTATTCGGGATCTCATAGAAAATTCTGGGTTTGCGGAAGCTACTGGAGAGCTATTTTTGTCTCAACTTCCCGTAACTGTAGATTTTCCCCTGTAGGAGAGCCATTGGAGTTGCTCCAATACTTTGTTTCGAGAACAGTGGGCTGGTTCAACTGGCTATTGTAGTGCAGCCTCCTGTTTTTCTTTCCTAGCAACTTGCACATGTATATTTGTTTTGTTTTTCTTTATTTCCTTTTGTGTTGGTAGAGCTAAAATATATGGACTTGGAAAAGCAATATCTTATCTTGTCCCATTGCTACCAAAAGGTAACAGTAATGGCAGTTTGATGCTATCATTGTTAAAGACCACCATGACCAACAAACTAGCAGTTTGAGCAGGTCCATTAGTGGACAAGATTAGATCTGAATTGACCTGACAGAGTGACAGAAAACGTCTTAGGTGGACTGGGACGTGCCCCTTTTCTAATCGCTATAGGGCCATGACAGGTTTTCGCTTCAGAAATTGACGTTCTGTGTTGACAAAAAGGGAAAATGAACGGAAAAGGCCGATCCAACTCAGTCAAAATTCATAGATTCAGTGACTGGCGTAAGTAAAAGCACAGTGCAAAAGATGGAAATTTGTCATCAAAGGAACTGAGGTCTATTGGATGAGTTGGATCCACGTAGGAGGAGAAGGTTGGACTGAGAAGCACTCCTCTCCAATTGACTCTTCTACTTCTCTTTTTCTCTGCTTGCTTGCGGCGCCATTCTTCTAACCTATCGAACCATATTGCTCATATGCTACCTGTCTAAATCGGTTGAGCTATTTTTCCTGACGTGCTACAGTTCATTTCACCAATGATTATAATGTCATGATGATCTACGAAAAACGCCATGATCTTCAGCTGTCCGAGCAGTACTAGCTCATCTGAATGCATTTTTCAGCTGCAAATCTATCCATCACCTGTGGGGCTATCTTGCCACATTTTAGCATGGTTCAAGCCACATTTCAGGGAGAATCTTCCATACTGGGCTAAGGTAGTATGATATGGGAAATGATGCCATGATATTTGCTTTTGCTTGCCAGGCTGAGAGAGGTCTCTTGAGGGGAAAGGAAAAGGATGGGTAGCAGCAACGGCTGGATCTAGTGCAGCACCAACCATGGCGACAGAGGTGCAGAAATGTCGCTTTCAGCAGCCAAACCTGTCTTTCCGCTCTAGTGGAGGCGGTGATCGGATAATATATGCCTGCTCACTCAGGAACAAGAACAGATTCATGTCACCGGCGCTGCTGCCGCCGTGACAAAAATGGCACATGTTCTTGCTTTTCAAAACTATTTCTATATGTGCCATTGCGAGTCCAATCACAATTTTTCTCCAGATGTCATTGCCCATGTCGCATAATCTCGGATTTTTTGAGATTTAAGAAGATGAACATCAGCTTTGTTAAGTCAGTAGTGGTAGGGTAGCACCGCACGAGCTAGCTACCCATACCCAGGCAGGCATCACCAAATCTCTGGAAAGTTGGGCTGGCTGATAGGATTATATGACATGGGTTTGCCCAAGAATTGTTGAGTAAACGAAACGAGTGGGGCCTGAATTTGACCTTATGAGGGAGGTTGCAGGCAGGAAATTCAGGCCGGGACGAGTAGCCGGTGGATAATGCGACTCCAGGGTCCACCTGTCGAAATCAGAGCACGCATCGGTGCATCGTGGAACAAGACAGGGACATGCCTAATTCAATTCAAGGCTCATCAGATCAGCCGTGGCATCCCCGGTCAGTAGAATGTTTCGCTCCAAAGTCGCCTGTCAGTGACCAGATGCGCACTGTTCCGATTGCTGTCAGACAGACTGACAGACTGACTCAGGAGAAGAATGATGATTGATTGATAATTCAGATAGTATATTTCTCTAATTTCATCACACACGCGCACACACACATGCACAGATGCGTTTGGAGGTCCCCTACGGATGCAATGCAATGCACCGCCGCGCGCCACTAGTCGCTCTTTTATGAGTCGACGCGACAGTGGTTGCGGATTCGCTGGCGAGTGAATCCGCACGTGAAAGGGTGGCGTGCGATTCAAGGCCGCCTCTCTTTCCGGCCGCGGCCAGCTCGGCCCCCAACTTGGGCTGCTCCGCTGAATCTGAATGAATGAATGCTTGACAGACAGCGGAGGGGAGGAAGATGGCGAAATCACGAGTATGGTCGTATCTCGTATCTGCAGGGCCGGCCGGGGTCAAATCCATCCGTGTTGTGTTGGTGGTGAGTGACCGACCGGGGGAAAATGGGGTGTCTGCCATTGCCGTTGCCGTTGGGCATGGACGTGGACGTGGAGGATGGATGGATCGTTTCAGGTTCGCGTCCAATCGGCGGCAGCTCGGCGGGACATGGATCAGTCGGCCAATCGTTATTCTCGCACTGTAGCAGATGGAATGGCACCCAGTATCAGTATGGAGGAGATATATGGCATCTGTTCTTGATTTCACCAGTCAACTGTTGTTTGCTGTGGATGGATGATGATCTGCCGTCGTGCGCGTCTCCATCAGTTATACTAGTATATACTCCCTCCGTCCAGAAATAGTTGTCATCAAAATGAATAAAAGAAGATGTATCTAAACGTATTTTAGTTCTAGATACATCCATTTTTATCCATTTGGATGACAAGTATTTTCGGACGGAGGAAGTAGTACTTTCTCCGTCCCAAAATAAATAACTCAACTTTATACTAGCTTTAATACAAAGTTAATACAAAGTTAATACAAAGTTGAGTAACATATTTTAAGATGAAGGGAGTAATAGAATATCCCTTACATCTTTGACGCAAAAACCAAATGTGGGGAGAAGTTAAGCGAGCTACTAGAAAGAAGTTCTTAATGATTTATTTAAAAGCATGGCATTAACCTATAAGAAGGCAACCTACGATATAATGTTAATTTAGGATCAGTTCTTTTGGGACTTATGGCTGGCAATAAAAATTAGCTGCCCTCTTCTTAACTTATTCTAGAAGGCCAGCCTAAAATTTAAATTTAAAAGACTAGTAAGGAAATAAGCTGCTCTCTCCCTATCTTATTGTCAAAGATGGTCACCACGAAACTAATCCGAGTCAAGACCTTGAAGGCGAGGAAGCACCCCGGTCCGCAGACCGTGAGCTATGGCGAAGCCAACACACGCTCGATTGATGGAAAACCTCCCATTGACATCACGGAGCTTGACCCTTCCATAAATCAATGAAACATATTCCATGGTTGATTTGTTTTTCAGTTGCATTTGACTATGTTATTTTTTCAAGACAAGCAAAACCAATTCAACCGAATTAAACTAACATCATTGTTGTAACATGTCATCTTTCAGATGATTTGTTTAGAGCTTCTTTCTAATAATTCACTTAGCTTTTAAGTTGTGTTCACCAAAATACTATATCATATAGTTTACTTAACTTATTTGTTGTAGTTGGGCTTTATGCCAATGGTGCGACGGTTCATCTATACCAATATAAAAAGATCCAAAGAGGCGGATCCAACAAATCCCGGCCATCAAATCAGGTCAATCCAACGACTCCGGTTGCTCCAATGGCAAGCACTCAATACGTATGGTGTGCAGTTAATATCATACCAAATATTAACGCCAATGCTAATCACATACTTAAAACACAAATAATATCCTACCTAATATTTACGTGTAATTATATATTACTTAATATCAACATGCATTGCACGTACACATTTACTAGTCTAGTATAAGAAATGTCTAATGATCACGTGAAGACATTATGATGGAAGATGGGGTCATATGAACAAAAGGTTCTGGCTACTTCAAACATGTAGTCTGAATTTCTTACCATCTACAGGTGCTTGAAGTTAATTTTTTTTGCCATGTCATATCCAGTATAGTAAATTGTATGTACCCAATATGTGCAGAACTCACATGTCAGTTTCAGTGCTAGGGCATAGGTTTCGTACCCTGATCATAAAAAAGATGGTACTCGTATCTTTTGACCATGTCATTTTATTCGATTACCATGCTTCATCCTAAATCTAAATTCATGTAAAAATTTAATGTTGCATAGTGGACCTTTCTTTTGATCATGCTTTCTCGCAACAACACGCGGGGAATCATCTAGTTCTTTATTTATTTTTTAGTACAGATATATAGTTAATAAACACATCTAGCAATATATCCTTACCCCTTGGAAGTGAGCACCCATACTTTCAGACAGGGTTAAGTTTCTTTCTATGTAACTTCACAAAAAAATGTTCAGCCACCATTTCATTTTAAGATAAGGGATAAGACGTGGTAACATTAAGAGTACACATATTCAAGAGCTTTAAGAAGATACAAATTCAATGTGCATCAAACAAATTACGCAAAATTTGACCTTTTGACACTGAAAGAACAATATTAGGGAGAGAGGACGTCTTGCACCCAGCGGCAGGTGCACGCAGATATCCAGCCGCACGCCATCGCGAGGTGATCCGCACAGTAAATGTTTGTGGAAATGGGAAAAGGCATCATATTGCATACTTACGAATACCATGTCCACGTTGGCTATGTGGGCTCGCCAGGGTGGTACACATCTCACAGAAAGGACCAGGCGTGCAGGGCGTTACTCTTTTTTTACATCACGGGCCCGGTCCTAGTTTTACTGAAGTGTCTGGACGACACCGACTGGGTTGCATGTACGAAGGTTAGGCGTTGTCATCCGCCCGGTACCCATCTTTTGCATTTGGGTGTAGAGGCCTGACTGAACCCGGGAAGCGGGGGCGCTTGAAGACCATCTGGATCTGCCCCATGGTGATTCCCAAAGCGTTGTCGCTGGCGTTGGCTGTTGGGTGAGTTAAACTCTGCCTCTCTTCTTTTCCACCTGTGGTCGGGGGATGTGCTTTGCTGCCCTTGTTCTCTATCTTCTTTGGACCTTACATGCTGGCTCGCACGCTGAGACTGCAGATCAGAAAGATCAGCAACCGCCCCCGTGGTGCGTGAGGTTGCTAACGTGGTGGTCGCTAGCGGCTCCGCCCTGCCTGATACGACCCTAGGCGGGGACACGCCGGAGAAGCGAGCAGCGGTTCAGGGCCGTCCAGCGCCTCGTCTAATGTCGATTTGTCGGGCGCGTCCTACACACACTTCTCTTTTAGGAGTATATTTATGCATTTGTCCATGATTAGGTATTAAATAGTTCTGAACATGTGAAAATAGTTAGTTGTAATAACAAGAAATTTAGTTCACTACTTATGAAACGTTTAATTATTCGAATGAATCAGCATAGTTTTTTGGATAACTCGGTTGATTTTCCTAACCAAGATTGATTACTGGATTATATTTTTATTTTGAGTTTTATTCTCAGATTCTATTTTAGGGGTTTGAGCTATTCTTTAAATAATTATATTAAACTAAAAACAAAAAACCTCTTTGCATGATTCATATGAAAAAACAACAATTCCTATTCTACTAACAAGAATAGACATGCAAAATTTATTTTTTACTGACGGAAAACCGTTCCAGCTGTTCCTAGATTTCCGCTTGGGCTCGGTGAATGTCTTGGTAGAAGATATAATTTCTTTTCAGTTCTGGTGACGGTGGTGTGCCGCTGACAATTTACGCGCCACAGGTGTACAACAATGAGTCGCTTGACTGCATTGAGGGAATTCCTAATTTGGCCCTTTCTTAAAATTTGATTCTCTTTTTGGCCTTAGTAAAAAAATTCTTCCTATTTTAACACTCAAACTTCATTTTGTTCCCTCTATGACATTTCCGTTAGTTTTGACAACTAACACCGTTAAATGCAACATGAAAAGTCCATTTTACCCCTGATGTATTTTGTGACTAAAATTATGAACCGGAAGTCAAAAGCAACGGCGACGTGGGCGCGTGGACAGAATGTGTAAGTGCCTTGGATTTGCAATGAAATTATATTACAAGATTGTACTGAGAAACCCATATTAATAAAAACAAGTGCACTAATTAACATGTACGAGCAGTACAGACATGCACACAGTGGCGGAGCCAGGATTCGAGTATAGGTAGGGGGGGGGGGGGCGAGTACATGTATTAATCGAATCTTGTTGGTAATTACTCGTTGCTCCTACTAAAATTGTTGATCGTTGAGAGGGGGGGGCAGGCCCTGCTCGTCCCCCTTGCATGCACAACATTCTCATGGTTTCTCTCTTCACGCACAACATACAGAAGAGATCCATCTCTCAATTTCTCTATTTGCACACAACACACACATCACATCACGCACACACAAAGAGCACACACTAGACCATGGAAAGAACGCAACCACGGCGACCCAGCTAGCACGCCCCTGCCACCAACGGACCTCCGGTGTAAAAACCCTGATTTTTAAGGATATTTATTTTAAGTTGCTGAGTTAAGTTAGATAATTAAATTTTTATTATTTTTTAAAATAAATAATTAAGCAAATAAGATATGCTACACCGCTGCGTCAAAGAAATGTAATAGACAGCTTATTTTTGCATGCAATAAAAATTATATGGAATAACCGCACACTGACCATATGTATGTAGTTATGCACCAGAGCTTAACATCAGTGTACGTGCATGTGTGTATTTATACATGACCCATGCATGACTAGTAATGCTACAAGTTAAAACAAGATTAGTACATGGATAATGGAAAGATGTACACGGGTGGAGGAAATTCTCTTAAGCTAAGTACTCGTTCCTAAGTATAAGTCTTTTTACAGATTACACTATGGATTATATACGGAGCAAAATGAGTAAATCTATATTCTAAAGTATGTCTATATGCATCTGTATGTAGTTTGTATTAAAATCTATAAAAAAATTTATATTTAAAAATGGAGGGAGTAGTACGCATGCCAATATATAGAGAACTTGTGAGAAGAGAAGAATAGATGTAGAGTTTTTCCTCTGGCTCATGTCGGTCTGACTCAGCAGTACAAAGTAAGTAGAAGTATAAATTAATCATGAAGTAGCTAGCTATGTGGCCTGATAGTTATGGGATGTACATGCATGTGCAGGCAACACTCTAGAAATACTTAGGACATTCAAATGGCTACGTGGAGACTATGCATGGTGGCCAGGTTTGTTTGGCCTTTGCACTAGCAACTGGAGGGTCTCGGGGCGTGACATCCGGTGCCGCGACTTGGGCCTGCACAGCGCCGCCTGGACCTCCATCACTACTTGCCGCGCCCTCGTCCATGCCTCATGCTGTCGATGTATGCCTCGTGCTGCAACTAAATTTTTCTGTTTTTTTCCGACGTGGTAAAGCAAGGGTAAATAAGACATTTCAAGTCACATTTGACGGTGTTAACAACAAAAAGTGACAGAAGTGTCATGGAAGGAATAAAATGAATTTATGATGTTAAAAAGGGAAAAATAAAATTTCTAGGGCCAAATAGGGAACCAGATTTTAAGAAAGGGTTAAATAAGGAATTCTCTCGACTGCATTTGACCAGTTTCTGTTCTGGTTGCTCGATTGCATTTTAACCAGTCATGGTTGACTAGTTGACCGATCAACTGTTGACTTTTAGAAAAAAAAACGAAAAAGGAAAAAATTGCAAAAACCGTTAAAGTTCATGAATTCGAAAATGGTCACAAATTTCAAAAAAATCATGAATTTGAAAAATAGTTCATTGAATTTAAAAAAGTTCACAAAATCAAAAAAATCATCAAATTTGAAAAAAAAGTTTATCCAATATGAAAAAATGTCAAATTTGAAAAAGTTTATTGGATTTGAAAAAATCATCAATTTTTAAAAAGAGTTCATCAAATTTGAAAAAAATCATCGATTTGAAAAAAGTTCATACATTAAAAAAAGCAAAAAATAAACAAGTAACAAAAAAATAAAAGAACAAAGAAAACGTCGAAACCCAGGTGGATAATGTAGAAAAAAATGAAGAGAAAGAATAAGTCGCCAGGCTAAAAGACCTAAAATACAGGGGGTGTGCGCCCTGTATTGAATGGCCTTTAAGCGGCGCCTTAAGCGCCGTATAGGAAATGCCTCATCATCCATAGGCATCAGGCAATAGGGATGGAACGACGACTTCTCTTTTCTTTCTTCCCCCTCACGAACTCGCTTGTAATCGACCTCTGTACTTATGTGTGAGAAATACAAAAGAGGGACTAGATTCGTGCAACTAACACCTAATATCAGATCAGACCTACCTCCACCCTACTTCTCCGCTCACACACTGGAAACCCATAGCCGAAAGAAACCTCACGAGGCATCATCTCCAATATGGATCTCAAGCTCCGCACCTACCTCGAGCAGATGAACAACGACACAACCATCCGCTTCAACACCATTCTAAGGCGCTAGTGTTGTAAATATGCCTTAGAGACAATAATATTGTATTATTATATTTCTGTATTCATAATTTACAGTTTATATTCTATATTATAACTGCTATGATCCTGTAATATGCGATTCAGTGGAAAATTCATATGCACGTGTAGAATGATAAACAGTAATATAAAGGTTCCTAGTCTCGCCTCTAAGACTAGCTCAAGTATTGTTGGTGATCATGTTTTTCAGATCTTAAGATATCATTAAGTGTAACGACCAGTGACGGAGCTAGCATTTGACATCACGGTGGTCCGACCCCCAAAAATTTTTTTTACAAAAAATATGACATGTGAACGTTCTAACTAGTTCTCAGTAACACATAGAAATAAATCAATATGGTCTTACACACACGCTAGAATTCTCAATTAAGACTAAGTTTTGCATAAAGAAGCCTACATAGTATATACTACATGGACCATAGACATACCTTAAGAACTTCAAAAAGACCATCTTAATAGCTTCTCTCTGGAATAGAGAAACTATGTCTCCGGCCCTCTTCATGCTTCAACAATTCTGTAATAAAAATTACTTTCTATCAATACACAAGTAAATTGAGGCATTATGTGCAAAATGAAAGTACCTGAAGCAGAAATGACAGTTGGCTTCATTCAAACCAACTATAATGAAAGTAATGAGGTAGAATTCAAGCCTTTGTGGCTTCATTCAAGCCAACTAAAATTTTACATCATTTCTGCATATTGACCGCTTTAAGCAAAGTACTTGTGTGCGAAACTATGTATGTGTTGAAATTGAGGCAAAAAGGCAAAACCTTGTCTGAAATTGGGACAAAAAAGCAAACCCTGAGTCTGAAATTGGGTCAAAAATTACTTGTAACTTGTTTGCCGCCGTGGTGGGGCTTTGCTGGTGTAACGCCCCGGATGTAACTGTCCATAATTGTAACTCCAACTCTTGCCATTTCCGGCTATGTGATATGATATTTCCTTCGTGGTTGGGTTTTTGTCTTTCTTTGCATTTTGTCCATGTCATGCATTTCTTCTCATGTCATCATATGCATCTCATTTGCATTCGTGTTCGTCTCATGCATCCGGTCATTTTCCCGGTTATCCGTTTCGCGATCCGACACTCCCACATGCACCCGTTGCATCCCTCAAATCTTGTTCCGTGAGCAGGAGAAAAACGTTCTCGGAATGGGCCGAGATTTATCGAGTAGCCTTGGTACATCACCGGTAGGCCGCCTGTCAAATTCCGCTCCATTTGGTGGTCGTTTGATGCCCCAACAGTTAACCGGGTAACCGCAAAAGCCCCTCTCTCTCTCTCTTTGCAGCCCAACACCCCTCCAAAACAGCCCACTAACACATCTAAACCCCCTCCATGCTCTTCGTCGTAGCATCACGATCGTGTGGGCGAAAACCGCACCTCATTTGGACTCTTATAGCTCCCCCTACCTATAAATATGCCTTCCCCGTCCAAATCATGGGTCCAAACCCTAGCACCTTCTCCACCGCGCCTCCGGACGCGTCCGCCGGCCACGTCTCCTCCACCAATCCCACGCCGCCACCTCAGCGTCGCCGCCGCCCGGACCTATCGCCGCGCCACGTTGCTTCGTGCTCGCGCCCACTTCTCCGCCACCTGCTGGTTCGGGACCCGACGCATGCGTTCAAGACGCCACTCACCTCCGCCGTGCCTCCCGCCGCCGGATTAACGCCCGCCGCCGCCATCATGATTTCGCTGCGCCACCGCTTAGCTCCTCCGCCTAACTAACGGTGTTCGCCCCCGCCGCCCCTCCGCCGCTTCGCAGCCGCCGAAGCTTGTCGCCGCCCAAGATCGCCGGGCCACCACCGGATCCGGTGACTTCCAACTCCGGCGACCCCGACCTCCACGAGCTCCGGCCGGATCCGCTGCCCCGACAACTCCGGCCACCTCTCCCTCAACTCCGGTGAGCTTCTCCGGTGAGATTCGCCTCACCTCGGTTCGCGTGCCGCGGAAAAACCCTAGATCCGCGAGGTAATATTTTCGTCTAAGTCCCGAAATCCTCACATTTTGTGCCCCTGTTCATCATGCCATATCTCCATGTCCGCACCTTCGATTTGCGCATATGATATATCGAAATGTTCGTCTCGTGATGCTCTTCACGTTAGTGTCATTTGCATGCATGTTATTTTCCATATTGAATCCCTAATCCTCATTGCAAAAGTGTTATGTGATGTTGTATGCTGGAATTTATGATAACTTGCTGATTTGTCATTTTCATTGAATTTTGTGTCTGCATCCTATGACCATGATGTCTATATGTTTTAGGAGCATCTCCATGCCATCTTTATAGAGGTGCAAGACTTATATTTTTGTGAGCTCTTTGGTGACTAGCACAAGCATGCAAAGTAGGCTTCATGATGTTATTGTTTTCAGACACTTAGTTATTTTGCTGTCTTTTCCTGGTACATTATGATGCTATGTTGTCTTGTTTCTACCAGTAGATCCATGCACATTTTGAGATAGTTCAGTAAGAGTGTTTTGAAGATGTGGTATTTCTCCATCCATTCGTGCCTCTGGTTGTAATTATGGAGTACTCTATCTTGCAGTTACCATGCTCTATTTTTGCTAAATATTGTTCCTGACAGATTGTTAACATGAAGTTCAGTTTTTCCCATGTGTTTTGCTAGTGATTCATGTACCCTATGGACTTACTCTTGCCATTCTTAGCTTCATAAATATGTATACTTACTGTTGGTTACCTTGTGATACCATGAAATGCTTTGTGCTGAGTGGCATGAGCTTGCAAAGTTGCTATCATGAATCTGTTTCTGCCATGCTCTGTTTTTCTTCCAAGTCTGAAACTGATCATATCATTTGCCATGTTTTCATTGATCCTACCATCTTATCCATGCATCTTTGGTTTACAGTAAGGGAGTTTTGTTCTATGCCTTTAGTATTAGCATGCCATGTCTTGTTTTCCATGATATGTTCCTGTAGCATGTTGTTTGCTAGCTCTAAACATTGCTACCTGATGCTGTTTATGCCATGTTAGTATTTTCACTGTGTCTGTTAAGCTGATATCTTTTGCACTTTTGCCATGCTATTTTGAACATGCTCTATTGAGTTCTAGTAGTAGCTCACTGTTCATGATTTGTAAAGATTCACTTGTACTTCGCTGTCATGTGCTTTGTTGTCTCGTTGGAGTGTTATAGCATAGTTTCTTGTTGCATCCGAAGTGTTATGATGCTGTTAAGCGCAGATTTGCATCATTCTTGTTTTGCTTGCTGCAAACCGTGCATCCGTTTCCGGTGATCCTTATATCAATTTCGACTGAAATCACTCACTCTTTCAAATGGCATACTTGGTTTGCCAAGTTGATGCCTTGATCTTCTTTTCCCTTCCGGAGTACCCATATGCATTGCACATCATACCTTGCATATTGCCATGTCTTGCATCATGTTGCTTGTGCATTGCACCGTGATTGATTGTTGTTCCGTTGCTTGTGTTCTTGCTTTGGGTAGAGCCAGGAGACGAGTTTGTGAATGAGGAACCCGTTGAGTACGCTAGCGAGGAGCAAGCTTATGACAACTTTGAGAAATTTGCAGGCAAGATGACCATTGCCCTCGATATCATTTCTATCTTTGATTGCTAGTTGTTTGCTCTATTGCTATGTCGCGCTACCTACCACTTGTTTATCATGCCTCCCATATTGCCATGTCAAGCCTTTAACCCACCTTTCTAGCAAACCGTTGTTTGGCTATGTTACCGCTTTTGCTCAGCCCCTCTTATAGCGTTGCTAGTTGCAGGTGCCTAGCAGTTTGTTCCATGTTGGGAACATGGATATGTTTGGGATATCACAACTATCTCTTATTTAAATTAATGCATCTATATACTTGGCAAAGGGTGGAAGGCTTGGCCTTTTGCTCGGTGTTTTGTTCCACTCTTGCCACCCTAGTTTCCTTCATACCGGTGTTCTGTTCCTTGATTTTGTGTTCCTTACGCGATTGGGGTTATGGGATCCCCTTGACAGTTCACTTTGAATAAAGCTCCTCCAGCAAGGCCCGACCTTGGTTTTCCATTTGCCTAACAACAACCTAAACCTTTTCCCTTGGGAGTTATAAACCCGAGGGTCATCTTTATTTAACCCCCCGGGGCCAGTGTTCCTCTGAGTGCTGGTCCAACCTGGGCAATGTCCGGCACTTCGGGCAACTGTGGTCTATGCCAACCCAACGTCTGGCCCATCCGGTGTGCCCTGAGAACGAGATATGTGCAGCTCCTATCAGGACTTGTCGGCACATTCGGGTGGTCTTGCTGGTCTTGTTTTACCATTGTCGAAATGTCTTGTAACCGGGATTCCGAGTCTGATCGGGTTATTCCGGGAGAAGGAATATCCTTCGTTGATCATGAGAGCTTGTGATGGGCTATGTTGGGACACCCCTGCAGGGTATAAACTTTCGAGAATCGTGCCCGTGGTTATGTGGCAGATGGGAATTCGTTAATATCCAGTTGTAGAGAACTTGACACTTGACTTAATTAAAAATGCATCAACCGCGTGTGTAGCCGTGATGGTCTCTTTTCGGAGGAGTCCGGGAAGTGAACACGGTTTGGGTTATGTTGGGACATAAGTAGTTCAGGATCACTTCTTGATCACTTCTAGCTTTACGACCATTGCGTAGCTTCTCATCTTACTCTTGTACTCGTATGTTAGCCACCATATTTGCTTAGCGCTTGCTGCAACTCCACCTCATTACCTCATCCTACCCATAAGCTTAAATAGTCTTGATCTTGCGGGTTTTGAGATTGCTGAGTCCTCATGACTCATAGATACTACCAAAACAGTTGTAGGTGCCGATGATACCAGTGCAGGTGATGCTACCGAACTCAAGTGGGAGTTCGACGAGGACCTTGGCCGTTACTACGTGTCGTTTCCTGAAGATCGGTAGTGGAGCACAGTTGGGACAATCGGGGATCTGGCATTTGGGGTTATCTTCTTTTCATTTGGATTTGTCCGTAGTCGGACTATGTGTGTACTCTGAATGATGTATGAATTATATGTTCATTGTGCGACATGGTGATTGTAAGCCAACCCTCTATTTACCCCTTTCTTGTTCATTACATGGGACTGTGTGAAGATGACCCTTCTTGCGACAAAACCACAGTGCGGTTATGCCTCTAAGTCGTGCCTCGACACGTGGGAGATATAGCCGCATTGTGGGTGTTACAGCTGGGGGGGCGGCCGGATCGGCGGGAAGCCGGGAAGTGTAGGCGGGACGCCGGGACCGCATGAGCACAGGGCAGGGCGCAGGCATGCAGCCGTGCGCACGGCACCTGGGCAGGGGCGTGGCTGGATGGGCGGGTGGCCGGGCGCAGGGCAGGGGCGCGACCGGGCCCCGGTCTCTAGTGGGCGGCGGGCAACCGGCGAAGCCGCGACGGCTGGCCGACTGGGTGTCAGGGTCGGGTCGTCAGGCAGAGAGTTTCTGCGTGAGGGGGCGAGCGTTCTTCTCGTGCTTGATGTGGATCGTGGCTGCGTTCGTCCCTGGATAGGTTAGTGGGCCTTTTTCTCCTCTCTGGCCCAATTAGATATATAGGTATATAAGAGGTTTCAAAATCCCAAGGTGGGCCGCGGCCCACCCTGGCCACCTTATACATACGCCACTGGTAACGATAGTCTCAAAACAACATTGGGAATATGACGTTAGAAGAAATATCATATTGAACCGAATATGACGTTAGAAGAAAGATCATACTGAATCGACCCAAATACGTGTTGTTATAATTTGAGATAATATCGTCATAAGTCAATTACTATAACAACGAATGTTAACTTGTGACTTTAGTTCCTTAGACCATGAGAATATTGTAGTCACTTCTTGTTGTATGATGAGCTTTGGGGTTGCTCAAGCGTCATCAATAACTTGGTGATCATAACGACAACTTACAGGTTCATTGAAAAGTTTGACAAGGGACATGATAACTCGAGAGTGGAATTTGCTCCTCCGACGATGGAGAGATATTCTTAGAGCCCTCTCGATGTGACGACATCCATCATCGTCTGGCCAGATACAGCTGACTTTGTCACGGGGATGCCGGAACACAACAACGAGAAAGAAGAACAAAAACGGCAACGAGTAGACCAGTATAATGAGCATGTGCATGACTCAAGAGGATACCGACATATCTCGCCTAGGGTTTTATAAAGTATCACAAAGCAAAGGGAACATCACATGATAAAAAAAGGTTCACTTGAATATCATTCGTGTAATCATAGGGATCGATATGGACGTCCATGGTTCTGTTATCGGTCAATGAACGAGTGGTTTCGTTCATGTCTATGATTTACCGAACCTACAAGGTCACAAGCTGAAGGTAATGACGATCTACTGAATGTTAGTAGGATGGGAGTATCAAGGATTTATTTGTGAAATAGTTTCATCAATATTCGGAATAGTTCCGAGAGGAACCAGAAGCATTTCGGGGTCACCGGAAGGGTTTCGGAGTTTATCAGGCAATACCGGGTATTCCCGATAATTAATATATAGGTGAAAAATGTTTCCGCTGATGTTAAATTATGTATGTGTATATATATATATATAGTGATACTATTCATCACCCAGGGTCCAGAATAAGTTATTCTTCACCCGAGGTAATATTACAATCATTTCATAATTAAATTACATTTGATTCATTACGTAAAATTTGGCATGAAAAATAAAAATATAAGTCATAAGACAAGAAAATTTGCTGTTTATGTGTATTTTACACTATGTTTTTACGTTTGTAATTTTACATAACATAAAATGTTTTTTACGACGATTATATATTTTCTTACAGTCTCTTTTTACGTCGGAAATAAGACAAAACTTACGAAACGTAAAATTACAGTGAATTGATGGTAAAATAGAGGGGGGTGAAGAATAACTATTCCTCACCCAGGGTGACGAATAGTCAATCCTGTATATATACACACACACACAAGACTCTAGTAATTGTTAGAGGGCTTTTATATTTAATTTAATATCAACGGGCCTTAAAAAATCAAGAGGTGGAAGGCAACTTGGGCCACAAGGACCTATGTAGGGAGGTGCCCGGGAGGCCGAATTAGACTAGGGGGAGGATTCCTCCCGCCCCTAGGGTCGGCACAAGGGGAGGGGATTCCTTCCCTTGTGTGGCGCCCCCTCCTACCCTCCCAACCTATATATACTTATGTATTCATACTATTTGACATACAAGTTTTAGGTGTCTCCTCTAGCCCAATACTACTAGTTCTAATTGAGATAATTAGAGCTAGTCCTAGTCCATCTAATCCTCATAATTAGAAGCCCCGAGTGGCTCCAATATTCTCCTCTAATTCTCCGGCGGCGATTAGTTCTTGACGGTGAAGCGTTGCTGGATCGTGAAGACCGTACGCTTGCAAATTGTAGAGAGGCCGTGTTTTCGGTCTTTGGTTCGAGGGATCATTCAAGGGCGCGTCGCGGGATCGTTCATCAGTGTACGAGGGACTTCAAGTACGATCTACACCGACTCGTCTGCTTCCGCTACATACTCAGAATTGGTAACGATCATGATCCAATCCCATAATACACCTTCATATTGTTCATGGGTGTTCGTAGGTCGAATTGTTATTGTTTTCTACTACATTTCCCAATAGCTAGTAGTCCAAACCTCCCGGATCGACGACCTCGCCACTTGGAAGCTAGATCTGGAGGCCCGCTTTGTCACGCTCGATTCCATAGTAAAAGAGTAAAAAATTATCAACAATATGAGTACAAAATATAAACAAACATGGTTAAATATATAGTTGATGGCACCTCGATCAACGCTGGCCTCATGGAAAAGGAGAACGCCTTCATTGTCACGGTACTACTTACAGTATCTCATTAAGAAATGTCCCAAGTTGCCTACGGTAAAAGAGGAACATTACTTAGAGATGTCAATCATTCCAAAGAAAAGAATAAAGGAATGTTAGAGCGCCCGCTTCATTGCTCTTTGGGAAAATATTGGGCTGTTCTTGCAAGCACATTCAGAAAAACTTGAGCAATCCCATGAGTCTGCACTAATGGAAAAATGAATATTTCATACATTAGATAGAAATTTACATACGGATATACCAACAAAAGTCGGCAAATTTGATATATTGAACCCTTCATAGCTAATGGGCAAAAATAGAGAACCATACATAATCGGTTATCATTTGCTATAATTAGGTGGCAACGAATACCATGGGGGTCACAACAATAAGGAATGAAGAGAACATTGTTAATGTAAAATCAGAAAATGAGTTGGAATGACATACCTTTGCAACAGAGCTATAAAGTGTAGATGGTAATTCAACATTGAAGTACCACTTATGGGGTTATAGATTTAATCTCCTTATCCTACTATAGATTAAGAAGTGTTGAATTATCGAATAATATATGCATGATGACTTGAGAAAGTCAAAAGGCTGATTAAATGTAGATAAAGACGTAACAACCTGATCAAATGTTGCAATGGATTGTGAATGAGCGACACCAATCACTGAGAAATGATATTGAAATAGCGGTTGACAATAGATGTTTTAAAAGATGATCTAAAGCAACATTGTGTTGAATAACAAAGCATAAGAAAGAGAAGATCCTAACATAATGAATGGATCGAGAAGAGGTGTCTAGAGGGTGGGGTGATTAGACCCTTAATAAAGAAAAGTAGCCGTTTTTAAGTTCTTCAAATTAAGGTGGAGTTTTAGCACAAGCTTAAACATTCACAATACATTTCAAGAAAGCATGGCAAGAGTATATGAGCAGCGGACAGTAAAGCATGCAAGTTGCAAGAATGTAAAGGGATGGGATTGGAGTATGCAAACGCAATTGGAGACACGAAGATTTTTTTCCGTGGTTCCGATAGGTGGTGCTATCGTACATCCACGTTGATGGAGACTTCAACCCACGAAGGGTAACGGCTGCGTGAGTCCGCGGAGGGCTCCACCTACGAAGGGTCCACGAAGAAGCAACCTTGTCTATCCCCGCCATGGCCATCGCCCACGAAGGACTTGCCTCACTAGGGTAGGTCTTCACAAAGTAGGCGATCTCCTTGCCCGTACGAACTCCTTGGTTCAACTCCACAGTCTTGACGGAGGCTCCCAAGTGACACCTAACCAATCTAGGAGACACCACTCTCCAAAAGGTAATAGATGGTGTGTTGATGATGAACTCCTTGCTCTTGTTCTTCAAATGATAGTCTCCCCAACATTCAACTCTCTCACATAGATTTGGGTTTGATGGAAAGATGATTTGAGTGGAGAGCAACTTGGGGAAGGCTAGAGATCATGTCTTGTGGTTGGAATGGAATATCTTGGTCCCAACACATGAGTAGGTGGTTCTCTCTCAGAAAATGTATGCTGGAAGTGTAGGCACGTTCTGATGGCTTGATGACCCACAAGTATAGGGGTGATACGTCCATTTTGCATCATGCTTTTATATCGATATTTATCACATTATGGGCTGTTATTTCACGTTATGTCACAATACTTATGGCTATTCTCTCTTATTTTACAAGGTTTACATGAAGAGGGAGAATGCCGACAGCTGGAATTCTGGGCTGGAAAAGGAGCAAATATTGGAGACCTATTCTATGCAACTCCAAAAGTCCTGAAACTCCACGGAATGTCTTAAAATTAATAAAGAAAAATCGTCGCCAAAGATTGTAAGTGCATCTAGTGCCCCTTAGTGATTTTGGTGTATTGAAGACTTATAGGTTAAGTAACTAATGCGTTTGTGAGTGTACATGTGTCTATAAGTCTATGAGGAGTTTGATATTTACAGAGAAAGTCGACCCTAAAAATGAAGTTCTTCAATCAAGACTTTGATATTCAAGACTTTTCAAGACTTTGAAAGTGAAGAAATTGGTGTGACCTTGAAGACTTGGTATTCGTTTGAGGAACATGAAGCGTGAAGACTTTTGTTTTCGTAGTTTCATTTTTTCTTTCTTGAGTCATAGGAAACACCGTGATTGTTAAAGGGGTCGAGGAAATACTAAGGAAAAATTTCCATGTGATGCTCAACTCAAAATCCGACACCTACCAATCCCTTCGAGTGAAGCTTTTGAAATCTCATACAGTTCACCAATTTCTTCAGCCATGAGACGAAGCTCTTCCGTCGCCGAGGAATTTGTTCGATCGAGGAGTTAGGAATTCGCCAGGCGAATTGCCTACACAAAGGAGGAACATGATAGCCCCGAGGAATTTGATGTTCAAATTTCCGATCGTTCTGTCAGGTCAAGCGCCACCTGTCCCAAATATCTTATCCACCTAACGGTCATATCATTGAAGGGCATTTATGTCTTATCATGTCGGGCTGCTCCCTAGGCTATAAATAGCTGCCCCCTACAACCACTAGTTGGTTGGCTGCTCCAAGAGAACTTGACACTTGTCATTTGAGAGCAACCCATCCTCTGAGGAATTTGAGCGAAAATCATCAAGTGAGGAAAAACCCAAAACCAAACCCCTACAAACCCAAAGTGATTGAGCATCACTGAAGAAATTGATCCTGCGTGGATCCGACGCTTTTTACCTTTGAAGACTGTGCTTCTTCCAGACGGTTAGGCGTCAAGGTCTAGAGCATCCAAGAGGAATTGTGGATCGCCGAGTGACCAAGTCTGTGAAGGTTTGGAAGTCGCCTGAAGACTTACCACGAGTGATTGGACGAGGTCTGTGTGACCTTAGTTCAAGGAGAATACGGTGAGGACTGGGTGTCCTGAGCTGCGTGCTCATGGATCGGGTGTCCGGACTGTGTCCTCGAGTTTAAATACTCAACCGCCCAACCAGACGTATAACCGAGACAGCAGCTTGAACTGGTCTACCAAATCATTGTCTTCACCAACCTAACTGGTTCTATTTCCTCAACCCTTTCATTTCCTCATTATCGTGTTGAGTGTTTGTTCATATCTGTGTTTGAAGACTTTAATCAAGACTTTCTCAATTTCCTCGCCCAATTTCTTCACCGTTTGTCTTCATCTTGTGTTATCCTCGTGATTACGCTTTCGTGCTCGTGATTGTCTTCATTTCATCATGATGACAATGCTTGTAATCTGTTATGCTTACTTCGAGCACTTATTTTGTTGCAAGTATTTCTTCGCTAAGGAATTTCTCACCGCAAATTCCTCGATGAAGAATTCATAAAATCGCCTATTCACCCCCTCTAGTCGATATAACGACTTTCAATTGGTATCGAGCAAGGTACTCCCTTGTTCGTGTGATTTTGGTTTAACCACGGAGTTTTAGTTATGTCGACCGCAGTATGATCAAGGTCTCAGCAGGTGTCCTACCTTCGATGGGACGGACTACCCTCATCGAAGAACAAAATGCTAATGCATCTTGAAGCAATTGACAACGATCTCTTGTATGTTGTGACAAAGGTGTTTCCTCACCACACCTTCTCCGAATGATGCTGATGTGAAGAGATTCAAGCAGCTCGATTCTCAAGCTTAAGAATATCATATGTGGCCATCTCGAGCAAAGGTCAATATGGAAGAGTGAGCGCTTTGGAATCGCTAAACTCATCCGGGACAGCTGTCCAAAGTAAATGAAGGTGTCTCAACTCAGCGTGACTCTCGAGTTGATGTTCTTCGAATCTCTTCAACCGCTTCAAAA
Organism: Aegilops longissima; assembly: GCA_021605205.1. Lineage (NCBI taxonomy): Eukaryota > Viridiplantae > Streptophyta > Magnoliopsida > Poales > Poaceae > Aegilops > Aegilops longissima. Next base: position 299,771,844 of record CM038680.1, read on the forward strand.
GACTCGACAACGAAAATGTTCAACAAACCTTCGATCGCTTCACCGACATCTCAAATGAGCTTCAAGCACTGGTGCCACCGACATCACCGACCATGAGGTGGTGAAGAAATTGCTAAGATCGCTTGATTCCTCATTTGATACTCGCATCGATGATACAAGAACGAGCTGATTACAAGTCTCTTGATCCTGTTGATATCCTCGAAGGCTAAATACTCACGAAGTTCCAGCTTGCTGAAAAGAGAGATCTCTATGGTTCGCTATGGAAAACACGTGCCTCAAGGCCAAGGCTGTGTCCGAATCGAGAGTGAAGACTCGTAGTAGCCTTGGAGATCTCAAGAATTTGGCCAGAGCTAGCACCGCTCGTGAAGAAATTCCAGAAATTCTCAAGACGTGGTCGCTGGAAAATCCTCAAGAAGCAGTGATTCCTCATCTAGTGACTATAAGAGAAGACTTTGTCACAAATGCAAGAAACCTGGTCACTATATTCAAGATTGTCCTCGATGGGAAAAGGAATTAAGGAAGAAGAAACACAAGGATTACAGCCTCGATGACATGAAGAAGAAGAAGAAATCATCGAAATCTTCATCATCAAAATCCTCAAAATCTTCTTCTCACAAGAAGAGCAGCTCCAAAAGGCTCGGGCATTCATTGGCAAGGAAATGGACTCAAGCTGAATCTGAGGAAAATGAGGAAGAGGAGGAGTCTCAAGAATCAATCTGGTGTGGCTAGTCGGCTCTTGCTATCGCTTTTGTTAGCAAGTCCATCTTCAACATCAAGAAACTGACTCCGCCAACAAGCCGGATGAGGAAAATGATGATTACGCCCCACCTATTGCTTCATGGCAAAAGGTGTCAAGGTACTCAATTTCACCTCCTCCAATCTAGTGAAAATGAATCGATGAGGATCTCAAGCCCAGCTACTCTAAACTTGCTAAGATTGCTATAAAACAACAAAGGGCTTTTGAAAAGGTTCAAAACATGCTAGATAAGAGTGATGATATGTTAGGTGAAGAAATGGATCGCACTCAAGCCCTGAATTAAAATCTTCAGAAACTTCAGTCTAGGCTTGACAGCCTTCAAGGTCATCATAACACTCTCTTATCTGATCATGAGAAACTTTCTTATGAATTTCTTCAAAGAAAGCAAGATCTTGAGAAACTAAGGGCGAGTTATGAGGATCTTCAGAAGGAGCACGATTCATTACTTGCTCAACAAATCAGCGCTTCTCAAGAAGAATTTGTTCCTCCATGCTTAAAGTGCATTGAACGTGAATCTGCTAATTCTTCACCTGAATGTTCAAATGCTTCAACTGTTACAAATTCTTCACCTGCCTCGCTATCACTAATTCCTCACCGAGGACATTGCTAGTATCACCGACGATGCAGATCGAAGGAATTGTACATGATGTGCATGTACAAAAGCCTCAAAGGGCATCGACTCTTTGTGATGTGCTTAAAAGCAGATCCTCAACAGAACCCTAGGAAAGAGGGTATTGCCTTTGAGAGGAAACTCAATGTCGATGGAACGATCGAAGCCCGAGCAAGATCCCAAAACCTCATGGGTTGCTGCAAAGGGACCTCCAGATTGATCCATCTACCTTATCTGGTTTCACATGCGAATTTCTCATTCTGCCGATGAGTCATTTGACTCCAACTATAAACTGTTCAAAAATCGAATGGTGAAGTATTTGCTAGATATGTTGGCACTAATCGCAGAACGGTTCCCTATGAAGAAAATCTGGTTCCCAAGAAGTGCCTTGAAAGTCTTCGTGTGAATGTCCTCATGACACCACCCGTGAAGAATAGGAACCCCAGATCAAATTCTTCATATGGACCAAATTCTTCATATGGATCCAAGTCCTCATACGGACCAAATTCCTCACGAGGATCAAATTCCTCAAAAGGATCAAAGTCCTCATATGATTATCATCGTATAACAACTCTATTTCGCAGGTAGAGCTAAGGGCTATGAATATGTGCATTATTCTTCAAACCAATATGTTCATAAGTCCTCAAGAATTTCTCCGCTTATTCATATGCTTACCCTAACCCCTCTCATGTGAAACGAAATGGATTGGCTTCTATGCCACCATTCTCGTATGGTGCTCGCAGAGTGATGAACTCTTTGCCACCCTTCAGATGTGGGTGGTGAAGAAAAGAACTAATCTCTTCTGAGGGTCAGTCTCCACGTGCCTCAACGTCTCAAGAATTTGCCGGGGCCCGACAAAATTCTGAAAGGACGCAGTTAATCATGATGAAATGAACTTTCATTTCACACGCCCTCATACTGCTTATCCGATTGATACCGATCGATGAAATTCATCTCGATGAACTTGATATCATATTCTTCACCGATGAAGTATATGAGATCGTAAGTTGTACTAATTCATCCGCAGGATGATCAACCCAAAGCCACCGAGTGGGTTCTCGATAGTGGATGTACAAATCACATGACCGGTGACAAGAATCTATTGATGGATGCTCCCTTATCACCGCCACATCTGAAGCATATCATCTTTGCCGACAAAGGCAAAAGTCGTATTGGGACTTGGTAAGGTTGCTATCTCTAAGGACATGCACATGGACAAAGTCATGTTTGTTGAGTCTTTAGGATATAACCTCATGTCGGCCTCAATGCTTTGTGATCTTGATATGGTTGTTATCTTTGGCAAGTATCGTTGTGTTGTGATTATGGAAGTCGACAATTCCAAAGTCTTCAAGGCTTTAGGAAAGGAGACTTGTATATTGTTGACTTCTCTACGTGACCACAACCAGCCGTGTGCCTACTTGCAAAAGCTTCGAAGGCTGGCTATGGCATCGACGACTTGGTCACGCAGCATGAGGAATTTGCACACGCCATGCGAAGAAGAAGCATGTCATTGGCATTGAGAATGTCAAATTCTCAAGGATCACTTCATGCGAGCCCGTGAAGCTGGAAAATGACCAAGGCCAAGCATCCAAATAAGACTATCATGACCACTACTCGCCCCTTCGAATTGCTTCATATGGACCTCTTTGGTCCCAATCATTACTCAATTGTCGTTAATGAAGCATCACTATATGGCTTTGTTATTGTTGATGATTACTCGCTACACATGGGTACACATTGTTACTTACAAAAATCAAGTGCAGGAAATCTTCAAACGATTTTCTTCGAGGGCTTCAACTAACTTTGGTGTGAAGATCAAGCACATCAGGAGTGACAATGGAACTGAGTTCAAGAATTCCGGTCTTGATGACTATCTTGATGAACTTGGTATTACTCATGTTTTATCTGCTCCTTATACTCCTCGGCAAAATGGCGTCGTGGAGCGCAAGAACAGAACTCGTTGAGATGGCTCGCACTATGCTTGATGAATACAAAACGCCTAGTCGCTTTCGGATTGAAGCAATTGACACCGCATGCCACATCATCAACAGAGTATATCTTTACAAATTCTTCAAGAAGATCGCCTATGAACTCCTCAACGACAAGAAACCTAATGTAAGTTATTTCAAAGTCTTGATTGCTAAATGCTGGATTAGAGATCCTCACCACAACTCTAAATTTGCACCAAAGCACATGAAGGTTTTATGCTTGGTTACGAAAGGACTCGACACCTACATAGTCTTCAACATCGCACTTCACAAGATTGTTGACATTGAGATGTGCGGTTCGATGAAACTAATGGCTCGCAAAGAGAGCACCTACCTTCGTGTTAGATTAACCGCACCGAGGATTCTATCAAGTTAAAGGCAACCGAGGATGTCATTCCATCAAGAAACCATCAAGAATTCATTCTCAGACGCCGAAGAACATCGAATGATGCACCAAGATAATGTGAAGAAAATGGTGCCGAGGAAAATGATCAAATTCCTCAAGACAACCAGCTCATCCTCGTGTTGCAAAAGAAGTACAAGTGGAGAAGATCATCAATGACATTAAAGCGCCAGGTCCTCTCACACGCTCAAAAGCCTCGCATTTATCTAACTTTTGTGGGCACTACGCTTTTGTCTCTATCACAGAGCCCACTAAGGTAGATGAAGCATTTCTGGAGCCGGAGTGGATTCAGGCCATGCAAGAAGAATTACATCAGTTCGAGCTCAACAACGTTTGGGAACTGGTCAAACGTCCAGATCCTCGCAAGCATAATATCATTGGCACAAAGTGGATCTATCGCAACAAGCAAGATGAAAATGGTCTTGTGGTGAGGAATAAGGCACGACTAGTAGCTCAAGGCTACACGCAGGTTGAAGGAATTGATTTCGATGAAACTTTTGCACCTGTCGCTAGACTTGAGTCTATTCGCATATTACTCGCCTATGCTAACCATCAAATTATCACTTTATATCAAATGGATGTGAAAAGTGCATTCCTCAATGGTAAGCTTGAGGAAGAAGTATATGTTGCTCAACCCCTGTGTTTTGAAGATCCAAAGAATCCTCGACAAAGTCTTCAGACTAAATAAGGCCCTCTATGGCCTCAAGCAAGCCCTCAAGCGTGGTATGATACATTGAAGGAATTCTTCGTGAAGAATGGCTTCACACCCGTTCACTCGACCCTACTCTCTTTACTAAATCTTATGATGGTGAACTATTTGTGTGCCAAATATATGTTGATGATATTATCTTTGGCTGTATCGACCAACGTTATAGTGATGAATTTGCCTATATGATGAGTGAAGAATATCAAATGTCTATGATGGGAGAGTTGAAATTCTTCTTAGGTCTTCAAATTCACAACAACACAATGGCATATTCATATCTCAGAGAAATACCTCAAAGATGTCCTCAAGAAATTCGCATGCAAGATTGCAAAGGCGCTAAAATTCCTATGCCCACAAATGGCCATCTATGCATCGATGAAAATGGTATTGACTTCGATCACAAGGTATACCGCCCATGATTGGTTCTTTATTGTACTTATGTGCATCTAGGCCAGATATAATACTTAGTGTTTGCATGTGTGCCCGATTTCAAGCTACACCAAGGAATCACACCATAAGGCTGTGAAACATATTCTTCGATATCTAGCTCACACACCAACACTAGGATTATGGTACCCCAAGGGCTCTACTTTTGATCTCATTGATATTCGACTCGACTATGCTGGTGATCGTGTGGATCGCAAGTCAACATCTGGTACTTGTCATTTCTGACGATCTTTGGTCCGTTGGTCCTCAAAGAAACAGAACTCGTGATCACCGTCCATCATGGAAGCTGAATACATTGCTGCTGGCTCGTGTTGTGCTCAATTACTATGGATGAAGCAAACCTCAAGGACTACGGCATCAACGTGAAGAATGTGCCTCTATTGTGACAATGAGAGTGCCATCAAGATTGCTCACAACCCAGTTCAGCACTCAAGACAAAGCACATTCAAATTCGCCATCATTTTCTTCGTGATCATGTGTTGAAGGGCGACATCTCCATCGAAAGCACGTGAAGATCAAGAACAGCTAGCTGATATCTTCACTAAGCCCTTGGATGAGAAGAAATTTAGCAAGTTTCGTGTGAGCTAAATATCTTAGAATCTTCGAATGTTCTTTGAAAAGGCACACATCCTAACACTTATGCAAAATTGATGACTTAGATGCAACACATGAAGAAACGCTTTTCTTCAATCAATGAAGAATAACACTCTAAGTGTGAAGAAATTAATGAAGAATTTGATTCTCGTAACCCTACGACAATTGTACGCTGTGTCTGAAATCATCATTCTTATACGGTGGGTTACGCCACCACCAAAGTTGAAAATCTTCAATTTGAGTTTTTCCTCGTTTTGAAATTCTTCAGTTTTTCAAATTCTTCAACTTTGCAAAATCTTCACTGCTTCCGCTGCCTTTCTTCATTGGCTATATATATATGGGTTTATGTCCTCTACAACATTCACTTATGGCTATTTCTTCAAGTCGTTTTTTTTCGCTAAGTGAATGTGATCGGACCCTTTCCTCTATGCTATACTCAACCCAATCTATTCACAAATTCTTCATGTGCGTTCTACTTTGAAACTCGCTCAAAATCTTCATTGTGTCCTTGATACTGAAGAAATTGCAACGGAACTTTTAAAACGAATCTTATTCAAACCTTCATTTTACCATTAAACTGCTCCGCATCCCACGATGCATTACTTTATTCACCCACGATCGTACACGATCTCCATCACACAAGACGTGGGTGACACATGTCGTGAGAAGGGAATCGGTCAGGCATGTTCGCCCTAAATCTTCGGCGATCCGCTTTTCACCGTGTCTATAAATACCCTCTCCCTTCCTCACTTTTATTCGCCGACTCTCTCTCCCGCCGAGCTCCTCAAAACCCTAGCGCCATTACTCCATCGTCAGCCGTGAGGAAAAGCTTCACCGCTTTGACCTCTTCGCCGACGACTCACACCGACTCGTGGAAAATCTTCACTCCGCCGTCGCCGTAGCTGATTTCTCTCGCCAAGTTAGGGCGTGGAAGATCTGAACGATTTAACTTCCCAACTGTTCTTCTCAGTTCATCGTGTTCTTCACTTGGGTAATTAAAAGTAACTTTTATTACTCGCTTTGATTCTCAAATCTTCTTCAAATTCTTCAAAGGTGTTTATTCTTCAAATTCTTCACATATGAACACCTCAAATCTCTTGATTCGCTTTCTAAGCAATGATTTTCTTCAAGATTCCTCAATTGTGTGGATCCTCGATCTATACAACTCGAACCTAAGACAAAGAACGCTTAGTGAAATTCTTCAAGGCTCATCTGGTCAAAATCCTCAAAACTTGTTCTTTTGAAAACCTTCCGAGAACGATATGACCTCTCCAAATTCCTCGCACCTATACTCTGCTCACAGGTACAAATGTCCGCTGTTGAATCCCTAGGTTCTCATCAACTTAACTCATTTGCAGCGTTCCTCAAGAAAAACTGCACACTTCTTCAGAGAACTCAATTGTTCAATTTCTCAATCAAGAAAATGGCGACGGTAAGAAGCCGCAGAAGGGAGGAAAGAAACCCGAGGTTATGACAGCGTTTGAAATCCTTGAGGAAATATATGCCGACTATCGCACACCGGATGAAGAAAGCAAAAATCAACGCAAGGTGCGATTCGTAAGATTGAACGGAGATGGGCACGGAATGGAAGGAATACAGATATGTAACTCCTAAGTACATGAAGAAATTCGCCTAAATCCTCCATGCCCAAGAGCTCCTTTGGCACCGCCAAGTAGCTGATCCCACAAGCATCAAACGAGGTGAGGACTTTCCGATGAATGGGCTAAACGCCAAGCAAAATTGGCAAAGCAAGCAAAGGAGGCGGTGAAGAAATTCAATGAGGATTCTGCCACTGCTATCACATCGAGGTCTCGGTCAAACCGAGGAAATCAATGCAAAAGAAGCCTGCTCATAAGCCAAGTGTTTCACCATCCGCGCCCTCACGGCCAAGTTCCTCAAAGAAGCACCTTCCAAGCAAATTCTCACACCGCCGCTGCTCCACCAAAGTCCTCAACAGCTCCGCTCAAAACCTTCAGCCTCGTGCACCTGCTACTTGTCAAAGGACCACTGGTTTTTCAATTGCCTCGTGCATCTCTCGCAAGTTCCTCACCTGCCCCCATTTCTTCATCCGCCCGCTCACCAAGACCAAAGCAACAATGGACGAGGTCCTCGCCTAGTCCAAGGACGAAACAGGTTGCATTCCATGTACCATCTGATGATGAAGCGTCTGATGAAGAACTCGTGGAAATCATCAGAGACCGTCAAGTAAAGGCCGCTAGAGCCAAAGGTACATCTGTGCCCATCGCTATTGGACCCAAGAAAGTCCTCGACTTTATTGATCTCGCACAATGATCCCAATACCCTCCGCTCGATCTTCATCTCGACACTGGTCAAAGTCATGCTACCGACTCACTTCATCGCTGAAGAAAATGGAAGTTTGAGAAGGCGAGGGAAATCAAGAAGGCTCAATACAGAAGGAGAAGTTCTCAAGAAAACGTTGTCAAGATGACACCGAGGAGCTTCTCCAAATTCAAACTGAAATTCAAGACCTCAAAGAAAACTTCGATACCCACTATGCTGATTGGCAAGGTGAAGACCAGATTCACAACCCGACGAAGAAATTCACAAGTGTTGCTGCCCCAAAGGTAACATGAATTCCTCAGTCAAGCCTCACCAGCCTGCTCAAGAAAATGCTGATTCCGTGGCTGATGATCCCATTCCAGCCACCGAAGAAACTGCCAGGCCACCCACTAGTGGTGCTACCAAGAAATTGCTCTCAAGAAACTGCACCAAATTCCTCGGCTCCTCCCGCGCTAACTCCAACTCCAATTCTTCCATCCGCTTCGATGTGAAGAAACCAAGGCTACAGAACGAGCTGCTGTGAAGAAAAGGAAAGCATCACAAGCGCCGATTCTTCGCTGCAAGAAAATGAAGTCAATGACCAGCTCATTTGAAAACCCAATTGATGTTGTTCCAATTTCTCCATACCATCAAAGGAAGTTGTTCCTTTGGAGAAGACTATGAGATCCCAATCGGATCTCGATGAAGAACATCACCGCTGCTTGCCGTCAGAGAAAATTGATGAAGAAATTGAAGTGGAAGCAATCCTTCAACCCCGCTTATTTCCTCATCGACTATGAAATTCCTCAAGCTGGTGCCGAGGAAATTGAAAATGAAGATGTGGATATTGGATGCACCACTCCAGTGATAAATGATGACTTTTGGGAAAGTCAAGATCCCAATACTCCTCTCTTCACCCCGCCCAACAAGTTCCTCACTCCCCGCACAAACAGTCCAAATAGACTCAAGAAAATCAACCCACTGGTTCTGTGCATGAAGAAATTCCAGCCACCAAAGGTCGATGAAACTGCTGCCGCTAATCCTCGATCGCACTGTTGAGGAACAAGAAATTCCTCAGTCAAGAACCTGAACTTACGATTCCCGAGGTGGTGATGCAACTCATCGACACCCTCTCGCCCAAGCAAAAGAATCCGCTCTCATCCAAACAAAAGTTCAAGGTCAAGATTTCTTTGCCGAGCACGTGTTCTTCATCAATATAATCCATATGATTCTCGCCGATTAGGAAGAGGCGCTCGACTGCCACCAAGCCAACTTCTATTCCTCGCTGCTTTTCAACAAGGACAAAATCTTCGATCATGCTCATATTCCTCATGTGGATATGGAGTCGCTGCCAGCTTTGAGCCAGTCCTCGTTGTTCTTCACGACGCAGACTTCTAAACTTCAGACCGATATTTGTGACTGGAATGAAGAGCTAATTCTTCAGTTCTATGCAACCCGCACATCACCGGAGACGTCAAGACGAATTCATGGGTCTTAGATTGATGACTGAAAACACTCACTACAAGGCACCAAGAAGTGAATTGCTTCGTGCCCTACCACTCATCCTCCGCTTGATGGTGCACGCCGATCTACGAAGAAAAGAACTTTCAAATCACTATATGCAAGTGTCGATGAAGCCCTTGAAGCCAAGGCAGGCCCCAAGAACCAAATGCCTCGTCAAGGAATTATTATATGTGCCCTTGACAGTCTATCGAATTCGACGAAGACTATGAGTCCTATCAAAGGCCACGACTCGAACGATGAAGAAGTCGCTGGCATCATGAAGAATATGCTTTTCAACATCATCCATGGCGCTCCTGGCCAACTTCCATGATTTCTTCATGAGGACTCGCTAACATTGCCATGTCACCTTTTGAGTGAAGCCTTATGCGCCTTTGGATTATGAGATTCATCAGTCAAGGTCTTCACTAAATTACAAGGTCGATACTTTGAACCACCGCAGCTACCTGCCCTCGATTGAAGTCCTCAAACGGACAATTACCTCACCGATGAAAAGGGCAAGGCGATCGCCAGATAGATGAAGGCATTCGTCCATTGATGGACAGTTTAGCAAAGCAAGATCCTACTCCACCAATGATGACTCGCCACACATGACTCAAAGAAGAAATACCTCACCAAGCAAAGTCCTCAAGCTATCAGACCTGTGGTGATGATCGATCGTGAATTACTCCTCGCCTTCATCAAGGTTGATCGCAATCATAAGTGGGTCAAACGCCGCTTGGTACTCTTCTTTACAACATGACCTCAACACACAATGCAGTGAAGAAAACCACTACTACCTTCATGAAACCTTCAAGCGCACTTGGGCTGTTCTTTCACATGTCTACAAAGTGAAGAAGAATCGACATCAATGGGACTCAAGGAAGAATTTGACTGGTCTGCACCTCCTCCAAGAAATTCAAGAAAGTCAAAGTTCCTTCCTTGGTGGCTAGCTCCTATTCTTCATCTCGCGACATCGATGAAAATGAAGATTTGAAGACACCGCTGCTGGTCCTACTTCAACAACCGACCCCAACAATGTCAAGCGCCCGCCTTCAACTTGAAATTCTTCAAGAGCGTTAGTCCTCGCCGATCCTTTTGGTCATTTGATGACAAAGGGGAGAAATTTGAGTTAGTCTTCAAGCCGGTCTAGTTTTTGTCTATATACAGTATTTTATTAAGTTACAACTCTCGCTCTTCGAAACCTTTTATTGGATCGAGTTGTAATCTTAAACCCGATGGTGCTTTGATACTTTTGATGCATTATGCTCTTGCTCTATGCTCGATTATGTAGTTATGCTCGATTCTCGTGAGCTCCTTGAAAATCTTCATAGCAAATCAATTTGGCCTTTGGGCTCGTACTCTTGATGCTATATTGCATAACATCAAGCACCATATTTCATCATGCATTTCAAATTCTTCATACTATATGTTAAATGTGTGTTTGAATTACAAGATATAGGGGAGATCTCCATGATACAATTCTTCAAATGTGCATTGCCTCAAAAGCAAATTCCTCACTATGCACATCTTCGTGGGGAGTTCTTCTATATCTTGCAATCAAATTCCTCATTATCAGATTTACACTTCATATGTTTATCCTCGTTGAAAACTTAACCTATATTGTCATCAATCACCAAAAGGGGAGATTGTAAGTGCATCTAGTGCCCTTAGTGATTTTGGTGTATTGAAGACTTATAGGTTAAGTAACTAATGCGCTTGTGAGTGTACACAGGTCTATAAGTCTATGAGGAGTTTGATATTTACAGAGAAAGTCGAATTTCTAAAATGAAGTTCTTCAATCAAGACTTTGATATTTCAAGACTTTTCAAGACTTTGAAAGTGAAGAAATTGGTGTGACCTTGAAGACTTGGTATTCATTTGAGGAACATGAAGCGTGAAGACTTTTGTTTTCGTAGTTTCATTTTCTCTTTCTTGAGTCATAGGAAACACCGCATCGTTAAAGGGGTCGAGGAAATACTAAGGAAAAATTTCCATGTGATGCTCAACTCAAAATCCGACACCTACCAATCCTTCGAGTGAAGCTTTTGAAATCTCATACAGTTCAGTCAATTTCTTCAAAGGATGAGACGAAGCTCTTTCGGTCACGAGGAATTTGTTCGACCGAGGAGTTAGGAATTCGCCAAAGGCAAATTGCCTACACAAAGGAGGAACATGATAGCCCCGAGGAATTTGATGTTCAAATTTCCGATCGCTGATGTCTGCGCCACCTGTCCCAAATATCTTATCCACCTAACGGTCATATCATTGAAGGGCATTTATGTCTTATCATGTCGGGCTGCTCCCTAGGCTATAAATAGCTGCCCCTACAACCACTAGTTGGTTGGCTGCTCCGAGAGAACTTGACACTTGTCATTTGAGAGCAACCCATCCTCCGAGGAATTTGAGCGAAAATCATCAAGTGAGGAAAACCCAAAACCAAACCCCCATAAACCCAAAGTGATTGAGCATCATCAAGAAATTGATCCTGCGTGGATCCGACGCTTTTACCTTTGAAGACTGTGCTTCTTCCAAACGGTTAGGCGCCAAGGTCTAGAGCATCCAAGAGGAATTGTGGATCGCCGAGTGACCAAGTCTGTGAAGGTTTGGAAGTCGCTCAAGACTTACCACGAGTGATTGGACGAGGTCTGTGTGACCTTAGTTCAAGGAGAATACGGTGAGGATGGGTGTCCCTGAGCTGCGTGCTCAAGGATCGGGTGTCCGGATCGTGTGTCCTCGAGTTTAAATACTCAACCGCCCAACCAGATGTACAACCGAGACAGCAGTTGGAACTGGTCTACCAAATCATTGTCTTCACCAACCTAATCGGTTCTATTTCCTCAACCCTTTCATTTCTCATTATCGTGTTGAGTGTTTGTTCATATCTGTGTTTGAAGACTTTGATCAAGACTTTCTCAATTTCCTCGCTCAATTTCTTCACCTGTTTGTCTTCATCTTGTGTTATCCTCGTGATTACGCTTTCGTGCTCGTGATTGTCTTCATTTCATCATGATGACAATGCTTGTAATCTGTTATGCTTACTTCGAGCACTTATTCCGCTGCAAGTATTTCTTCGCTAAGGAATTTCTCACCGCAAATTCCTCAATGAAGAATTCATAAAATCGCCTATTCACCCCCTCTAGTCGATATAACGACTTTCAAAGATGAAGGCCGGGGCCCACACCGCCACGAGGGTGGGCCCCCTCGGGCGCGCTTCTTCCTCGTGGGCCCCCGGTGGCTCTCTCGATGCCCATCTTCTCCTATATGAAGTCTTTCGATGAGAAAAAATCAGAGGCAACCTTTCGATTTAAACTCCGCCGCCACGAGGCGCACCTTGGCGGAACCAATCTAGGGCTTCGCGGAGCTGTTTCGCCTGGGACACTTTCCCGGAGGGGGAAATCATCGCCATCATCATCACCAACGCTCCTCTCATCGGGAGAGGGCAATCTCCATCAACATCTTGACCAGCACCATCTCATCTCCAAACCCTAGTTCATCTCTTGTATCCAATTCTTGTCTCCAAGTCCGGATTGGTGCTAGTAGGTTGCTAGTAGTGTTGATTACTCCTTGTAGTTGATGCTAGTTGGTTTACTTGGTGGAAGATCATATGTTCAGATCCTTTATGCATATTATTACCCTCTGATTATGAACATGAATATGCTTTGTGAGTAGTTACGTTTGTTCCCGAGGACACAGGAGAAGTCTTGCTATTAGTAGTCATGTGAATTTGGTACTGCTCGATATTTTGATGAGATGTATGTTGTCTAGTTTCTAGTGGTGTTATGTGAACGCCGACCACATAACACTTCACCATTATTTGGGCCTAGAGGAAGGCATTGGGAAGTAATAAGTAGATGATGGGTTGCTAGAGTGATGTAAGCTTAAACCCTAGTTTATGCGCTGTTTCGTAAGGGGCTGTTTTGGATCCATATGTTTCATGCTATGGTTAGGTTTACCTTAATACTTTTGTTGTAGTTGTGGATGCTTGCAATAGAGGTTAATCATAAGTGGGATGCTTGTTCAAGTAAGAACAGCACCCAAGCACTGGTCCACCCACATATCAAATTATCAAAGTACCGAACGCGAATCATATGAACGTGATGAAAACTAGCTTGACGATATTCCCATGTGTCCTCGGGAGCGCTTTCCTATTATAAGAGTTTGTCCAGTCTTGTCCTTTGCTACAAAAAGGATTGGGCCACCTTGCTGCACCTTATTTACTTTTGTTACTTGTTGCTCGTTACAATTTACCTTATCACAAACTATCTGTTACCACTTATTTCAAGATTTGCAGAGAATACCTTGCTGAAAACCGCTTATCATTTCCTTCGCTTCCTCGTTGTTCGACACTCTTACTTATCGAAGGACTACGATAGATCCCCTATACTTGTGGGTCATCAAGACTCTGGCGCCGCTGTCGGGAGTGTAGCACCTTTGGTAAGTGGAATTTGGTAAGGAAAAATTTATATAGTGTGCTGAAATTTTCTCGTCACTTGTTACTATGGAAAGTAATTCTCGAGGGGCTTGTTCGGGTATCTTCACCCCGCCCAAGAGAGCAAAGAGTTGCTCCTCAACCTACTAAACCTATTGATAATGAAACTCCTTTGAAGTTCCTTCGGTATGATGGAAAACTGCTGGCTAATACTTTTACAGGAGATGGAACAAAGCATCCCGATGAACATCTACTCTACGTGGATGAAGTTTGTGGATTATTTAAGCTTGCGTGTATACCCGTGATGTTGTTAAGACGAAGGTCTTCCTTTATCTTTGAAGGAAGACGATTGACATGGTATAGGCTATGTGATGATACGAGATCATGGAACTATAAAAGATTGAAATTGGAATTTCACCAAAAGTATTACCCTATGCATCTTGTTCATCGTGATCGCAATTATATATATAATTTTGGCCTCACGAAGGAGAAAGCATCGCCAAGCTTGGGGAGGCTTAAATCAATGTTATATTCATGCCCCAATCATGAGCTCTCAAGAGTGACAATTCTTCAGAATTTTTATGCTCTTTCGATGACAATCGCACCACGCCGATACTTCTTGTGTTGGCTCTTTTATGATGAAGACTATTGAATTTAAATGGAATTTATTGGATAGAATTAAATGCAACTCTGAAGATTGGGACCTCGACGAAGGTAAGGAGTCAGGTATAACGCCCAAGTTTGATTGTGTTAAATCTTTTATGGATACCGATATTTTCCGTAAGTTTAGCACTAAATATGGACTTGACTCTGAGATAGTAGCTTCTTTCTGTGAATCTTTTGCTACTTATGTTGATCTCCCTAAGGAGAAGTGGTTTAAATATCATCCTCCCATAGAAGTAAAAGTATCTGCACCTATTAAAGTTGAAGAAAAGACTGTCACTTATAATGATCCTATTATTCCTACCTCTTATGTTGAGAAACCACCTTTCCCTGTTAGAGTAAAGGATCATGCTAAAGCTTCAACTGTTGTTTGTAAAAGCAATACCAGAACTTATACACCTCCTGAGCAAGTCAAAGTAGAACCTAATATTTCTATTGTTAAAGATCTCTTATCTGATAATATTGATGGGCATGTTATTCAATTCTGTGGTGAAACTGCTAGAATTGCTAAACCTTGTGCTAAATATAAACATAGATCTGTGGTAGGCGTGCCTGTTATTTCTGTTAAAATAGGAGATCATTGTGATCATGGCTTATGTGATATGGGCGCTAGTGCTAGTGCAATACCCATTGAATTATATAAAGAAATAATGCATGATATTGCACCTATTGAGTTAGAAGAAATTGATGTCACAATTAAGCTTGTCAATAGAGATGCTATTTCACCAGTGGGAATCGTTAGAGATGTTGAAGTCTTGTGTGGGAAAACCAAATATCCTGCTGATTTTCTTGTTCTTGGTTCTCCACAAGATAGCTTTTGTCCCATTATATTTGGTAGACCCTTCTTGAATACTGTTAATGCTAAGATAGATTGCAAAAAGAATGTTGTTACTATTGGCTTGGATGATATGGTTCATGAGTTTAATTTCTCTAAATTTAGTAAACAACATCATGAGGAAGAATTGCCTAGTAAGGTTGAAATTATTGGTCTTGCTTCTATTGCCGTACCTCCTAGTGATCCTTTAGAACACTATTTGCTAGACCATGAAAATGAGATGTTCATGAATGAAAGAAGGGAAATAGATGAAGTATTCTTTAAACAGGAACCTATTCTGCAACATAATTTGCCTGTTGAAATCCTAGGGGATCCTCCTCCACCCAAGGGTGATACCGTGTTTGAGCTTAAACCGTTGCCTAATAATCTTAAATATGCTTATCTTGATGAAAAGAAAATATATCCTGTTATTATTAGTACAAACCTTTCAGAGCATGAAGAAGAAAGATTATTGAAAACTCTGAAGAAGCACCGTGCCGCTATTGGATATACTCTTGATGATCTTAAGGGCATTAGTCCCACTCTATGTCAACATAAAATAAATTTGGAAGCGGATGCCAAACCAGTTCGTGATACTCAACGACGTTTGAATCCTAAAATGAAAGAAGTGGTAAGAAAAGAAATACTCAAGCTTCTGGAGGCAGGTATAATTTATCCTGTTGCCGATAGTCAGTGGGTAAGTCCTGTCCATTGTGTCCCTAAGAAAGGAGGTATTACTGTTGTCCCTAATGATAAAGATGAATTGATTCCGCAAAGAATTATTACAGGTTATAGGATGGTAATTTATTCCGCAAATTAAATAAAGCTACTAAGAAAGATCATTACCCCTTACCTTTTATTGGTCAAATGCTAGAAAGATTATGCAAACATACACATTATTGCTTTCTAGATGGTTATTCTGGTTTCTCTCAAATACCTGTGTCGGCTAAAGATCAATCAAAGACTACTTTTACATGCCCTTTTGGTACTTTTGCTTATAGACGTATGCCTTTTGATTTATGCAATGCACCTGCTACCTTTCAAAGATGCATGATGGTTATATTCTCTGATTTTTGTGAAAAGATTTGTGAGGTTTTCATCGATGAATTTTCCGTCTATGGTTCCTCTTTTGACGATTGCTTGAGCAATCTTGATCGAGTTTTGCAGAGATGTGAAGAAACTAATCTTGTCTTGAATTGGGAAAAGTGCCACTTCATGGTTAATGAAGGTA